>OX637333.1:15618564-16077000 GCA_951799405.1 Agapetus fuscipes | reverse complement strand
ATGAGTTCGTTCTCTCACAATCTTCCAGCCCAAAGTATGAAAATTTGCAAAGTATGAAAATTTGAAAGATTTTTTTTTTCTCATCCCTAGCGAAAAGACACATTTTTTTATTGCTTTAATTACTTCATTATATACTTAGCTATCATATTGGAAGAAAAAAAAGCGGTGTCTATGAGTTCGTTCTCTCACAATCTTCCAGCCCAAAGTATGAAAATTTGTAAAATATGAAAGTTTGAAAGTTTTTTTTTTTTACATCACTAGCGAAAAGACACATTTTTTTTATTGCTTTAATTGCTTCATTATGTACTTAGCTATCATATTGGAAGAAAAAAAAGCGGTGTCTATGAGTTCGTTCTCTCACAATCTTCCAGCCCAAAGTATGAAAATTTGCAAAGTATGAAAATTTGAAAGATTTTTTTTTTCTCATCCCTAGCGAAAAGAACATTTTTTTTATTGCTTTAATTGCTTCATTATATACTTAGCTATCATATTGGAAGAAAAAAAAGGGGTGTCTATGAGTTCGTTCTCTCACAATCTTCCAGCCCAAAGTATAAAAAACTGTACAGTATGAAAATTTAAAAGATTTTTTTTTTCTCATCCCTAGCGAAAAGACACATTTTTTTTATTGCTTTAATTGCTTCATTATGTACTTAGCTATCATATTGGAAGAAAAAAAAGGGGTGTCTATGAGTTCATTCTCTCACAATCTTCCAGCCCAAAGTATGAAAAACTGTACAGTATGAAAATTTAAAAGATTTTTTTTTTCTCATCCCTAGCGAAAAGACACATTTTTTTTATTGCTTTAATTGCTTCATTATGTACTTAGCTATCATATCGGAAGAAAAAAAAGCGGTGTCCATGAGTTCGTTCTCTCACAATCTTCCAGCCCAAAGTATGAAAATTTGTAAAGTATAAAAATTTCAATTATTTTGTTTACATTTCTTTAATCTCTCTATAATCTATCACTAGCGAAAAGGCAATTTGTTCACATACCAGCTGGTTTAATGGAAATATAATTTAATTCTCATTAAAATAAAAACCATACATGTAGGGAAACGGCTTTTTTCGTTGACATCCCCAGATTTCCCCAGCTGTCAGGCTAGCACCTGTCAGGCTGTCTTCACACCGGTCAGTCACAGACGCCTGTGACCATAGAGTATTATAGGTTTATAGAGATCCCACTTAAAAAAAAAAGTGGGAATGCCAGAATCTTAGCCACCTCTGGGGAGATTACGGAAGCTTTTGATAATATTATGGAATGTATAATATCACTTATACCTAAAATTTATTTCAAATATTTTTGATATTATAGGAAACTAATGGTGAGGTCATGTCAAATAAAAGTTTTTTTTTGTTTTAAAAATTTATTTCTTTTAAAATAAAATATACAAGTGTACACAAATATACATTCTTAAATAATACACCGAACTACATTTTGGTTTTAAGCTAAATTAAGGTAATTAAGGTTTTGGCAAATTAAGTTAAAATAATGTAAATCATTTTGAAAGTTTGATGTCAATTAAAGTTTATTTAGAGGCACTAGTATTTTTTAGCTGGAACGTAACAAAAACATGAAGGTTTTTTTTACTTTATAGCTGTCTTATATTTGTGAACGAATTTTTTTTGAGGTTACGACGGAAATACGTTGTCCGGCACCAGGCCACCAATACACCATTTTCACGCACTTTTTTCACGCACAAAGTATTATATTCTTTTTAAATAACTTTTTGCACAATTTAACGCCTGTGAAAACAGCCAAAAACAGCATTCAACGGTTAAAAACTTACGACCCCACGCCAAGCAAGCGTTATCTGTGGGCGCCGTTTTGGCTGTCAAGGGAATATCGGTAATACCAAATAGTAGTTTCCTACTATTATTTTGGACAAGAACCAATAAAGCAGCATCTACTGGTAGAGTAAGGAAGCTTGGTGGTCAATAGCGTTGTATGGAAGATTCCTAAGCATGCCTGTGACGACAGCCTGACAGGTGCCAGCCTGACAGCTGGGGATGAGAACTCACAAACCGGGTTTCCCAAGATGTATGGAATATTTTTTTAATGAAAAAAAATTTTTTTTAACTGAAATAAAAGTAATATACAATGAAACGGACATTAATTCAAAGAAAATTGAGAACGAAATTAAATTAATAACAAAAAAACATGAGCGCCGAAAATATAGATGATAACTACATTTCCTTGACTTATAGGTTGGTATGAGGCTGACCACCCATACTGTAAAAAATGGTTCACTTTGCCAATGTCACCCCTGTTTCAGGGAAGGTCGGCAAACGTTGTGGAGCTTATGTTCATTTGAGGTTTGGATTTTATTTTTATTATAAGCGCGAACTACACTTGTTGGTTTGTGGGCATACATCTGAGAGCTTTAAATGAATATATCCTTGCAACTTAGATTATAGATTATTATTACTACATACTACTACAAATACTTTAGTTTTTCCTTCGGGACAACTTCGAAATTTTTTATTTCGTAGCTTGGGAATTTGCACTTAATTTTTTTTTTTTAATTGATTAATTATGTCTTTATTTAACATAATTTGAAATAAAAAAGACACTTCTATCCGTCCGTGTTTGAAAAAAAATTACATCGAAAAATAATCGGATATTTGTTTTAAAGTTCCAACTTCAAGATTTTTTATTTCGTAGCTTGGGAATTTCCACTTAAATTTTATTGGCTTAATTGATTGATTATGTCTTTAATTAACATAATTTGAAATAAAAAAGAAACTTGTATGCGTCCGTGTTTGAAAAAAAATACATAAAAAAATAATCGGAATTTTCTTATAAAGTACCAAATTCAAGATTTTTTATTTCATAGCTTGGGAATTTCCACTTAAATTTTATTGGCTTAATTGATTAATTATGTCTTTAATTAACATAATTTGAAATAAAAAAGATACTTGTATGCGTCCGTGTTTGAAAAAAATTACATAAAAAAATAATCGGAATTTTCTCATAAGTACCAAATTCAAGATTTTTTATTTCATAGCTTGGGAATTTCCACTTAAATTTTATTAGCTTAATTGATTGATTATGTCTTTAATTAACATAATTTGAAATAAAAAATAAACTTGTATGCGTCCGTGTTTGAAAAAAAATACATAAAAAATAATCGGAATTTTCTTATAAAGTACCAAATTCTAAATTTTTTATTTCGTAGCTTGGGAATTTCCACTTAAATTGTATTGGCTTAATTGATTAATTATGTCTTGAATTAACATAATTTGAAATAAAAAAGAAACTTGTATGCGTCCGTGTTTGAAAAAAGATATATCGAAAAAAAATCGGATATTTGTTTTAAAGTTCAAACTTCGAGATTTTTTATTTCGTAGCTTGGGAATTTCCACTTAAATTTTATTGGCTTAATTGATTGATTATGTCTTAAATTAACATAATTTGAAATAAAAAAGATACTTGTATGCGTCCGTGTTTGAAAAAAATTACATAAAAAAATAATCGGAATTTTCTCATAAAGTACCAAATTCAAGATTTTTTATTTCATAGCTTGGGAATTTCCACTTAAATTTTATTAGCTTAATTGATTGATTATGTCTTTAATTAACATAATTTGAAATAAAAAATAAACTTGTATGCGTCCGTGTTTAAAAAAAATTACATCGAAAAATAATCGGATATTTGTTTTAAAGTTCCAACTTCAAGATTTTTTATTTCGTAGCTTGGGAATTTCCACTTAAATTTTGTTGGCTTAATTGATTCATTATGTCTTTAATTAACATAATTTGAAATAAAAAAGATACTTGTATGCGTCCGTGTTTGAAAAAAATTACATAAAAAAATAATCGGAATTTTCTTATAAAGTACCAAATTCAAGATTTTTTATTTCATAGCTTGGGAATTTCCACTTAAATTTTATTGGCTTAATTGATTGATTATGTCTTTAATTAACATATTTTGAAATTAAAAAGAAACTTGTATGCGTCCGTGTTTGAAAAAAAATACATAAAAAATAATCGGAATTTTCTTATAAAGTACCAAATTCAAGATTTTTTATTTCATAGCTTGGGAATTTCCACTTAAATTTTATTAGCTTAATTGATTGATTATGTCTTTAATTAACATAATTTGAAATAAAAAAGAAACTTGTATGTGTCCGTGTTTGAAAAAAATTACATCGAAAAATAATCGGATATTTGTTTTAAAGTTCCAACTTCAAGATTTTTTATTTCGTAGCTTGGGAATTTCCACTAAAATTTTATTGGCTTAATTGATTAATTATGTCTTGAATTAACATAATTTGAAATAAAAAAGATACTTGTATGCGTCCGTGTTTGAAAAAAATTACATAAAAAAATAATCGGAATTTTCTTATAAAGTACCAAATTCAAGATTTTTTATTTCATAGCTTGGGAATTTCCACTTAAATTTTATTGGCTTAATTGATTAATTATGTCTTTAATTAACATAATTTGAAATAAAAAAGAAACTTGTATGCGTCCGTGTTTGAAAAAAATTACATCGAAAAATAATCGGATATTTGTTTTAAAGTTCCAACTTCAAGATTTTTTATTTCGTAGCTTGGGAATTTCCACTTAAATTTTATTGGCTTTATAGATTAATTATGTCTTTAATTAACATAATTTGAAATAAAAAAGATACTTGTATGCGTCCGTGTTTGAAAAAAATTACATAAAAAAATAATCGGAATTTTCTTATAAAGTACCAAATTCAAGATTTTTTATTTCATAGCTTGGGAATTTCCACTTAAATTTTATTAGCTTAATTGATTGATTATGTCTTTAATTAACATAATTTGAAATAAAAAAGAAAGTTGTATGCGTCCGTGTTTGAAAAAAATTACATCGAAAAATAATCGGATATTTGTTTTAAAGTTCCAACTTCAAGATTTTTTATTTCGTAGCTTGGGAATTTCCACTTAAATTTTATTGGCTTAATTGATTAATTATGTCTTGAATTAACATAATTTGAAATAAAAAAGATACTTGTATGCGTCCGTGTTTGAAAAAAATTACATAAAAAAATAATCGGAATTTTCTTATAAAGTACCAAATTCAAGATTTTTTATTTCATAGCTTGGGAATTTCCACGTAAATTTTATTGGCTTAATTGATTAATTATGTCTTTAATTAACATAATTTGAAATAAAAAAGAAACTTGTATGCGTCCGTGTTTGAAAAAAATTACATAAAAAATAATCGGAATTTTCTTATAAAGTACCAAATTCTAAATTTTTTATTTCGTAGCTTGGGAATTTCCACTTAAATTGTATTAGCTTAATTGATTAATTATGTCTTGAATTAACATAATTTGAAATTAAAAAGAAACTTGTATGCGTCCGTGTTTGAAAAAAAATACATAAAAAATAATCGGAATTTTCTTATAAAGTTCCAACTTCGAGATTTTTTATTTCGTAGCTTGGGAATTTCCACTTAAATTTTATTGGCTTTATTGATTGAATATGTCTTTAATTAACATAATTTGAAATAAAAAATAAACTTGTATGCGTCCGTGTTTGAAAAAAATTACATCAAAAATAATCGGAATTTTCTTATAAAGTACCAAATTCTAAAATTTTTATTTCGTAGCTTGGGAATTTCCACTTAAATTTTATTGGCTTAATTGATTAATTATGTATTTAATTAACATAATTTGAAATAAAAAAGAAACTCGTATGCGTCCGTGTTTGAAAAAAAATCCATCAAAAAATGTTCAATACTGTTTTAAATATGTAAATTTCAAAGAAAAAATAATCATAGTTCGGAACTTTTTACAACTTTGTTTTTAGGTGCGATGATGTATAATATAATATTTTTACATAAACTTAAATAAAAAATTGCACTTTACTACTTTATTTTCGAAAAACATTCCATCTAAAGAAACTCGGTCAAATTGTTGAAAATGTTCAAATTTCAAATTTTTTTTTTTCGCATCTTGGAAATTTCCACTTAAATTTTTTTGGCTCTTTTGATTTATTATACCTTCAATTTACATAAATTAAAATAAAAAAGGAACTTCTATGCGTCTATATCTATGAGAAATTCCATTTTACTAAAAGGGCTGTAAGTGGGGGGATCAGAATTTTTCTTTTAAGTTAATGGTTATTTTGAATAGTTTTTAGTATTGTCTTTCAAATTGCATATTTAAAATTTCATTTTTTTGTTGTTTTATTACATTATAATTAAGTTTTAACTTTTGTTTTTTATATGGGGAAATTTAAATTTTGGGCTGGCACCTGTCAGGCTGGCGTCACAGGCGTCAATCACAGGTATGGGCCACAGAGCATAGGTACTTAGAGAAGCCACTCTATGGCTTAGGGGTAGGTACGTACTTCGAAACCCCCTTCCTCGCCTTCTTACTTCCCTTCCATACATTCTGCGTATTGGACTTTGATCTTGTATGCATGTGTGTATATACACGCGGCACGCGTGTACACTCACACCACTATAATCATATATTATTGGCCGTGTTCGGGGAGCGCGCTTCAAGCGCTTCAAGCACTCACACACCGTTCGGGGAGCTCATCGTAAGCAAATATTATGAGCTATGACGTCACGCACGACACCTCGGCCGTTCGCTATTTTCGCTTTTTTGCGAAGGTGGGTCGGCGTAAGCGTTCCTAACTTCACGGCAATGGTGTATTTGACAGCTGTCAGGTAAAGACGAAGGTTGTTGTTGGAAGTGATCTCAGGAATTGATAAATTTAAAATGATGGACGAAAATACTGTCTTGTTAACGCTGCAAGATGACTGTGACAACTCTGTATCCATATATTTGTCGGAGCAAGATGCATGTAAATGTGAATATGGTGATAATTGAAGTTGTAAATTTATTAATATGACATTGTGTTAACACTACAAATATTTGTAAGCCAAGCATATTTTTGACTGCTTTTATGCATGATATCTAGTTTGGGTTAAATTGCCTCCACCCTGACGCCTCAAATTCCCCTAGCTTTTTGGTTAAGTTTGCCTGGTTTTAATATGAAATATGTCATTTTTACTCAAGTTCTTTTGACGCTTTTAAATACAATTCATTGAATATTATTGATAACTACCCCTAGCATAATATGCTATGCATGAACGTTGTATCCAAGTCCTATCTAAATTTAAATTCATAAGGTACTTACATGCTAGTCATTTTGCTTTGAATTTTGTTATTTTATTGTGGGATTAATTTTATCGTTTTTATTTACAGATATTGAATTCAGGCGAAAAACTATGGATGAGGCAATGTCAGCCACTGTCGGTGACAAATTTCCAGCTAGCTTTCCGTGCCATCTGCATCAATGAAGAACGCTGCACCAACGTCTGCATCAATGAAGAATACTGCACCATCCACTGCGGAAACAGCTGTATTAACGACGAACGCTGCAA
Source organism: Agapetus fuscipes (assembly GCA_951799405.1). Lineage (NCBI taxonomy): Eukaryota > Metazoa > Arthropoda > Insecta > Trichoptera > Glossosomatidae > Agapetus > Agapetus fuscipes. Next base: position 16,069,632 of record OX637333.1, on the reverse strand, counting down.
CTACTGCTGTGGAATCAGCTACAAGTTGCGTTGGCACCGAACAGGGTCACAGCGGAGAATGTAGGATCCTTATATAGGTGGACACATCCTGCTATCCTCCTGCTTATCGAGATATACCGGAGCTAAGAGGGAGACCTTTCAAGTGGGAAAATTTCCAGCAAGAGAGTATGGCATAGCATTTCCCAATCCCTCATAGTCCATGGCCATAAAGTAACAGGCCTCCAGTGCCAATCAAAATATTCCGGCCTGAAGGACATTTAAGTCTGTCAGATCACAATAAAAAATCTGGCAACAGTGTGAAAGGTTGGCCATACTTCCAGGTGATGCAGGATCTCCTGGGAGATCGGCCCTTTATGGAGCCTGTGGCTCTGGCGTCATCGAGCCGGGAGTTCAATAAAGAAAATGTTGAGCGGAGTGCGGGGGCAAAATAAAGGAAATGTGATATTACTCCTTCACTAAAACGTCATGACGAAAAAATGCAGCACGCATTCAAAAGCTTTGAGGTTGCTAAGTGCATGTTTCTGTTTGAGTATTTTTTTATAAGCTTCACAGGTCTATTAACTACGGTCCTAAGCAACCAATAAGGAATTATTAGTCGTTTGAAATTGGCTTTACTCGATAACTGTCAGCTGGGCCATCAGTCGCCACATCTTACTCTGCCACCTTCCCATGTTTTCCTCTTCATTCTTTTCTGTTTTTACCTTGATATTGGTTTTAAATAAATAATGTATTGATACACAAATTTGTTTTCATCTGCCAAACTTTAATTTATTTGATTATAATTACATTTCATTTTTTACATATAAAAATTGTAGGTGTCTTGATGTGTAATGCATATGTCGGCACCAACTCAAGTTGTGTGCCGGAGCACCAGCTCTGATTGAAGGGAAATGAAATTCCGATGATTAGAGTTCAGTTGTGAAAATTTTTTTTAGCCATTCCTTCCTCTTCTATAGTACAAAATATGTATGTACCTTTCATGATAACTTTCATATTTATATAATTAATCTAGAAAGTACTGAGGCCAAGATTTCTATCACAGGTAGTTCAACTTCAAGGAACAAGAAAGCAAAAAAAAATGAGGTGGGTTTTTCAGGAGTGTTAAACAGAAATATTTCTGTGGTGGTTTTTTTTATTAGTCTTGAGAGGTATTTTTATACCTGTGTGCTGAGGACAACAACTTAAATTCTGTTTATTTAGGATTTTTATACAGATAAATTTATTTAAGCCTAAAGAAAAAAATGTGGTTCCAAAAAAGTCATCTAAGATAGAGAGGGATAAATAGATTTTTAGTGAGGTATATCTATATTTTGAAAATCCACATTTGTAAAAATATAAAACCTTGCAACTCCTGCCGCCTTTCCCTGAAACACGGCGCGAAATTAGATAAATTCTGACCAAAGTTTCAAAGATGTGTAACATTGGGGATTCAGATTATATTCATTCTCACAAGCAGACGTTCGCGCTTGCACATGCCGCATTTGAACCTTCAACATAAAATCTCAAATGAACATACACCCAGCAACTCTTGCCGACCTTCCCTAAAACAGAGGTGACATTGGCTTTCTACAGCATGGGCGGTCAGCCACATTTTTCACAATCATTTTTAAAATCAATAAAAAAAACAACAAATCAAGAAAAAGTGAAAGTTTTTGCAGCATGGGGATCAGCCAAGAACAATTATAACATTATGAAAGTTCACCAAGTGCACGAAGGGCAAGGTGGGCAATGGCTTTTATGCTTTTATTACAATTCTGCGTTTATCAGGAGCTTGCTCTGCCATGTTTTGACCACGTTTTGACAGTTGCTTGTTTTGACAGCTGAAAGCGCGCTTGAAACCGTTCGGGGAGGTGTGCTGTGAGTGAGAGAATGAGCTCCCCGAACGATGATTTTACTGTTAAGCGCTCACAGTGCTCAAGCTAGCTCCCCGAACACGGCCATTATCTGCCATGATATTATTTATTAATATTATTATTATTGCTTTAAAGCTGTTTTTTTTAGCTTTTTTAGCTGTCAAAATAAAACGCTTATATTTTTCACAATATTTATTTATTCTAGAAAGATTAGTCATACAATCACAAAAATACACACTGTAAAGAAAAAGATTAATTAAAAAAACCTCAATGTAAAAAACACAAATGATATGGCAAAAATAAACGTAGGTAAACAATCAAATAGGCACCTGTCTATTGTCAAGGACACTGGCATTCTGTATCTGTATTTCTTGCAAAAGTTTTGGATCCCTGATGATTGTCCCCTGATGATGGCCTGAGGACCGGAAATGTTTATAATATAAAATCTATACACTTTAATTTCACTTTCTTCGGCTCATCAGCCGACAGCCTTCAAGGCTCAGGGACACCTGCACCACTCTGCCTTGTGCTGCTTCCCTCCATAGTCGCCTCACTCCCAAAACTTCGGCGTTGGCTTCGACGTTCTCTGCCCACCGCATCCTGAGACGTCCCGAGTGGTCTAACGCCTGAGGGGGCACCATCCAAGACAGTTCTGATGATCCTGGAGTCTTCTGCACGTGTTACGTGTCCGGCCACTGGAGTCTTCTTGATTTCATTAATCTCTACACTCTTCAATAATAGTGAAAATACAACAGTTAATTTCAAATACGCTTGACGTTTGTGGCGCCCATAGAGTAGGGTGGTGCCCCGCGCCAAAATCCTACACACAGTTCAACCATCATTATAAAATATTTTTTCATCAGTTTTTTTTTAATAAAAAATGAGCAATTTAATAAATACTAAACAAAATAAAGTTTATTGGCGCTTAAACTCTTTTTTTACATGAATAACAGTAAATATAAATTATTAATTCAAATTTATTTACGCTCATTCTGATTTCAGTTTAAAAAACGACCTCTTCCCCTTCCTCCATACTCATAACCATACATTCCGCGTACCATAGATCGATTACAATATGGCTTCCGAATTATAAAACAGGGTAACCAGTAGCAAAATACTTGTGAACGGGGTTATGGGCTCAGTTATATTTCCACAACTTCTTCTTCTTTTTCTTTGTGGCGGATTCCCGCATTCAGCAGGGGCGCCAGTGTCAAGTTGTTGTTTCCACAACTAACATTGGAACATTCTGCCAGTTTGTACAACACCACGATGAATTTTAAATTATCTGTATGATTTTTTGATCTGTGCATATGATTGCAAATTACTCTTCCTCAGCTATTCCCATCTTTCCCAATCCCTACATTAAACAACTTGACACTGGCGCCCCTGCTGAATGCGGGAATCCGCCACAAAGAAAAAGAAGAGGATGTATGATTTTTGTTTACTGGATAGCGATTCCCAATTCTCACAAAAATCTCGAGTCCCCGAAATCAAGATTCACAAAAAATGGCCGCCTCGTATTCTGCAATGCAAGTGTTTCTGTCTAACACGATTCTATCAAAACGATTTGGCAACGTTGTTTTTGATCATGCTGTTTCACTCTGAATCATATAGAGTCTATTTTTTCCTATCCTGGAGCGTTTTGGATGCGGCCTCTTCAAAGAGGCCCAAAAAATGGTGCAAACTACCTCATCGACTACCAGGCAGAAACATGTTTGGGGAGGTGTCCGGCATCGAGTACATGCCTTTTCTGCAGATTTTGGTGTTCCTACCCTGGAGCGTTCTGGATGCGGCCTCTTCAAAGAGGCCCAAAAAATGGTGCAAACTACCTCATCGACTACCAGGCAGAGACTAATAAGAGATGATGACTGACATTATTAACCTGTTTTTTGCATTAAAATAAATACCCCAAACCTGGAGCATTTTGAATGCGGTCATTTTTTTAACAAATATATAAATCGATCTTTTGATATAAGTTGTATGAGTCGTGAGAATAAACAAAAAAATAATTATGTTATTTTCGTTATTCATAACAAGATAATTTAGATACCAAAAATTTGTATTTCCAACCCTTCTAGTTCAGGAGAAAGAAGGGTAAAACGGTATTTTGTACATTATATTTTATAACTCAAAAACAAAGTACAATAATTGAAATTTTTGTACGTCAAAAATAAGAACACTAATTTTAAAACAATAATAATTTCTTACATATTCTTTCTATCTGCTATAGTTTCACGAGAAATGAATTTTAAAGTTAAATATTTTCCAAAAAACTTTACGTCGTTTCCCGTTTTTGGTCAAAATCTGGCTTAAACGCCTCGGTACTTTATTTTAACGGAATATAAAAAATGGTATCGTACAGAAGATTAAATTAACTTTAAGACTGTATAAATATTTACTGTTTTATCATGAAAGGGTTGTATATAGTGGCAGTTAATCTTTCGTACCATGCTAAGATTATTGGAAATATGTGAGTACGAGTATGTAGGTACTGATCTATCACGCTCACGATGCGTGGCGATGTGAACGCGCACACCTGCAGGCAGAGCTTCGTCTACTAGACACTCTTGATACTACGTTGGCCTAGCAGGTTCACTGTTTTTAAGGCGAAAAAATGAAATGCTTTTTATATGAAGATATTACCGGAACTATAAATATTATTAGCGATGGGGCATTTATTAAGATAATTGCGATGCAATTCAGTACCAAAAACTGAATAGGTGGAAATACAGCGATTCTCAAAATAGAGGAAATTACGGTTTTCATTCGATCTGTTTTAAAAAACTTACGTGTTTCAAAATTCAAAATAGTCTATTTATTGACAAATCAGGTCGAAAGTGTAAACAACTATTTGGCGGAAGGTCAAAGGTAATTGATAAACCATATTTTACAGAAGCATGTTCCCATGCATATGTTCATAATATTAAATGCATAATAAAAAAAAATTGCGATCAAAAATGTACATTTGCTTCCTTTTGTAGTGCCGACAAATATGCAATAGATCCACTACAAGCAGAAGTTGCACCCATTTCATCAAAAATGCTGCAGATTGATGACAGTCTAGTATGTACAGTATTATATCATTCATTTTTCCATTTGTTTCATCCATTCCACGCAAAGTAGCTTCTTTTGAAGAGCGCTTTATGGGTATCGCCGTCGAAATTTGTACCTTTTGTCTTGTGCGTGTGTCCCCTAATGATTTTCAGCTTTTTCATAAAAACTGGTGAACTCTACTGAATTCTAAAATTATCAGAGTAAAGTAAATAAAAAGCGTATCGAAATACAAAAAAAAACTGCAAAAAGCATTAAGTGGCGATGTAATTAAAAAATAAAACAAAAACGCCTTTTTTCCATTCCCATACAAATTTTACATGTCCGCAACCCGGTTTTGACCCTTTGATGGCATGATACAATCAAAATAGTCAAACGTTTTTAAAGTTGAGTATTTTTGCATATACCTTAGTAACGTATCTTTCATTTTCTGTACTAGCCACAATAATATTTACTTATTTAAACACGAAATATTGATTGCTAAGGGTTGTCTCCATTTTTGGCTCCGAAATTTTTCTTTTAGTATGTTACCAATTCCATTGGAACTGACAAAAATCTTGCAATCTTAAGTATTTTTTCACGTATGGTAACTCTTTTATGTAGTGTGGACAACACAAAAAAACTCATTCGATACCTTCATTTTCTTTTGAGAACGTTTACATCAGACTCGGGAATTTGTCGTGTGTGTTTTGAGTGGAAGTTAGCTTGGCATTATTAAGGTATGTATTCGAATATTTTGTCAGTTGTATATTTTTTACTTAGATCCATTAATTCTTGTAATGATTGTATGTTTTTATCATTGCTGACAGCATTATTTTTCAAATGGCACAAGTTTAAGGTAATGTCGGGCGGTTTTTTATTTACAATCTTTACCGTATGTTACCAGTATTAAGGTGTATTCACGTAGGTTTAAAAAAATACACCTACTTACCGTTAATTTATGGTTGACTAACAAATAACATTTACGTACCTAATTGAAACATAAAACTATCTAATCAACCTTACTACATGCTATTAATATTTTAAATGCACCGTTTGATGTTTGTTATTCAAAATAGCAAAAAGGTTTATTCCGTGATCTGTGGGCTAAACGATTAAATGAAATTTGGACCACAGAGGTACCTAATTTTTATATCGGTGCTGGATACTGTGAAAAATGTACGCAAAAAAAAACATTGCCCATCTATCTAAATCTATGATAATCTATAATCTATGTTACAAAAATATATTGCATTTAAGACTTTAAGTTCGTACTTAAACATGCTGCATGTGAACCTAAAATAAAATATAAAACCCAATCTCAAATGAACATAAACCCTGCAACTCTTGCCGACCTTACCTGACACAATGGTAACATTGGTAAAGTGAACCATTTTTTACAGTATGAGTGGTCAGCTTCATACTAACCTATAAGTCAAGGAAACTTATTGAAATACAATAAACGAACGATTTTAGGTAGTTATTAAATGTGCGTATTCATATTTTTATTCAACATTCATAGACAAACAACATTCATATTTATAGACATTCAAAATGGTGCTCTTATATTTTTTACTGAACAGTGTTTACGAACTGCTATAAAATCTTGTATTCGTTGTCGAAAAAAGAAATGAGATATCGAATTGTAAAAAAACCTAATTTTTCGAACCTGTCCGTCATTTTGAATAGACCTTAATTTAACTCACGATGTTTTCGTTTTCTTGAATCTTGCCGGTCGACAGTTATGGTACAAATTTAAACGGCGTTACCCTTATACCGCGCCTTATAAACCTAAATCTGCCGTTTGTGATTCTTACGCTTTATGGTCTTAGCAAAATAGTTACAGTAATGAAAAAAATAAAGCATATTTATTGCATTTTTTATCTTAATTTTAAAGTTTAAACAAAATATATAACTTGAGAATTGCCACCATAAAAAACTGTTTGAAAAAACAGGTTTTTTCCCCATTTTTAGCGTTTTTTTCGTGTGTGCTGTATTTTGGATGTTTTTTTTTTCATTTTATTTACAGAACTATACATTAAATAAAGTTTTAAACTTTCACTTTCACTTTCATGGTCGGTGTCCAATGGTATAGTTTTTTCGGGTTAGACCATTTCTACTTGCAGTTATTATATCTGCCGACGTTTCATTCCCTCGAGCTGGGAACATTATCAAGGCTCGTAGCGACGGGGGACCTTTATCCTCCGTTTACTTTTGGCAACTGGCTGGCTGCTGATGCTCTTCTCATCTCTGTCATCATGTATCTTCATTGTGATTGGCGTGATGGGCGATGGGGGGTGGCTGCGCATGCGCAGGGGTACACACAGGCGTGCGTACAGGCGTGTGCGCAGGGGGTTGCGCAGGCTCCGGCGTGGGTGTAGAACATGGTCTAACCCGAAAACAACTATACCACAGAACTATACATTGTTTAGTGAAATATCGGAACATTTTTTTATAATGTCAAAAGTTTTTGAGTAAATATGGAAAAACTTAAACTTATTAATTAATTAAATTTTAATTAAATCAAGGAACACAGTTTTTCCAAGTCATATTTTGGGATTTTTTTTTCTTCCTAATGACAAAATTATACATTATTTAATCTCGCAAGAAGCTGATTTTTATAAATGTGAATTATTGACCACTCCATGATATGGTATATTGTGAATTATTGACCACTAGATGATATGGTATTTTGTGACTATAAGTCAGGATATCAAGATTTTATAAAACAAATTGAAAAGATAACCGATATTTCCAAGTCATTATCCATTTTGGATGTATATTGTCACACAGGTTGATCACGACATCGTCTTGCATCTGGATGAAAGTGGTGACGATACTCGAGATGAAGAACATTCCCTCGAGGATTTTGAAACTGGTCCGCAATCCTCGCAGCAATTCAAGACCATTAGTAACACAAACCATGTATGTATTTTAAGCCTAAAAAGCACTCATATTTTGAGGTCTCTCATTACAGTATGTCAGTATGTAAAGACTTTATGTAATAAATTGCACAGTTTGTCAATATATATATATTATTTTTTTTTATTTAAAAATAGATTACATTATTTTTTTTTTTTTTTACACATTGTTATTAGAATCTAACCCTCAGGCGAAAGCGAATGCTTGTGTGCCTTGATATACAAGCCATTGTACATTTTTTGTGTATATTGTCACACAGGTTGATCACGACATCATCTTGCATCTGGATGAAAGTGATGAAGACGATAACCGAGATGAATAAAATTACCCCGATGATGATGAATATGATATAAACAGTATCCGAAATGAAAAAAAATTACACCAGGGTAATGACATTGATAAAAGCAATACTAGAGAGGAAAACAATTCAGGTACTTCTTCATCTTCACAAAAACAAAACACGAACCGTGTATGTATTTTTTGCTTAAAATCCACAAAAAGAGTAGGTTCCTCAAGGCAATACCTTAGTTTACTTACAAGTACAGTTATTGGGTCGGTGATGGATGAAATCAGTACTCTAGGAGATGTTGATTTATATAATAGATTCATCGAGAAGAAAATACAACATTATCATCGACATTGTCCATCTTTACTTCAACATCGATAAAAAAAGTTCAAGCGTTATCAATAACGAAGGTAAATGGCATTTTCAACGATAAATCCACAAAAAAGCTTTTCACGGTTTGATCTTCTTCTTCGTGTCAGCTTCACACCGTATTGGCCCAGTAACGAGCAATGTCTACAGCTCTTTGGTTTCCTGCAAAGAGATCATCCATGGAGCAGCTCGCCGGACAGGAGGGACAACACCGCAGGTGCTCCATAGTTTGCTGAGCTCCACACTCACATAGTGTAGAGTCATCCCGTCCCAGAAATCCCCAGGTCAGCATGTTGGCCCGGGCTCTTTCAACATTGGTCCTCAATCTGTTCATGGATTTCCACACGGGTCACTCGAGGTTCTTTTCTGGAGTTAGGCTTTCTGCAGGCTGCACAAAGCTCTCCGGGCATTCCTCTTTCCACATTTGCAATTTCTCCGCCACTGGATCCGAAGACAAGGGCTACACGGAACTAAGGAAGCTGTGTCTCGACTTCAGGCGCTGCTGTGATGAAAAGCCACTTCCGTAAATGCAGTGCTGTGTGCACGTTAGAGCCTTCTGCCTCTCGACTCTCGAAGCCACCTTGCCTCTGATGTGGGGTGGGGCTATGCCTGCAAGAGGATACAACTTCCCCATGGGCGTTGGCTTGAGGCATCCTGATACAATACCAATACGGCAGGTATCATTCAGCGCGACATCAACTTGCTTCGCATGTGCGGAGCGTTCCCATACCGGGGCTGCGTACTCTCCGGCTGAGAAACACAAAACCATTGCAGTTACACGTATTACTTGTGGCTGCGCACCCCAGTTGGTGCCCACGAGCTTCCGGAGTAGATTATTACGGGTAGCCACTTTCATTTTTGTGTTGTTGCAGTGGACTCTATATGTGAGCGACCGGTCAAGGGTAACTCCCAGGTATTTGGGGTTATCGCTGGGAGGCAGCACTTGGTCTTCCCATCTGATTACTGGTTTCCTTGATGCAAACTTATTCTTTAGATGGAAGTAGGAGACCTGGGTTTTTGATGGGTTAGGTTTAAGGTAGTTTTCTTTGTAGTATTTGGACAACAGGTTCAATCCTTTTTCTAAAGTATGGTCAGCTTCATCAAACGATGGGGTTAAGGTTTGATAAACTTTATTGATGAAAAAATCCTAGTTAATGAAGATGTTATGTATTTGCGAGATGTATTACATTATTACAATAGGTACAATTGTCTGTGAATTAGGGTAAACTAGTTATCAAGAACACAAATTGTCAGGTTTTACCACACAAAATTTGCAGAAAAAACTTCAAAATCACTTTGGAGACTTACTCATAATTGAAAAGTCTAAAAGCACTATATGGAAAAAAAATATTTATAAAAATGGAATGGATGCCTGTAAAATGGTAAATGAAGTGTTATCGCACAAAAAAAATCTGGTCTCTAAACTACGCGATGTGGTTTTTGATGTTCGAGCATCAGTCAAAAATCAGGAAATTAAAAGACTGCCGAAAAAACTTACTCCAGAAAATATCAATGAGGGTGAATGCAAAATCCCAGAAGAGCTGTATGAACTTATATGTGCTTTAGTTAAGGGATCAGACAACATAAGACCCTCAATATCAGATACGGACAATGTTAGAATTGATTTAGTTTGCCAATGGTCGATGGACAATATCGGACAGTGGTAAGGAAAACGGTTGAAGATAATATGGTTCTGTAGAGTACATTTCAAGGATTACAACCATAATTTTTTTGTGTAGTAACAATAAAAATACCATTGATAATTTTCTAAAATAAAATGCGGAGAATTTGAGTCGCGCCAAAACGCAGCGCGTTCGACTTAGCGAACTTTGACGTCAAAATGACGTCAAGGTTCACCATTAGGCCCGTCGATACCAGTGGCGTGCCTACGGTTTCTGCCATGCGCATGCTGGATAATTAAAGTTGCACGAAATCACAAATAATAAATCTTACCCCTTTGTTTCTTTCCTCAGTGTTTCTCTTCATCTCTTCAATCTCTTCAGACTTCGATTTTGGATTAATTAATTAATCTTTACATACTTAAGATCCTTACTAAGTACAACTATATTTTCACAGGAATTCATTGTATACTATAAAAACCGGATTCTCGATCGCAAACAAGCAATAAGTTATTTATTATGATATTTGAACCTGACGCGACAGTGTTTTCAAAACACAATACATAAGTCATTCATAAATCTGTAAACAGCTTCAGTCTGGAATCGTAAAATTTAATGGACGAAAAGCTTAGCTTCTCTGAATATTATTATCATGCGTACTCCAAGCCACATCTCCAAGCAATATCTGTGAATGTGTGTTTTCATTTAGAATTAAAAGAGCTCAAGCGACTATCTTCATACAAACTTACAGAGGTCAAGCTTTTTCATACGTTAAACAAAGCCAGGCATACAATTCTCAATCACGTTTGAACAGAGTTTCGTTCGGCAATGACTAATATTAATATCTCACTTTACCTCACAGATGGCAGTAGCAGGAATATTAATGTATATCTTTAATCTACTCAAAAATATTCATTATTTTCATTTCTAAGGGTACGCATGCTTAGCTTTTTAGCTTGTAAGGTAGTCACGCCACTGGTCGATACTTACGCTCCGAAGATGCATCGCGTCATATCTGCCTAAATAAACAAAATGACCTTTTTTCCGAAAATCAAAACTACGCTAATTTTAAACTACCCTTAAATCGTGGACAAATAGTAGAAAAACCATGGAAATCTTAAATCGGCTAGGGCATTGCATTAGTTATTCCGTAGCTGAAGGTCTAGAAACAGAACTGACACACACTGCGAAAGTTATCAAATTGTTTCGAGCGGTATAAAGGTTCAGAAGGGCCTAAACACACACGTGGCATTTGATAACTATTGTTACGCTTTTTGGGTTCGGATACTTCTCAAATAAAACACTACTCTTCTTTTTACTTATTTATTTTACACTTTTATATTTATTTTTACAAAGACACTCTCGACTATTCCATTACACAGGCTTTAGTTCACTGGTCAAATTTGTTCGATGTATTGGTGAAGCTCACAGATGACTGACTGACTAGTGCAAGCAACTTACATCCTTTTTATACTAAGAAGATGGAACTATCGAGAGCACATTGTTGCGAGACTGTTATCGAAGCACATACATAATTAAAGTAATCTAGTGACTTCTCTATTTACACACAATTATTAATCCTATCCGCCAATACAATAAAGAGTTCCTATAACTAATACTCATACATATTTTAATATTTACATACCACTATGATCGATTTATGGGCACTGCAACTGGAAAAGATACGCTGCACGATACAGTAAGGATAATTTATCAGAATAAATCAAACACAGAATTACCCCCTCAATTTCATAATGTCGACACAACACCACGGCAGGACAGGCGAAGGCCTTTTACTGCGATGTCTCGTAAAAAAAAGGGGCTTATTTTAAGAAACCAAAAGTGTCGACATCATCGACTCTTTTGGAAATGTCTTTCGATTTCTGTCTCTGATTTGTGTTTTGTTGTATTTTTTTTTAAATGCGTTTTGAAGATTTGTGTTTTGTCGTTTTATTGTATTGTATTGTGTTAAAGTGTGTTAAAATCTAAAAAAAAATAAAGATGTAAACATGGTACACCAGAGGCTTTTATTACATGCAAGAAAACCAATTTACCTCAAATACAAGGAAAAACAAAAATGGTCATATAGTGGTAAATCTAAGAAACAAAGTTTTTCTACCACTGCAAATTTCAAAGTAAGACATTAATCCCCATACATATTATACAAATAACCCTAAATGTATGGGGAAACAAAAAAAAACGAACTGATGTTTCTTTTTTACATCTTTTGTTTATTTTTAGTTATTAAACATATTTTGCAGCGCGTATATCACTATTTTTCATTATTATCAAAAACTGTTAATTTTCTCAAAAAAGAAAATAAACGACAGGTTTAGGGTATATAGCGCTCTTAATATTGAAAATTATTATTAACTCCATGCGCGGGACAGACCACGAAGCTCTGCCTGCAGGTGTGCGCGTTCACATCGCCACGCATCGTGAGCGTGATAGATCAGTACCTACATACTCGTACTCATATTTCCAATAATCTTAGCATGGTACGAAAGATTAACTGCCACTATATACAACCCTTTCATGATAAAACAGTAAATATTTATACAGTCTTAAAGTTAATTTAATCTTCTGTACGATACCATTTTTTATATTCCGTTAAAATAAAGTACCGAGGCGTTTAAGCCAGATTTTGACCAAAAACGGAAAACGACGTAAAGTTTTTTGGAAAATATTTAACTTTAAAATTCATTTCTCGTGAAACTATAGCAGATAGAAAGAATATGTAAGAAATTATTATTGTTTTAAAATTAGTGTTCTTATTTTTGACGTACAAAAATTTCAATTATTGTACTTTGTTTTTGAGTTATAAAATATAATGTACAAAATACCGTTTTACCCTTCTTTCTCCTGAACTAGAAGGGTTGGAAATACAAATTTTTGGTATCTAAATTATCTTGTTATGAATAACGAAAATAACATAATTATTTTTTTGTTTATTCTCACGACTCATACAACTTATATCAAAAGATCGATTTATATATTTGTTAAAAAAATGACCGCATTCAAAATGCTCCAGGTTTGGGGTATTTATTTTAATGCAAAAAACAGGTTAATAATGTCAGTCATCATCTCTTATTAGTCTCTGCCTGGTAGTCGATGAGGTAGTTTGCACCATTTTTTGGGCCTCTTTGAAGAGGCCGCATCCAGAACGCTCCAGGGTAGGAACACCAAAATCTGCAGAAAAGGCATGTACTCGATGCCGGACACCTCCCCAAACATGTTTCTGCCTGGTAGTCGATGAGGTAGTTTGCACCATTTTTTGGGCCTCTTTGAAGAGGCCGCATCCAAAACGCTCCAGGATAGGAAAAGACAGACCAGTGAAAAAATGATGTACTCGATGCAAACTACCAGCCTGACCATGTCCCTGCCTGGTAGTCGATGAGGTAAGGTTTCGTACGTCCGGCTCTTAGTCTAATATATTTTTATTCGCTCTCGCAAAAGTCAGCTGGGAATGAAAAATAATATTATTATTTACGTATTTTTGACAATGTTATAATTTTCTGATATTATTATCGTGTTAAATAACAGTGCATTGGAATTGCAATAAAAGTACTTATAATGCTTTCATCGATCAAGTTTTTCACCTTAAAACCACGAATTCTAAATTAAAAATATGATACTGAAGTACTTCTTAATATTATGATATGTTATTTTACGGAGGAATAACATTTCGCCTTTTAAAAAATAAATACTTCGCAACATAACCTCCGTAACATAGATCTTCATACATTTTGAGCGCTCGAGATGCAACTCACCGGCAAAATGGCTCATGATTCTTCTCTAATGACAAGAATCGAGGTGAGACCTTGTGGAATACCGTTTATGGCTTTTTTGACATATTTTCGTAAATTCTAGAAGATTATTGTCTATGGGTTAAATGGGAATAGACACTAAGGTGGATCGCTGTATGTATGGAAAAAAATAAATATCATTTTTTCGTAATTGCGTTATGCAGAAAAGTTGCTCTATGGGGTGAGTATCTGATATAAAAAAAACCTTATCAAAATATTAATTAATTATACTGCCCCAAGTCATCAGAAAAATTACAAAAATACATAAAACTACTCATTTTTACCCCTGTGTTTAAGAATTAATTATTGGATAAAATCAAACGAAATATAATTTTGTTTCTTTAAAATGAATGAAATAGTTATTATTACGTGTTTGGTATCTTGTAATTTGAGAGGGGTGGATGAAGGCACCCCCTAACTTTGTTACTCCGCGCAGACGCGCGTCACCCATTCGGTGCTCTCAGACTGTGCTCTCAGAGATGTGACTATAGTTGTACGCTACTCATATTTTTTGCGCATACAAATTTGCGAGAGATCTTTTAAGTGTATTTTTGATATATCAGCGTGTTAATGCAACAGATTGGCTTCATTTAACTATGCAAAACATCTTAAAGTACCGATAACTGAAAACTATTCTGTATGATCAAAAAACCAAAAGATAAATGATCATAAGGAGTGTTGATTTGAAAACTGCTGCGAGAAATTAAATAAAAACTAAACCGGAAACAGAAATATGAAACATACGAAGAAAAAGCTACAAGTTTATTGCCAAATCTGTCTGACCTATCAACTGATGTCTCTCAACAACCAGTCTCAACAGTAATAGAAAAACTAGCACTTCAGAGACCGCTACTTCAAACTTCGTATTCATATTCATTAAAAACTATTGATTTTGGCCTACTGGAAAACCCTGTGAATAAATTTGGCATTTCCAATAAAACTGAAGCTGCTCTTGTTTTGGCAACAATTCATCCAAAGTTTTCGATCAAAATAAAATTAGAAGAGCCCGTGAAAAGCAGAGAACTAAGTTCAGCGGTGTCACAACTGATTCTGATTACTAAGATTTGGGTTTATACTTTGATGGGCGTAAAAATAAAACCTTTAATATGGTGGATCATAAGAGAAATATAATTGTACAGGAGCATATTAGTTTAATTAAGGATGCAAGGTCACAGTACATAAAATATCTAGTAAAACCGCTGCAGTGGTGTATTTGTCAACTCCATGCCAACGAACTGCCGCGCCAATTATTTGAATATATTGATGGTTGTACAAGTGGACAAAAAAGTTACTCTGGACCCATAGAAAAGGTATTAAAAAGTTGTGAAGAGCTTCCAATAGTCTCGTTTCTAACTACCCAATGTGATGTTCCTATTAGACGGAGAATAACTATAAAGTCTGGATATTGTTCTCAAAGCTTATTAAAAAGAAACCCTGGAAAACTAGTGCATTCAAGATGGCTCACAGAATACTACGGCTTTATGTTTTTTTTAGCCTTCTGACAAGCAGTTAATATTATCAATTATATGATAAAAGCGGATGCTCTTATGTGGTCTTACATCAAAACTAACCACATTGTATTAATGGTGCTAGGCACTTACACAAGACAATGTAGCTGTCGCGATATTTGACAGATAATTTAAAGCAGATACTACATCCTGTTATACAGAAAAATGGATATTTCAATTATCCAACAAACATCTTACTCGCTTAGCCTTTCTATGAGTTCTAGCCTTGTGAAGAATATTGAAACGCGACAGGAAACAATTTTGACAATTCGAACTACGATCGGCCAAAACTTGATTTTGATGGAAACAATTATAAAAAACTTTATAAACTGGCACGAAAATAATGTGACCAAGGCGCCTGTTACCAAATAGATGAACAGTTAATTAACAGCACGTTGTTAAGAAAATCCACCGCTTGTTGACGAACTAATCTCAAGCCATTTCCATTTTTCTTGCTATACGTTAGCCACTGAAAGATTAGTAAAAATTGTAACAAAAACTTCAGTTGCTGTTTGCGGTCTTATCAGAAGAGATAGATTCATTAAAACAAACCTGGAATCACGACAAATAATGCATTTTTTCAATTTAAAGAAAGATTACCAATTCTCTTAAAATCACTTTTTTCTAGACTTCTGTTGGTAGCCATTTTTTAATTTTTTTTGCCATATAAGGGTATTTTTTCTATCATTTATAGAAAATCATGCTGTGTACTTAAATTTGAACTTCAATATACTACTATTATATTTTTCTTAATAAATAAAAAAAAATGTTTAGTATATAGCAGTTTTTATGATTTTTATTAAGTTTTCGAGTCTTTGGGGCAGTATAAGATCAAATATTTCGTTATCTAGGTTTTTGGCAGTTACTTCGTGAAAGTTCATTTTAATAGATTAAAATAAAAAACTTATTTGTTACAATTCACATGAGCTTTTATTATTTTTAAACACTACCGGTTTCGGGAGAAGCAATACCTCCCATCTTCAGGTGTAAATATAAACTAACTAAGTTAGTTTATATTTACACCTGAAGATGGGAGGTATTGCTTCTCCCGAAACCGGTAGTGTTTAAAAATAATAAAAGCTCATGTGAATTGTAACAAATAAGTTTTTTATTTTAATCTATCAAATATTTCGACCTAATGGTAGTACAATTTATTGTTTGTATTGATATAGAGCAGCTTTTGGCAAAAACGCAAAATCGAAATTCCCAAAAAAACGATTTCGATCCACCTTAATAGACACCCTGGCGTATAGTTTAACTTAACACGTATTAGGGAAGTTGCAGTGGTAGGGAAAACGGTTGAAAATAATATGTTGTGTAGAGTACAATTCAAGGATCACAACCATATATTTTTTAAGTAGTAAAAATAAAGATATCATTGATAATTTTGAAAAATAAAATGCGGAGAATTTACAACCCGCCAAAAAGGCAATGTAAACGGTTAGGGACGTGTGTCGTCATTTTGACGACAAACGTCGCTGTCAAACCGACTACCTGGGCCATTTGACACCTAAACTCCGAAGATCTGACGTCATATCCGCCCGAATAAAGCAATGACCTGTTTTAGCGGAAATGGAAAATACGCGAATTTTAAAGAGCTATAATTTAAAAACTAAGGCACATATATTTTTTTTAAAAACGCAAATGCATTTAAAAAAATATAGCCTACTATTTTATGAAATAAAATAAAAAAGTGCAAATACCCTTTTCCTACATTATTTTAATTCCATTCGATGTTTGAATAAACCGCAACAGCTAAATGTCATTAGAAAAAAAAAGATTCTGTTTTGTTCAAAAAATATTTTGTTCAAATGTGTGTGGAGACGGAGAAACCGATAGTTGCCGCTAAAAATCGGTAACGTCACTATCGATACTTATTCAAAAAATATTCGTGTGTCGTGCGTGTGTCTAAACTGAGCCTTCTTTGGAGGCTGTTTTCAGAAGTCTGTGCGGGACAATTTGAAAACATGCATGATTCTAAAGCAGCTGCTGATAAAATAATTAACTATTCCAAGGAAAAAAAACACAAGGACGAATTGTTGAAATATGTTGCAACTTTAAATACGGACACGGTAAACAATTCAGTTGAATATTCGTATATGTTTTGTTTGATGCGTGTTGTTTTTATGAATGTATTTTGCAGCTTATAGAGTTGGTATCATCCAGACTCCTCACTTCAACCGGCCAGGATCTCCTTGATGGAATATTTGTGACCATCCCAAACACCATTCAAGGTCAAGAGAGGAAATACAGGGTGAGTCCCTTACAATATTTTGTTCCTTCATTCGGAGTCTGAAAATGTTGTGGTGCAGAGGACCAGAAGATGAAAAAACAGATACACCCAAAATTGTGTGCGTCCACCCCTATTAGCAGTAACGCGTGCAAAAGCAACAACTCTAATTACTGCGCACACGTCGCCAGTAGCAATCAGCATCTCACGCCTCGTGCTCCAGCAGAGAAGCACACATCGCCTCGCGCCCCAAATTCCAATCTGAGACGCACAACTCGCCTCGCGCTCCCGCCTGGACACCTCCGCAGCTTCACTTCTCATTTCATCTACACCTGGAAGACTTCAAGACCTTCTCGCCTGGAACGGACTTGAGACAACCGTCTCCAGCAGAACACACTGCTCACTACACAACAAGGTCCTTCTCAGGACCACGCTTACTTTTCCGCAAGAGTTACGTGCTTCTGCACCAGCTTCAACACAAAGGTCCTTATTAGGGCCAATTGTAATTTTACACAGAAGTTACATTGTTTCTTCCTCGTCTTCAAACTTACACATTTCCTTTCCTTCCCCCACTTCAAGCATAAAGCATCCTGCTCGCCTCACAAGCAAGGCGGTTTGAGGAGGACTCCCGCCTGGACGCAGTGGAAGCTTGAAGATTGCAAGATTGCAAGATTTTAACACATTGAATTTGAACCTAACTTTGACTTAAAAACATTACTGCACTAAAAAAAAAAACTAAATTGTACAAATTGGGCTTTAATCCACCACACAAATTGGGCTTTAACCCACCACACAAATAGACCTTCAAAATGTCAATTGACTCTAAGCAAGTTCCAGAGCTAACACCACGGACTTGGCTTATTAATTAAAGGTGGGGAAAAATGTGATGTCATTCGGCCGGGATGCTAAGAAAAATTAAAACAATTACTTATTTTGTGATTATGTATGAATGGATAATTTGTTTAAAGCACCGTTTTTATGAGTATCACACCTCAAGGGCCCTAGGCAGAAAATATATAAGGAATGATAAAATATGAAGGGAATAATAGAATATAAATAATAGGGTATGTACGCATATAAATGCACATACATAATATTCTCACACGTAGGTACATAATCTATACACATACATGTATATAATTCTCATGTCACAATTTTTGTGATAATACTCCTCCGAAATGACTTGATGGGTTCTTATGAAATTTTGTATGCTTATTTGATAGGTATGAGAATCGGCCAACAAGTATATTTCATACAGCTATATGATTAAGAGGAGCGTAGGTACAAAGATTTCTCTTTTCATCTGTTTCGACCAAATGTTTTGTTAGTTTTTGTTTATTATTTGTCATCAAAACATAATACTTACAATCTGAAATATTCACATTTGTAATTTCACTTTTCAAGTTTTAATCCCGATTTTAGTATTTTTGTAGGAATAACACTTCTTTCATCCATTAGGCTCTTTCTACATATTTATAATTCTCATGTCGCAGTGTTTGTGGTCACACACTTCCTAAACTACTTGACGGATTCTTATGAAATTTGTATGCATATTTTATAGGTATGAGAATCGGCCGATTAAAAAAAGCGTTCACAGATTTCTTTCTTCATTTTTTTTATATGTATATTTTAAATATATAACCCCTAAAACATGGGGGGGCTCGAAATAACATGGTGTTCAGATTTTAGTACAGCACAAATTCTATGTAGGTGAATAATAAAATATTGGATTCATTTGTGTTTTATTTATTTAGTTGTTTGATTTAATTGAGTTAAACCAAAACTACAATTAATACACTCTTATTACGCGGAACATTCCAGAGCACTAAGCCCAACCAGCTCAAGGCTACGAGTGCGGGCGAACTAATGAGATCGTTCGGATTACCGTGATCAACTTTCTGTCTTGCAGAAAACGTCAGTCTTGTATGGGACTGCCATCCTTAGCTACTAGTAACAAAATATTTGTATGCCTTTTCCCTAGCAACGCAGCTGCGTGACAACTAATATTGTCTATATCAATTTAAGTGCGAACCTCATTGTCCGCCGAGAGAAAAAATATTTTATTATTGGTTAAGAGGGCATCTACCAAAAATTCTTTTGAGTTGAGAAGAAGAAGAAGTGCTCGAGTTGATAAAATGTCTCGTAAAAGCATAGCGTAAAAGTAAAACGAAACTACACCATCTTGTGCACGAATATAATCATAGATTCTGCATAAAAATTTTAACTCTTGTGATACAAATAAAAAAAAAACAAATTTGTAAGGAAAGCACTTCTTGTGAACAGTTCTTTTCCTACACATCTGACATATATTGTAAACCGATCTCTTTCAAGGAAATATTTTTGTCTCTGTCACACAATTCTGCGCAGGGTTGCTTCTGAATCAGAAAAAAAATAATAAAAAAAGAAGGACGTTTATTTTTCTTATAAATTTTATTATTAATACCAATTAATGAAAGTTTTAAAATTGCAACCGATATTGGAAACCAAAACTTTTAAAATGGTCATCTAAATTGTAAACCAAGACTGTTCAGACTTTATAAGAAGGTCCGAACATTTTTGAAATTTGAACTTTCTTGTACTGCTATCCTTAGCAACCAATAAAAAATATTTGTTTGCCAAGACTCAAACTAAAAGAATACGTTTACTTGCCGAATAAAAAATTCCAAATTCAAAAATGTTCGAACCTCATTAGCGTTGTTGAAACATCGCAAGTTCGAATCCTGTCATGTCTAAACTCCTATCGATGATAGCTTTGACCCTGGTATATTATATTTATCGCTATTAGGTAGCTGTAAGTTTATAATTTATTCTAATCTAATGTTATATAATATGTACATTGCAGATATACACTACATTTGGAATTCATATTATGTGTATGCACACATACAGACGGGTATAAGTTTGCGCTTACACATGCCGCATGTGAATATACAACATAAAAACTCATAATCTCAAATGCCCTTCAACTCTCTTGTCGATTTTATCTGAAATAGGGGTGACAACCTATAAGTTGTGGAAGACAAACATATAATTAACTCAACTCAACTAAGCTATACATATAGTGTAACTTGGTGCCGCGTTATCCCCGGAGGAGTCGTGTGGCGAGTAAAATAATGACTTTTTAATTGATGATGTTCAAACCTGTTTCTAGCCAGGCAAAATAGGTTAGTGAAGTGTATTGCTCTTCACAAATCTGTTTTAAAAACAAGTATTGTCTAACTTCAAAACGATTTATGTATATATTTTTTTTAAATAAAGAAAAAAACCATTCCTTTGAGTGGAGACCCTGCAGAAGTGCCCGCGCGGATTTACACACATACTTACAAAGTCCGAATTGCGTGTTATTAAACATTTACGGTTAAAAGGAAATAGGGGCATAAGTGACGTTTTGGTCAAAAATTTGTTATGAATGCTATCTTACTTAAAAACTTCCACTCTTTTTAATGCTTGCCCTTCCATAGATCTACGATGACCTTTTTTGTTGTTTATGTCCAAGCAAAAAAAACGGGTTTCGAAATATGGTTTTGGTGTTACCGACAAGATTTTGGCCTTTTTGTCCTAAAGGCGCTTTGCACAAAAAAAATCGTAAAACCACATGAATGGGAATGCCAATAAATGCCTTTATTTTTTTTATTTAAGAGCGGTTTTGATTTTTACAATATCATACATAATAAAAAAGTTATGCCCATTTTTCTGCAATCTCAAACTTTAAACTGCTCTCCTGAATAATTTAGTTTTTTTAACTGTTAAGAGTTTGAGTATTCACACAGTGAAAAATGATTTTTACAAGGAATTATAAAAATTTTGAGTAATTATTTCACCTCGAGTACTTTCGACTTGCTTATGTCATTAGAATGTCCTCTTGAAAATGACGCAATCGAGTCGAAAGTACTCGAGGTGAAATAAATACTCAATTTATGAAAATAAAACTTTTTAAATTTTTATAATTCCTCATAATTTAGTTTTTGTCGCTTATCCGTATCACCTTTTTACCTCGATATCTCGTTGTGTGTGTGTGTAGGCGTTCGCAGCCAAGCCAACATTTTTTTTTGTTGTAAATCGGAGCGTCCTTCTGCTTCCGCATCTCAAATGCTACTGACAAAATGTAGGTATAAACAGCCGCTTTATATTGCCGTACGAGATTTGTATCGAACTTTTCAAGCTGTTTTTTTATATTTTATTTTGTAAAATTTACATGCATTATTACGAAAAAAAAATGCAGACAATTTTGAGTTTGATTAATAAACTTACCATTTATATATATTTTTTGTATACTTTCGTTCTACAAATTCAAGTTATTCATTGAACCCAAATAGCATTATTTCGTAATGTTTATAAGTTTGTGTTCATTTTGACAGAATTCAAATAACTTTTATCAATTTTTGAAACGGACAATTTGTAGTTTATACATTTCTTTATTTTATTTTGACAGTAACAGATTTAAAAAAAAAAGGAAACATAGTGGACATTTAAAACCCAGAACACCGTTTTGGACGTATTCGCTCTATGGGGTCTTAACTAAGGGAAGGATTGAACCCTAGTTTTCTGGTATGGAATGCAAGCATTCTACCAATTGAGCTATCTACTACGGGACTTTCTTCTTATTTGTTTACTGTGTTGTACAGATCCTCGACTGCTGCTATAGGACCTTAGCTGCTGAGGATGTGGTGCCAGGGTTGGTCAGCTCCTACTGTGCTGCGTGCCAGCTGGTGTTGCCGCACCTCTCTCAGCAGGGACTCGCCAAGCTGGCCGGGTTTGCCATAGACAGCATCAGTAAGCAGCAAAACTCCGAGAACTTTATGTAAGTATTGTCTTACTTTTTCTTCTTGTAGGGTCTTGTCAATTCCCCTCAACGTCAATGATCACTTGTGAGAATGTCTCCCTATTTTTAGTGGCTTGAAATAAGTACTTCACTTCCTTATCCCCATCCAAATCTTGTATGTTGCAATAGGCCATGAGATCTGCTTCCTGGAGACACCTCGTTTTACTTCACATCTTTCCTCAAATAATGAAATTGTGACGGTCAGACTGGACTAATGGCGATACATGGAAAGGCAGGCCATTTTGAGGTTAGGATTTGAGGTAAGGTTGCGTGTTTTTTCAAATGCCCGGCTAGAAAAATGGTTCCTCAGGGTCGTGTCTGTAGCCCAGCACCGTGCTCTCTCTCCACCAATGCTATAGAGGTTCAAAATATTTTTTTAAGTAGGTAAAGACAAAATAAAGGAAGGAGGTGGTTTATTTTACATTAAAACAAGACAATTGAGAGTATCCACCACGCTAAGATTCGAGACTAGGCTAGCAAAAGTAATTTAGGAAATTGTATCAAGTGTGCGGGGTACGCTCATGGTTGTGGAAGGAGTCCTGGACTTATGCTTGGAGGCTTGTTGAGTAGATGCTCGGAGCGCCGGCCTGCAGAAAGCAAGTGGCAAGACGGACGCTGTTGGTGGAACGAGGGTAGGGGCTCCGCCCTCCTGAAGAACTTCGGCACTTGGCTCCGGCCTGCAGAAAGCCAGCGGCAAGACGGGCGCTGTTGGCAGGGCGAGGGCATATGCTCCGCCCTCATGAGGAATCTCGGCACGGCTTAGGCCTGCAGACGCCAGCGACAATGCGTGCGCTCTCGACTGGACAAAGGCGGGTGCTCCGCCCTCCTGAAGAATCCGCCACGAGGAACTCGGGCGAGGCCAGGGGCTGTTGGTGTAGGAAATAACGGCGACTCAGGCCTCCCAAGATGGATCTTTTTGGCCACGCCTGGTCCGTGCTGTTCGTCCAGGCTTTGAAAAGAGAGTGTCTACAAGCGTCGGTGTCAGTAGCCTTTTATCAACTCGCCCCGGACCTGACGCGAAACTTCGTCGGTTCTTTCCCACTCTATCGCTCTTCCAACTGTAATTTTTTAGCCTTTTTCTTCTTTTCATTTTGATCCGGTTCATTTCTATGGCCATAGATGCAATTCATTTTTTGCATTTTGTAGGCAATGACAGTTCATAGTGGAGATGTCTTCTTCCTCTTTATAACAGGTAGCTATCTGACATTCTAGCTACCTGAAAAAATGTATGTAACCGTCCATACTTTACCCCTCTGAGCACATGCCCCAAGTACTACACACTTTTTCATCTGCATTTCTTTCAACTTTTTCAAAAGTAAATCTCTGAAGAGAAATTTAATGGAGTTGAAACAAAAAAAACAATTATAAAAGTGTGATTCACTCTGCAGGTTTGTTAAGTAAATTGCTAATTAATGATTTGTTATTACACTAATATAATCTCATATTATACATATTTTGAAAATATTCTTTCTCAAATATTTCGTCAGAATAGATCGATCTCTCGTCCCGCGCGTGTGTACCAATGTTTATAAACAAAATCCAGGCAAGTATAATCTATTCAGATAGATATAACTGTTTACGTTTTTTGTTTTTTTGTAAAATAACTAATATATTTTTTTCTTTAGTAACGAGTATTTAAGTGAGTAAAAAAATTGTTTAAAACCTAATGGATATAAAATATAGTTATGGAATGTGTATATAATATATATTTTTTAAGTAGTATTGTTGTGATTTACTTGTTTTTATATAAAACAACAAGTGAAAAAATGTGTTGAAAGTTTGTGATTTGTGTTCCTGGATAACTAATGAATATACTTTTTTATAAATTTTGAAGTTTCATCAAGTAATTAAGGTAGGAAATCAATTTATGTGTAACAAAATAACCTTAAAAAAGTATTCCGTTCTGGCGGTGCGTATGTAGCAAATAAATTCAGAATCGAAACGGTTAAGGACTCTTAGTCACCTAGATCTGTGATATCACTATGGTGACTCCATTTCCGAATTTATTTCAGCCTGATTTAGAAACAGGCATTACATTCTTTTGAAATTTAATTAGACGATGCAACTAAATTTCACAAGTTGCCTTGCAAGTTAGTTGCTTGGGGGCCTCATTGAAACATTCAAGGTGAATGACTTTACAATTGAATGATCTCAAAAATTGTCTTGTTCTTTGCATGTTTACAGTTGGAGAGATCTGCTTCCAGAATGTCTGCGTTTGATCCTCCAGCGAGGCACTAGCTTCAGCCACTATGACACTGAAATGAGTCCCGTGGAGTTCAACAGCCAGTGCATCAGGACTCTCCTGCAGAACTCCTGGAACCCCGTTCTGCTCACACCATTGGCTGCGATGTTAAGGTGAGGGATCTTTCTCTGTTAAGACACGGCATCCAAAATAAAGTCTTAGGCTTCAAAATGCTCTGCCTTCTTCTTCTTTTTCAATCCTAGGATTGGTTTGCAGCAACATTCACCCATCTTTCCTATTCAAGGCAATTCTTTTGAGTTTTGTAGAACAGAAGAGCAAATCAAGCAACTCACTACCAAAACCAAAAAGGCAAGTGAAAAGACATCACAGAAAGCTCCTGCTATAAAAAAAGGGGGAAAAAGGACAAGGCGGGGGGCAGGTGATCACAAAACTGGCAAGAAAGATGGTGTTGCTGGTAGTGGAACTGTGTGGGACTTGCAGACGGTTTACAGGATATTGAAGATCTTACACTGGTAAAATTATCTATAGATATGTCTTCAACCTTCTGAGTTTGTTTTCAGAAATAAAGACAGTTGGAAATCATCTCACAATTGACTCAGCAGTCAGCACCCATTCCACAGACAAAAAAATGTTCTCTGCGCAATCAAAAATTCCTTGGGCTATGTAACTTCACCCATTGTAAATAACAAATGTCTGATAATCAGGGTAATCCTTGGGCTATGTAACTTCACCCATTGTAAATAACAAATGTCTGATAATCACGGCAATCCTTGGGCTATGTATCTTCACCCATTGTAAATAACAAATGTCTGATAATCACGGCAATCCTTGGGCTATGTAACTTCACCCATTGTAAATAACAAATGTCTGATAATCACGGCAATCCTTGGGCTATGTAACTTCACCCATTGTAAATAACAAATGTCTGATAATCACGGCAATCCTTGGGCTATGTATCTTCACCCATTGTAAATAACAAATGTCTGATAATCACGGCAATCCTTGGGCTATGTAACTTCACCCATTGTAAATAACAAATGTCTGATAATCACGGCAATCCTTGGGCTATGTAACTTCACCCATTGTAAATAACAAATGTCTGATAATCACGGCAATCCTTGGGCTATGTATCTTCACCCATTGTAAATAACAAATGTCTGATAATCACGGCAATCCATGGGCTATGTATCTTCACACATTGTAAATAACAAATGTGTACCTTGATAATAAATCAGGGAATTTTCTAGTTACCAACAGTATATTTTAAAACTACCTATCATTTATATTATTTATTCCTTGACTTATAGGTTAGTATGAGGCTGACCACCCATACTGTAAAAAATGGTTCACTTTGCCAATGTCACCCCTGTGTCAGGGAAGGTCGGCAAAAGTTGTAAGGCTTATGTTCATTTGAGGTTTGGACTTTATTTTTAAGTACACATTCAGCATTTGTAAGCGCGAACTACACGTGTTTGTTTGTGGGCATTCATTTGAGAGCTTTAAATAAGTATATATCCTTGCAACTTAGATTATAGAAGAGCCATATTGAACCCAATATCATTTTATAATAATCTATAATCTAAGTTGCATAGATGTATTACATTTGAGATTCATATAAAATGCCTTCCCACAAGCAGACACGTACAAGTTTGCGCTTAACTCCTCCAGTGCCGGAACTCCTATTGGTGGCCCATAGTACTAATCGCGATTTTTTTCATTTTTCTTTAGTTTTTACCCAGCAATAAGATCGAAAATCGCATGAAGTACTGCTATTAGGTAGAAGCATCCACCAATAAATTCAAAGCATTCATTTTTGTTTGTAGGTATTTAAAGTATAATCTTTAAGTTGACCTTGAAAACGGACATTTGAAAAAACCGAATTCCACAATTTGTTGACATAAGAACACTAACACACACAAAAAATCTTTGTGTAAAGAAAAAGGGTCATTAACTTCCATTTTTTTCCATGCATTTGGATTTCCTGCCTACGCATACTAATGCGGTATATCTATTTTTAGAATCTTGATCTTTTTTCCGTTATCTAAATTATGATGGAGTATCATAATAATTTCACAAAAGTTTTTTTTTTTTTGGTAGGCACTAAAAAAACTTTATTTCACTGTTTGTTGAGATAAAAAAAACCCACAGGAGATATGTTTTGTATCTTTGGAGATATTTAATTTAAAAAACCAAGAGTTGGGTGGCTGGATTAGGCAGAAAATCGCTGGTGCTTCAGAGGTTAAACATGCCGCATGTGGACTTACAATATAAAAACCCTGTCTCAAATGAACATAAGCCCTGCAACTCTTGCCGACCTTCCCTGAAACTGGGGTGACATTGGCAAAATAACCATTTTTTTACAGTATGGCTGGTTAGCCTCATACAGTGGCGGTATGTCGTTGGGGGATAAAGGGGAACATCCCTATGGATGAAATTGGAAAAATAATTACTTGTAAGAAGCGAAATACAAAGGAATATTTTTCAAATAACGAAGTCTTAGGTGAAATGCACACAGCAGCATAGCGCGCTGTACAAAGTGAAGATTTTTTCCCATGCGAGAAAAGTGAGGCCAAAAAAAGGGGTTCTCTATTAACAGAGCCGTGCATCGCATCCAGGCACATGCACCTAATAGGTAGACAATATATGGTAAAAAACGCATTTAAGCTTGTTATTGAGATTTAAAATTAAAAATTTCAGTTTGATTTGAGCCATCGTTAACATTTCAGTCAATTTCAAATGAGTTATTTAAAATTTATTTTAATGCCGGTGTTATGGCCAAAGGGGCAAAGCGGGCTGATCTTTCTAGCGTATTTGGAATAGAATAACGTTGGTTCGATCCCCGCCTGAATCATTTGACCATAACTTTGACCCTGGTTCAATAGATGTTACTGGGTAGTTATTAATTAATAAATCAATAAAAATAAACGTTAATAAATTATTGATTGATGATATAAATACCTGTTTCTGGCCAGGCAGAATAGATTGGTGAATTGCATTGCTCTTCACAAATCTATTTATTAAAAAAAAAAAGAATCTGAGAAAATATTTATTCTGATAAGTATTTGCTCTATACCCTATGCATGCGCCTGCTTTATTTGTATTTATCTAAAGACTGGTTAGGAAGGCTTTTTTTATTACACATTGTTTTGTTTGTAAATTTTCCAGGGAAATGCAAATGACAAAGGAAGAGCATCTACAAGTAGTGAACAAGCTGTGCTGTGACTTGGAAAAGCTGCTTCCGGACTCCATACCTCCTCTGCTGCATCAGCTTCTACGGTATTCTTAATTCTTAGAATAGTGAGAAAACAGAACTAGAAGAAGAAGAAGTACAAGTAAACACGTATCCAAATCGATCTCCTTCTTTTTTTGTAAATTAAACGTTAAAATGAGTATAAACGCGCCAATATGCAACTGTGGCATAATAGTGAACGAAGTGCTTGCCTTCATCCAACAGAAAATGAATACGATGGATGAAATAAGCCTCGGCCAAATCTGTGAGAGTTTTACTGACGAGGATTTGGAAGCGGCCAAGACGCTTCTCAGCACCTACACGCCGGGCACACGAGCTAGGAGAACTGGAGATGGCAGGAAGAAACGAAATATTGCCGACATCATCAACATCCTGAGGGAAGTGGATCCCAATGACATCCCGAAATTCGCCGTACTTGACATCAGTAAACTACCGCCAGTCACCTTTGACTATATCGATGTAACAACTCTAATGAAAGATTTGATAGTGCTTAAAAATGAAGTACAGAAATTGAAAATACAAGCGATGCACAAGGGTGATAACGATGAAGTCATTATACTGGTCCAAGAACTCCAAAAAGAGGTAAAAGAGCTTAAAAAAGTTACGAGTGAACCAAAGCAAAAAACTGACACCACTATAATAGCTGTCAAAAAAATAAATAAACAGAAAGTGCAACTTAAAACGGATCCTGTTGTACCGACAGAGGTTATTCAACAAGCAAAGACACAAACCATAAATGTCAAACCGACTTATAGTGAGATTACAAGGACTCCCACAGATGGCGATAATTGGACCACACATAGTAACAAAAAAAATACAACTGGAAAAAATAACACTCAGAAATGGGCAAAAATTACGAGAAAAAACGGAATAAAAGGATGCGCCTTAGAAACTGGATTGAATGCAGTAGAACCTATTAAGTATGCGGTGATATCGAGATTGTCTAAAGAAACAAGTACGGCCATGGTAGAAAAATACCTGAAATCGAAAGACATTACAAGTGAATGCGAAGAAATGCCCACTCAATCGGGAGAATATACAACTTTTAAGATTGGTGTTAAAGCATCAAAATACGAAAACTTAATCAAGGCAGAGATGTGGCCAATGTTTTCCGTTATTAGAAAATATTATTTCAAAAATAAGCAGATTCCCGACATAACGAATACCAAGGGGACCAGGGATACCTCTGGTTCTAACGTAACCCCGTCTCCTCATCGCACCAGCTGACGCACTGTGAGTGTATACTACCAGAATGTTCGAGGAATGAAGACTAAATCTAAGGAGTTCAGGTTAAACTTAATAACTGAGCACTTTCAAGTTGTTGCTCTCACGGAGACTTGGCTAAATGATGGTGTCTCCTCCGGAGAATATTTTGATGCAGACTACACTGTGTTTCGGCGGGATCGTGATCCAAGTTCGGGCCATAGACAAGGCGGAGGATGTCTCATGGCCGTAAGAGCCTCCAAGGGTCTCCAGGCGGAACGCTTATATGCCATGGAAACAGAAAATGAAGATCTTTGGGTCAAACTCATTAATAGTCTCTGTGTTACCATATGTTGTTGTGTCTATTTTCCTTCTGCTAGTAAAATTGATATGTATCTGCTTTTTTTTTATAATATAGAAAAAAATTTGGACATAATTGGTGATGCAAGTGTCATTATAATAGGAGATTTTAACCTGCCTTCTGCCTCAAATACCGAGCTTGTAAAAATGGAACTTACATATACAATGGAGCTACTTGGTTTGAGTCAGTGTAATGATATTTGCAACTCCCATGGGAACATTTTAGATCTCGTAATATGCAACGATTCTGTACACAGTCTGGCTCACAGTGCTGCTCCCCTGGTGTCCGAGGACGTGTACCATCCAGCACTTGAATTCTCTTTATTAACTCGCGGTACTCGGAAAAAGCAAGCTGAAGTTCCTGCCTTAGGTTCTACCCAATGGCAGGGATGGAATTTCAGCAAAGGTGATTTTACGCTTTTGTATCAGCTTATGAGTGAAGTTGACTGGTGTGAGCTCTACCAGTTTTCAGATGTGGACCAGGCGGTGGAACATTTTTATAATATTGTGTTTAGAATATTTGATATATGTATTCCTAGGAAACTACCTCCTCAAGGTGGTAGACGTTACCCGACCTGGTTTTCTCGCGATATTGTCAGGGATATACAGAAAAAACATTCCCATCATAAGAAGTGGAAGGCCACTTGTTGTTTTCATGAATATGAAATATTTTCTATATATCGTTCCAGAGTGAGAAAGGCTACTAGAGAAGCTTATAATTTATATATAAATGACATGCAAAATAAGATTGGACAAAATCCAAATCTATTTTGGGATCATATCAAATTACTACGAAAAGAGGTTGGAATTATTGACGTAATGAAATGGAAAGGACAAGACATTGAGGATGAACGTGTAGCGCAAGCTTTTGCTGATCATTTTAAATCCGTCTTTACCAATGATTCACCTCTCCTTGATGTAGAAGCTGCCTCTAGACTGGAGTCAAAAGCTGCACAGTTTGTTGACATTGAAAATTTCAGTGTGAATGACGTATCAATGGCTGTTAACAAGCTTAAACACACGCATTCCCTAGGACCTGACTTCATTCCAACAGCTTTTTTAAAAGGATGTCTTGATTTCATCAAGCTTCCGCTTACGTTCATTTTTAATCTTTCATTGGCATCAAATAGCTTTCCTGAAGTGTGGAAAATGTCTAAAGTTACTCCCATACA
This sequence comes from Agapetus fuscipes, assembly GCA_951799405.1. NCBI lineage: Eukaryota > Metazoa > Arthropoda > Insecta > Trichoptera > Glossosomatidae > Agapetus > Agapetus fuscipes. The sequence goes on along the minus strand of OX637333.1, from coordinate 16,038,999 downwards.
CAAAAGTGGTCCAAAATCATTGGTTGAGAACTATAGACCAATAGCCATTCTTTCCTCTCCTGCGAAACTTTTTGAAATCCGTATTTTTAATGCGATATCAAAAAATATAAACCCCTTTTTGATTGATGAACAGCACGGTTTCAGGAAAGGTCTTTCGACAGAAACAAACTTGATGACATTTTGCAACTATGTATCACATTCACTAGATGATGGTCATCAAGTTGATTGTTCATATAATGACTTTTCAAAAGCATTTGATAGAGTAGATCACAACATCTTACTGAATAAACTCGGGCAATTCGGATTTTCATACTCGTTGTTAAAGCTGTTTTCTAGCTATTTTCAAAAAAGAGTTCAATACGTGTCACATGGTATATTTCAATCTCAACCATTTGAAACCCAGTCAGGAGTGCCTCAGGGATCTGTTTTGGGGCCATTGTTGTTCTCTATGTTTATTAATGATATATGTGATTCTATTTTTCATGCAAAATTCCTACTTTTTGCAGATGACCTGAAACTTTTTCTTCAAATTAAATCTTTAGATGATTGTTACTTGCTCCAAACTGATATTGATAATATTTTTGAATGGGGTAGGCGAAACAAATTGCATTTTAACATATCAAAGTGCAATGTTATGACTTATACAAGAGCTACTAGATTGATATTTCTTAGATACACCATGAGCGGTGCAAGTTTAACACGTATGTCATCAGTAAAAGATCTTGGTGTTATGTTTGATAGCAAACTGAACTTCAGTTCTCATATTGAAATAACTTGTGGCAAAGCACTGAAAATGTTGGGATTTGTCATTCGAAGTAGCAGGATGTTCACATCTACTTACGTTTTAGCCCTGCTGTACAGTGCACTGGTGCGGAGCAGGCTTGAGTATGGCTCACTTGTTTGGGCTCCAAATAGTGCCAAAGATGTTCTCATGCTGGAGAGGGTTCAGAAAAAATTCTTGAGATTTCTCTACATGAGGACGTATGGATATTATCCTTGGCTATATCCAAGTGCGTTTGTACTCGGCATGCTTGGTTTCAGTAGCCTGGAGGCAAGAAGGAATGAATTTTTAATAGTTCATTTTATCCGTTTGATTCGTGGTGAGATTTGTAATCCCGCTCTTCTGGGACAAATTGATCTGTATGTTCCCGACAATTATTGTAGGCAACGTGAGCATAGACTATTGCTACTCCCAAGATACAGGACTAACCTACCTAGGGTTATGACTGTGGGGAGGGCAATGGCTATGCTCAATGAGATCTCCTCCTCGGTTGATATCTTCCACCTGAGTGAAAGTCAGCTTAGACAGAGGCTTCCGTTTCTCCTAAGCTGATTTCGGTTACTTGTGATTTTTTGTGTTACTTGTGTTTTTAATTATTGTATTCCTTATTGGATTATTATTGGATTCCTTAACTTATAGGTTGGTATGAGGCTGACCACCCATACTGTAAAAAATGGTTCACTTTGCCAATGTTACCCCTGTTTCAGGGAAGGTCGGCAAAAGTTGTGGGGCTTATGTTCATTTGAGGTTTGGATTTTATTTGTAAGTACACATTCAGCATTTGTAAGCGCGAACTACACTTGTTGGTTTGTGGGCTTACATCTGAGAGCTTTAAATGAATATATCCTTGCAACTTAGATTATAGATTATTATTATAGTATGCATTAGGTTTAAAAACCTGTAATGTACTTTAATGTGAAAATAAATCTAAATCTATCTATCTTAAAAAACTAATCAAGGCATAAAGACATACAGTCTGTTAGAGTTACAATTCATTGTCCTTGAAGGGGGCGCTCTGATGTTGCACCGCGCCGATAGCTGTCAAATTTGCGACCCGTTTCCCCCCATCCCCTTTTGCCTCAGACCGTATGGATTTAGCCCCACAAAATATGCTCGACTTGCTATTGCCGTTTGTAGAATTTTTTTTACATACGACTTTTGTGGAACTCCCATCATGCAAAAAAAAACGCAACTAAGCTACAGATATAGTGTAACTTCTTGCCTGTGATGGGGTCGCATGTGGCCATTCAAGACCTATTTATTTTTACAGGTAAGGGGGCCGGCCTTACAACAACTACTTTCAGTTGAAGTGGGGGTTTCCCAACTCCCGGGGGGGCTGGTTCTTATTTCTTGTGAAGACTGAGTAAACCTTGAGATCGAACCCATGCTCTCGGCATGGAATGAAAGCATTCTACCGATTGAGCTATCGACCTTTTTACGAGTTTGATTGTTGTCGCTACAAGGCGCCAATTCTCAAGCAAGACCCAGTTGCTGTAAGGCTGGATGGACCTTTAGTGACCGGTCATTGGTAAAGGTTTAGGAATTTCTCAACCCAGCGAAAAGCAAATTTGAAAATATAAATGGTGTATTTTTTGTGCTCCGCCGGGATCCGAATCTACAACCTTCTATTTACGAGTCCAAAGTGTTGCCACTGGACTATGGACCGGTCCAAGAAATGACAACAACACGCCGTGTACCTAGCGGTCACCCATTCAAGTAGCATTTGCTCCCAATGTTGCTTAACTTCGGTGATCTGATGAGAACTGGTGCTTTCAGCATAGTATCGTCGTTGACAAATATTTATAATTTATATATCACTAATGTGTGGTTTTATTTTCCCAGTCCCGCAGGCTTCCAGCACCCCGACATTGTGTGCTTCAGGGTGAGTGAGTACTTCACCAGCAGACTGCTGCGCTCCTCAGGGAGACATCTCGCCCACCAACTGCATGAGTCTGAGAGCCCCGTTGTGGACCTAAATGAAATTGGTAATTGCTTAACATTTATACTTTTACTTATAGAAGATATATCAAGTTATTGTATACTTGAAACACTGTGTCTTTCTAATTTTTTTATTTTTTAAATTACAACCATTTTTGGTCCGTAGCTCAGTGGTAACACTGCGGACTCTGAATGGGAAGGTTGTGGGTTCGATTCCCGGCGGAGCACAAAAAAGAAATCATTTATATTTTCAAATGTGCTCTTCGCCGGGTTGAAAAATTCATAAAACCTTTACCAATGACCGGTCACCAAAGGTCCATCCAGCTTTACAACAACTGGGTCTTGCTTGAGAATTGGCGCTTTGTAGCGACGATGATCAAGCTCGTAAAAAGGTCGATAGCTCAATTGGTAGGAATGCTTGCATTCCATGCCGAGAGCAAGGGTTCGATCTCAAAGGTTTACTCAGCCCTCACAAGAAATGAGAACCAGCCCCCCCGGGAGCTGGGAAACCCCCACTTCAACTGAAAGAGGTTGGTGTGAGGCCGGCCCCCTTACCTGTAAAAATAAATAGGTCCCGAAGCGCCACATGCGACCCCTTCGGGGATAACGCAGGCAAGAAGTTACACATGTGTAGCTTAGTTGCGTTTTTGGTCTTCATCATCAATACACCGAGTATAAAAAATTACAATTTCAAACCAAACCTCAAATGAACATAAACCCTGCAACTTTTGCCGGCCTTCCTTGGAACAGGGCTGAAAGTGAACCATTTTTTACAGTATTGGTGGTCAGCCTCATACCAACCCATAGGTTTATAAATCAAGGAATTGATCGGGTAAGTCAAAAATGTATGGAATATGCTACGGTGAGTGATGTAGTTTTCATTTTTTTTTTTTTATTTACACTATCAGTGGGAGTTTACGCAATGTTTTATACTGAAGCTACAGGTATAAGATTCTTTCAATTATTTCTGTCGATTGTGAAATGTGTACAGCTAGCGGTTTCACTGAATGCAATACATATTCCATATTTTTTGACCACTTTAATTGTTTACATATTTTGACTGGTGCGTAGTTTAGTGGTTGACGCTCTGGGCTGGAATTCTCAACACGACGGTAGATAGCATCTAACCTTCGGTTCATCTTCGACGGTACGTTAGAGTAACCTATTTCAAACCTTACCATAGCGTTGCTAGGATTCCACGCAAGTCTCGTCGCCACCGCGATCACGCATGAAAGTTTACCGACCATCTAGAAAACGTAGCATGTCATTTCTTGCCCGTCTAAAAAATGTACTGCAAATTTATTACAATAAAAAAAAAAAAAAAAACGTTTTGTCTTCAAAATAATGAATTAAATAGTTTATTAATAATATATAACAAAACAATTTAGTTTTTAATTTTCAATTGAGTAGGAAAATTACAAACATAAGTTTCTCATGGATACCTAAATATATTTTTGCGCGTGCCACACAAGCTGTTAGTCTGACGCGTATTGCGCGTGCGCAGTACATCCTACCGTCCCAACGCAAACGTCAACAAGAAAAAACGCGGTTGTGGTGAATCGAAATGAGGCGACGGTTTCTGCTACAAGTATGTATTACACGTTGCAATATTTACTGGGCAATACAAAAGTAATCGCTCAATAGCTTGATTTATATTAATTTTACAATGTTTCAATAGGTTATGGAGAATTCGCAGCGTAATGACAAAGACATTGCCGAGGGGATTTCAAAGTAAGTAAATGCTTGAAATTTTGCAAGACTTATATGTTACACAAAAATACTTAATTATCAGTTTTGTAGGAAGTATGTGGTTTATTTAGGCTTGAGCGGGCTGCGAGAGCGACCCTCCGCCAGCTGGAGGAAATCGTTGGCAAACTTGAGGTTCAGCCGCATGTAAACACCCGGCAGTTTACCACTCTGGCTGAGTGGAAGAAGCTGGACGACAGCTTAAATACCGTTCCAAATGAAACAAATTAGTTTTGTTATCAAGTATATACTTATAGATTCATTTACACCTATATTTCTGTGAATTGCTTGCTTTTCGACTGACATTTAGCAATTATAATTACACTTGTACCCAAACGTTCTAATGAGTATGGCATCATTGCAGACATGAAGAGACTACAAGGCCAAGTGCTGTGGCAAGCTCCAGCAGCAGACCGTCAACCAGGAACCTGAACTCACTGAGCTAGAGAGGAGGGGGATCTCAAGTTCATCGTCTCACACTTATTGAGGTACTTTATAATTGGAGTTACATATTTTTATTTTATTGGACACTAGCAGTACCCGGCGTGTTTCACTACGCCATTTGGGCATGTGGTATCAATTTATTTCTAGATAAAAGAGGCAACAACAGGATTAAAAAAAAGTGTTCCAATCGGAATCAAACTTCACACAATTCATCTCTAGGTTAATCTTCACGTTTTCTATAAAAAAATGGTCTACAACTGTTGAGCGGCAGAGCCAAGCATAAGGAAAATCGATTGCGGTGCTTCCATTTATATTTTAGACCAGTTGATCGGCAAACTTTTTTCCGCCTAAGAGGCAATAAATGAGCAGACTTTTGATTTCATCTAGGTCAATTTTTTATTAGGATAATTAATATATAAGAAGTATGCTTGGACTATCTAAGAAGTATGATTGGGAAAAAACGAAGTGACCGGGTGAGGAAGGATTTTGTAAGAGAAGAGTGTGGTGTAAGGGAAAGTGTGAAAGTGAAGATTAAAAGAAGCATGTTAAGATGGTTCGGGCACATGGAGAGAATGAGTGATGAAAGATTGATGAATAAAGTATATGTTGCTAGAATAGATGGATGTCGTGGTAGAGGAAGACCGAGAAAAGTATGGAAGGATCAAATCTCTGAAATAGCGAATGAATGGGATATCCAGAGTCATAATAAAAGGAGGATTTGTATGAAAAAGGTTATGACTCTGGATGAAATGAAAGAAGTATGCAAGGACAGGAAGAAGTGGCGGCTAATCTGCAATGTAGATTTCTAATGTTGGTGTATTAATTTGTTACATTTTTTGCATAGGATTTTTTTTTTTTTTTTTTGTATAGATATCTCTTTAAGGCTTTGTTGTTTTTTTATACTTAAATGTTATTTATTTCTCGTATTCCTTGACTTATAGGTTGATATGAGGCTGACCACCCATACTGTAAAAAATGGTTCACTTTGCCAATGTCACCCCTGTTTCAGGGAAGGTCGGCAAAAGTTGTGGGGCTTATGTTCATTTGAGGTTTGGATTTTATTTGTAAGTACGCATTCAGCATTTGTAAGCGCGAACTACACGTGTTGGTTTGTGGGCATACATCTGAGAGATTTGAATGAATATATCCTTGCAACTTAGATTATAGATTATAGATAGATCGTGTGGTGTGTGATAGAATGCAGATGGTCTGCCGACCCGTGAACATGTCACATATAATTGACCTTCTAGATTGATTTTCTAGATTCTGACCACAAACTTTTAAGGATTGGCCTTGTGATTTGTTGATGGTCATGGCGAATGCAAGACAGATCGGAAATTGAAGTCGTTTAAACTCAAACGGCATGTCGGCTGGAATCATCGGGATCCTTGGAATGAGAACTTCCTCACCTTCAAATTTTCCCTCATGTATCGTCGTGTGAATCACATTTTTTATCAATTTTCTTACCACTAATCGTGTTCCGTTGCACAGTTTCGGTTGGTTTATGTTTCGAAGCATGGTTACTACGTAGCCAACCTTTAATCGTAAATTGTGCGGTGGTAAGCCCGGCACATCCAAGGAGTTTGAAAATTCAATTGGATAGTTGGTGGCTTCATCTTCATTTGTAACCCAGTAAATTGATTTGAAAGAATGCAGTGTACCAATGATTTCATTCTGAATTACGAATTTTATGTCTTCTACATCTTTATTCTTAGACGCCAAAATTGCTCACTCACTCAACCATTTATTATTTTTGTGGTTAGTAATGATGTTTGGGAATACTTTGTTGATGAGTTCTTCTTTCGATGAGACAAAGTTACATAAATTCTGAGGAAATGAAATCAATCCGCTCGATTTGTTGACAGGTACTTGCCCATTACCGATAGTCAGTAATTGCTCAGAGAAATCTTCAGCAGATGTATCGTTCAGCAATGCAACTCTCATGGTTGTTGTCAACTAAGGTTTTCTTGAAATTACTGGCAGTGTTTGGCAAAATCTCCAGACAGTAAAATCATTGCGCCCCCAAAACATCTCGAGTTCTTGCGTAGATCTTTCAATCTTCGGTGAAGTGCTTCCAATGCACGTTTATGCGCCATTGTGCATTTGTCCCAGATGGATGATTTTTGATGCTGATAAAACTTTGGTCATTGCGAAGTGTTTTGCAATATTACATGTTGACAATATTACATGACTGACGAAGAAAGTATATGTTGGTAGAATAGATGGATGCCATGGTAGAGGAAGACCGAGAAAGGTATGGATGGACCAAATATCCGAAATTGCGAACGAATGGAATATCCAGAGTCATAATAAAAGGAGAACCTGTATGAAGAAGGTTATGACTCTGGAGGAAATGAAAGAAGTGTGTAAGGACAGAAAGAAATGGCGGTTAATCTGTGATGTTGGCGGCTAGGGTTTTTTAAATTAAAATTTGTTTTCTGTTAGTTTTTGATGTCCATACATATTATAATTTAGTGATTTAAAAAATGTAATTTGTCATCTATGTTCCTTGATTTATAGGTTGGTATGCGGCTGACCACCGATACTGTGAAAAAATGGTTCACTTTGCCAATGTCACCTCTGTCTCAGGGAAGGACGGCAAGAGTTGCAGGGCTTATGTTCATTTGAGATGGGTTTTTATAATGTAGGTCCACATGCGGCATGTGTTAGCGCAAAATTATACATGTCTGCTTGTAAGAATGAACTTAATATAAATCTTAAATGATATATATCCTTGCAGCTTAGATTAGATTAGATTAGACATGTTGGTTCTTCAATAGTTTGAAGATTTAACGGCAATTTTAATGCTGAATCGGCATCCTTCTAACAATGTGGCTACTATTCCAAAGGAAGCAACTGCAACCGCAATGCTGGATCTCGCACAAACAGTGGCTAAAATTACTGACATGAGGAATGTCTTACCAGTTCCGCCAGGGGCATCCAGGAAATATAAACCACAATTTTCATCATCAATTGCCTTCATTAATGTATCATAAACTTCCTTCTGTTGTTGATTTGACAGGGGTACATTTGTTTTAACTATTAAATATAATTCCTGGTGATCATATTCTCTTTCCCGTTCAAATTCTTGATTAAATGCGTCATTTATTTCACGATTTAGCGCTTTCATTCCTAATTTGACTAATAAATTACCGCACATGAGATAACACATGTCTTTGGTCAAGATCAAAGCCTGATTATGTATCTCCTCATTCATTTGAAGGTCGGGATTTCTTGAACTGACACGAATTTGATGTAAAATGTCTTCCGAAATATTATCCTTGTCTTTGTAACACAGGTTAGATGGGTTCGATGGAAACCATGTCGAAATGATGATAGCAAATAAAGTGCGTATCTGACTTGGAGATGCAGAGATAATTGCTTCAACGATTGTCGTCTCCCAATGGGTATGCACATGCAGCACGATATGTTGGGAATACGGTAGCATTAACAGTCCGAAGTCAATCAAATGACGTTGGCCCACGCACATTTACCAGCAACAACCGCAAATAAAAACATTCATCATTATTTGGATGAACTGTATATGTACAACCAAGAGCATCAGTAGAACGCACGATGGCAGTTGATGTGTAATGTTGGCGGCTAGGGTTTATTAAAGTGAAATTTGTTTTATGTTTTAGTTTTTGATGCCCATATATATTATTATTTATTGATTTAAAAAATGTAATTTGTCGTGTATGTTCCTTGACTTATAGGTTGGTATGCGGCTGACCACCCATGCTGTACAAATGGTTCACTTTGCCAAGTTCACGGCAAGAGTTGCAGGGTGTATGTCCATTTGAGATTTGGTTTTTGTGTTGTAGGCTCACATGAGGCATATGCAAGCGCAAACTTGTACATGTCTGCTTGTGAGAATGCATGTAATGTGAATCTCCAATGTAACATATATTTGCAACTTTGATAAGATTAGATTAGATTAGATTTGGCATGCGATCCAAAGCACTCTTAAACAGCCTGACCAACGCATGATGTTCATGAAGTAGTTGCTGTAGATCTTGAAGAATTGCTCTTTTCATTGCTGCATTCATCTCTTGACATCGATCAAGTTGTTTCCCAAATCGCTTCATTGCAGTTCACATACCGACGCGGCGCTCTTCACGCGCAACTTCTTGTTCTTTTTCACTCCTTTCACTCGCAATGTTTTGAATCCTAAATGCATTACAGCTTCGTGGGGAAAGATTTGATCCCCTTGGTGGTGGCATGTCTTTCTTAATATTATTTGGGCACATTAGATTCATAGAAACTAGAAATAAATCGGTCAATTCAATTATTCACAGACTCCATAATGTTTAGCTGTCAGTTGCATTTTGTTTTTGTTTTTAAAAAAAGAACGGCTAGACTGTTTTTTACGGATTGCTTTCAGTTGCGTTTTTTTTTATTTATACCTACCACGTTTTCTGTCACTTAAAAAAAAGTATTAAAAAAAGTATAAAAAGGATATAAAAAGTATCCCTTGTCCTTTTCCTGGGTTTAAGCTACCTCCTCATCAACTTTCAGCCAAATCAGTTTAGCCGTTCTTGAGTTATGGATAGTGTAACTAACGCGACTTTGTTTTATTAATATAGATTAAAAAAACATCGGCTATGTGACGTCACTCATCTAATCTATTCTAATTTGGATGGATATAATTATTACATTTGGAATTACGGCATGTGTTAGCGCGAAATTATACATGTCTGCTTGTGGGAATGCATTTAATATAAATCTTAAATGATATATATCTTTGCAACTTAGATTAGATAAGATTAGAATTCACATTAAGTGCATGCCCACAAGCAGACACGTATAAGTTCACACTTGCACATTCTGATCTCAAATCTCAAATGAACATACACCCTGCAACTCTTTGCTGACCTTCCGGAAAGCAGGGGTGACATTGGCAGAGTGAACCATTTTCTATTTATAGTTGGTCAGATGCATATCGACCCATATAAGAAAAGAATATAAACAATAAATTAAATTTTATAAGTATACAATTAAAAAAACAATCTATAAAATTCACTATACTCTCTTGGGCATAGTGAATAAATAAATGTATTCCAAACAATCAAGAATGTATGCAGTTGGGGAAAATGCTACATACAGTACGATGCACTTGAGTGTCTTTTTCAACTATCTCTATAAAAGTGTTTCATTTATGTTGAATTTATGACTCCCTGTCCTGTCTTTATCCCGGCCAAGTGAAATCACATTTTTTCCTCTCATTTAAAATGTGCACTATCCATTAATTCAATAAGTGAAAGTTTTAGGTAATGCACACGGAACATTTTCCATAAACAAAAAAATTATGAGTCGCACGGCCGGATTAGGGAAAAGGCAAACATTTTTTTTCTTAGTTGCTTAGGACCATTGTCACATAGAAGAAAGACATTAACCCGCCGAGAAAAAAACGTCTTTCAAATTAGTGGTGAGTCTATTATTTTACAGAAAAGTTTTCAGTTTTTGTAAAAAACAACAATATTATATACACTGCAGTCCTTAGTTACCAATAAGTTTTATTTTGTTGCATTTTCCCTAGCAATCTTATCTAATCTAATCTAATCTGCAAAGATATATATAATTTAAGATTTATATTACATGCATTCCCACAAACAGACATGTATAATTTCGAGCTTACACATGCCGCATGTGGACCTACAATATAAAAACCGTAGTGTAGCTCAACACATTTCAAAAGTGGAAACCTTGGCTAAACAGCTGAAAGAAAGTGGTGAAGCTATCAGTGACATGGCAATCATAACAAAAATATTGGGGAACTTTGCCTTCCAAGTACAGAGCACTGCAACAAGCATGGATGTCATTGGACTCAAAACAACAAACTATTGTTAATCTAACTGCACGTTTGTTGGATGAAGAGGCGAGCTTAGCAGGTGAAGAGGAACAGGAGACAGCTCTCCTTGTTGCCAATAAAGGGTGGAAAACAAAGCCTAAGCAAAATAAACAAGTAGCGAGTGAGAGCAATACAAATCAGAACAATAAAGGAAATAAGCATCGGTTTGAATGCTATGATTGTGGCAAGCGGGGGCATTTTGCCAGAGAATGTCGTGCTCCTAAACAATCCAAGGCCAGAAAACCTCAGCAAGAAGGTGCAGATATGTTAGCATTTTATGTGGAAAATAATTCATGGAATGCTGAAGAGAATACTTGGATTCTAGATAGCGCTGCCTCAGCCCATATGACATTTAGAAAGGATTTCTTTGTGGAATTATTGGAATGTAACCAGAAATCATTAACATTGGGAAATAAACAATCTTTGGAAGTATCTGGCATTGGAAAAGTGATGATACAGAGATATATCGATGAACAGTGGGAGACCAGTGAACTTAATGATGTGTTGTTGTTCCAAGTTTAAAAAGAAACTTGTTATCTGAAGGGGTGATTATACGAAAATTATATTCTATTGTAAAGAAAGACACACAATGTGTGTCTTTCTTTACAATAAATAAATCAGGGCATGTCATGCCCTGATTTATAAAAACAATAAAGTGGTGATGAGTGCAAAACTTCAAGAAAACAATTTATTTGAGTTGAAAATAAAAACAGTGGTTCCAGATACATGTATGTGTGTGAAATGTAATGTGGCATGAAAGGTTAGGACATATTAATGTGAAACAAATTAAAAATATGGATGCAAATAGTATTGTGAATGGGCTAGAAATGATTGACAATGAAAAAATGAATTTTGTATGCGAAGCATGTGCATATGGAAAGCAGTGCAAGTTTCTATTTCACAAATCTGAGCGAGGAGAACTACAGCCAGGTGACCTAGTTTATAGCGATGTTTGTCGACCCATGAGTGTCTCATCTATTCAAGGTATGAGATATTTCTTACTCTTCAAAGATGCTGCAACAAGTTACAGGCATGTATATTTTATGAAACATAAAAGTGATGTCATGGAAGCCTTCAAGGGGTACAATGCTATGATTAAGAATAAATTCATGCACAATGTCAGAATATTACGTCATACCGACAATGGAACAGAGTATGTAAATAAAGTTTTTAAAGAGTATTTGGAAAGAGAGGGTATAGTTCATGAGCGTACTGCACCCTATACGCCAGAACAAAATGGTCGAGCAGTGAGGGAAAATCGTACCATAGTGGAGAGTGCACGTTCAATGTTGAATGCTCGAGATATGCCATTGGAGCTGTGGGCAGAAGCTGTACAATGTGCTACATATAGATTGAATAGAACATCCTCCACCCAGACCCCAAATACAACAGCTTTTGAATTGTGGAATGGGACCAAGCCTCAATTAGGACGCGTGAAGGTGTTTGGGAGTATAGGCTATGTTCATGTTCCAGATCAATTACGAACAAAGTTGGAGAAGAAAAGCAAGAAAATGATACTAGTTGGCTATGACAACACCAACTACAGAATGTATGATATAAATACAAAGAAAATAACTATCTCAAGAAATGTAATTTTTGATGAACATCATGTTCCAAGCACAAGGAAAAATATTGCACAAATAAGTATTGTTGATGATGAAGCTACAAATATAAATGAGAGTTTGTCACAAGAAGCCAATGCAGATGACACTCTAGTTAGCAGTCCGTCAACAGAGAGTGAAGATAGCATGCTGAGTTGTACCGGTGATGACCCAGACTATCATCTCGACAATTGGAAGATTCAACAATACAGAAAATGAATTTGAGACCACAGATGAATAAAAATTATGAAGCAAATCTTGTCAAGCTGTCATTGCATCAAACATATGCAGAGGCACTGAATAGTTCACAAAAGGCTGAATGGTCCAAAGCTATTAAAGAAGAATTAACAGCACATAAAGAAAACAACACCTGGACTGCGGTTAAAAGGTCTGCTCCACGAACCCTTACTACGAAGTGGGTTTTTAACATAAAGAAGAATGAGAATAATCAAATAGTGCGCTATAAGGCTCGTTTATGTGCAAGAGGATTTCATCAAATTAAGGATATTGATTATCAAGAAATATTTTCTCCAACAACCCGTTATGATTCTATAAGAATAATACTGTCTGTTGCTGCAAAGTATAATTTAGAAATTCAACAGTTTGATGTAAAGACTGCTTTTTTTAAATGGGTATCTTGAGGAGGATATTTTTATAGATATACCTGATTGTTTGTCAGTCAGTCTATAGATAGAGTTAAATTTTAGTGGGAGTATTAGGTATATAAATTTAATCTGTAGATATATATAATACCTATCGGAAATAATCAGCAGCATTGAACAAATTATTGTTGTAAATGTATTGAAACTGAGTATTCTTACAGTGACACTGTTATGTGTAGTAAGTGAATAAATAAATAGGTTTTTTCTACTCCCATTTGGTAATTTACTAATTACAAAACGGCTAACGCAATCACAATGCTATACATTTCCACACCCGTTGCGTAATGTAACATTACGCAACTGATAACGGTGTTGGAATGAAAATGTGCGCATGCGCATTATCAGAAATGGAACCATTTTTGAATTTCGAGCATCAACCTTGTATGAGGCTATCCTTCTAAGCGACCGATAACAAACTATTATTGGCCGTTTCCATAGCAACCACGTTTAAACGTCAGCCATTACATGAATATTTTCAATTTATTGATAGTTCCTCCCCACTATGTTCAATGTTTGTTTAAATGAAAATGAATATATTTTATGCGTAGAGTCAAATCAAATTTGTTAATAGTGTAGTAATTCATTAATGTTATTTATCAAAATACTCCAAATTGTAGCTTTCCTTTTTTCGAACAGAAGGCTTGAAAGGAAAATAATGCAATATTTTCACTGCAAAAAAAAAACAAACTTAAACAGTTACTTGGCTAAAAGGTCGGTATGAGGTTGACCATCTATGCTGTAAAAACTTAGCTCACTTTGCCAATGACACCCCTGCTTCAGTGGTTGCAGGGCTTATGTTTATTTGAGTTTTGGGTTTGAATGTTAAACCTTATATGCGGCATGTATAAGCGCAACCTTATATGTGTCTGCTTGTGGGCATAAATTTAAAATTAATCCCAAATGTAATTTATCTTTGCATTTTAGATTAGATAATCGAGGGGAATGATAAATTACACGGTTTGACAAAGGTGGGGTATTAATTACTTCAAATGGACGAGTACAGTATAATGACTATTATTTACTATTTTGTCATTTATTTCATGGTCGTAGAAAAAGTATTGTATGCCACTGCACGTAATTAGTCTTTGTAACACGATACAAAGACTATCATTACTAGGCAGTGACATAAATAACTATTGCACTGTAAAAGAGATTTTTCCTAACAATAAAATCTCATAATCCAACAAGGCTGAAGAAGAAGAAGAAGAAGAAGTGGCCTGTGGAATAAAAATAAAATAAATTAGGCTGATTTATTTGGTGAGCGCTGTTTTTGTGTGTATCACACCTCAAGAGCCCTCTGCGAGCTTGGTCGTCGCTGTAGAAAGCGCCAATTCTCAAGCAAGACCCAGTTGTTGTAAGGTTGGATGGACCTTTTGATGACCGGTCTTTGGTAAAGGTTTATGAATTTTTCATACCAGCGAAGAGCAAATTTGAAAATATAAATGGTATATTTTTTGTGCTCCGCCGGGATTCGAACCTGGAATGTTTATTTAGTGACTTAATATGTTATAAAAAACTGTTTTATTATTATTCCAGCTTGTGGAAGCAGGAGAGCTGCAACCAGGACAACGGGCAATGAATTATTTTTGAGATACTTACTCTACTCACATTTTCATGTTTTTAATATTCAACACTCATGGAGATTTGTAGAATTCCCTTTTAATTGATATCCATGTGGAAAATATCATTCCTATTAGAATGCTGGAACTCAACACCAGAGGGCTAGAGTTGTATGCCCACTGAGGGTGTCAGACATGTTTGTCCATTTGGGTGTTTTCTCGCCCAGAATCCCAGTAGGTATTGGCCAAGGTTACAAATATAACCCATTTACTAGTTGGCGGCAAAAGATAGTTTCCACTCTAAAAAATTTACACCTTCTGTAAAAATAGGAATTTTGTATAAATACCTACATTTTTTTTTTTATTTCCAGATGCAGGCTGAAGCTGGAATTATGCAGACCCAGACATTCAACATATCACACGTTTAATAATAAAGAGCAATAACTCCAAAATTGGGAAAATCGAGATTTTGTAATAAAACGCAAGAACAATGCGAGAAGAATAGGTAGAATGCGACAGCCATTCAATTTGGACGAATATGATCAAGATAAAACATCGGTCGCCTTTTTCATCCCATACAAGTTGTACTGGTTGTCTGAACTTCAAACGTGATTTCCCAACATGCTTATTTTTTGAGTTATTGCTCTTTATTATTAAACGTGCGATATACATACTTTTGAAAATACCGCCCCTTGTATAGATAATTTACCATGCCCACACATTTTTGTATTTTTCATTTTATTCCTGAAGATCGGAGGTACCTTCTGCTTCTCCCGAAAGTGGTTGTGTACAAAATAAACTCAAAAAGTTAATTTTAACAAAATTGAATTTTATTTACATTTATAATGTTATATTTCTTAAAAACAGTTTTAGTAATTCATGTTTGAGAAGAAAAACAAACTTTTTAAGAAAACTTTCAAGTACCTGTACATGTATTTCTAACATAAAATAAATAAATAAATATATATTAAAATAAAAAATCATTGTTTGTGTTTTGTGTAAATGCCTGTTAAATGTAACAGTCACACCCCGGAGCACCCTTCTCACGGATTTTTGGCTCATGCTGACACCCCATTGCAAAGCTGTTGGCTGCTGGTAGCATCCAGAGGCGTAAAATCTCAGTGCTGTGAGAATCTTCAACAGACAAAGAAAAAGTTCAGTATTTTTGTGATTTATACCGGAGCAAATTAAGGGAAATGCATTGAGGTATACTCGTATGTCAAACTCATGATATGGCAATTAGTCATATCATCTATCTTGTATAAATAGTTGGAGGCCGAATGCTTTTACTGAGTTGCAGGGCTTATGTTCATTTGAGATTTGGGTTTTTATATTGTAGGTCCACATACGGCATGTTTGCTTGTGTAAATGCATTTAATATGAATCTTAAATGTCTATGCAACATAGATTATATCATTGACTAATAACATCTGTATATTATGTTTGTATTATACTTTAAGTTCGCAGTCTACTATGTATCGGTGCGTAGTATTATAGTGTAGGTAGGTACCTACTTATTGAAGCAAATATAGCGTACTCATGTACACATGTATTTATATAATATTATGTGCTGCCGGTCTACATCTTTGGCACGACTTGTATATTAATAAATCTCAATGAATGCTTAAGCAAATAGACAGGGAATCCCTGCCGTGTTAATTATCTGACAAGTAGGTTATATGATTCGAGTATTCACTTGCTTTTCCGCAGGAAGGTTTTTTTCTTTCTAAATGTGGGCGTAGGTCCGCCAACAGTCCATGGAACATGAACTTACTGATCCCATACAGTTTCAGGAAGTCACTCTCCTTCATGGCAGTGGGTTCTCTGTCTTCCTTTGCTGCTTTTAGATTTTCCTACGCTTCACCATTCGGTCTTGATGCTCCAGCACAAATAAATCGAGAGCTAAATACGCCTCAGCCATTATATTTCTCAACAAGATACTTTTGTTCGACACGAAACTCACGCAAATGATCCAATTTAACGAGTAGTTAACGTATCAGACTACTTATCAGGCCTCCCAATGTGCTCGATACGCTACCGTTGATAATTGTTCATTTGACTGTTGGTAACTACCGATGCCGTCGTTCAAAATTGTCGAGACTACCGCCAGTCGTTCAAACTCTACCATCACGCTTAAGCTATCACAATGATCGATAATATATCTACCGTCGTGTTGAGACTGCTAGCCCTGGACTCTTTATCTGGAGGTCATAAGCTTGATTCTCAGTGGAGCATAAAAAATATTTATATTTTCAAATATGCTCTTTGCCGGGTTGACAAATTTATCTGTCGTTACCAAAGTCTGATCACGAGTGCAAGGTGCGATTTACACAAAAACTGCACTCAGCAAACAAATCATATTGTTACGTTTTTTGCTGCCTTTTTAATTAAAATGCAAACATTTATTTTTGCAGAATTTATTTTGAACAATTTAGTACACAATTTTAGAATACTTGACAATCACTGTTGGTCTTTCAAAGGTAACTTGCTCTTTACGACCAACTCTCCGTACCATTTCAGTCCCTTATATTGGGTACCAGAGGGGTCTTTCTCGTTTTCTCTAGATCATTCTCCCACCAGAACGTTATGCACTAACACAATCATGCAGTACTTTCAGATGGTTCTACCGTATATGTATAGGCTCTTTGATTTCATAGTTTGCCGCACTACGAGTATGTATACGTGTACAGGGCATGTACGAATTCAAGTTTGTGACAATAAGTTTTGAATTGCTGAATTCCAGAGCACGATGCCTGTGACATAGAAACAGGCAAGCGCGCTGAGGCCACCTGCATCTACATGATGTCTGACAATGGCTCAGCCCTGAAGCAGCTGGCAGCGGCTCTCAAAACAGCAGCCAGGAGGCCTGCCACCTTCCTGGGATCCCCCACCCTCATGAAGGCTCTGCTGGCTGTGCCCAATCCCAACAACTTACAGGTACTGCAATTTCAGCCTAGGCCAGCGGTTTCCAAATTGGGGGGCCAGGGGAGGCCCGAGAAATATGTGTATAGTAGTATCAGTATGAAAAAAAAAAAAAAAACGTAGAGAGGGAGGCGTGAAAAAAAATGTTTTTTAGGGAGGCATGGTAGCATAAAGTTTGGAAACCGCTGCCCTACGCGCATTCTGCTCGGTTTGTCCATGTTGTCCGAAGTATATGGAGATGTGTGAAAGCTTTTTAACTAATGAGGATTTGTGTTGAGGTAGGGTGAAACGGATCCAGCATCTATTTGCGTTGAAATAGTTTTGGGCACACTCAGTAGCACCTCTAACTAAAATCCGGGAGAGAGGATGACTTTGGAAGATACTTTGATGTCCACCCTATAACACCCTACGTAGGGCACACCAACGCATTTTTACCTTAAGGTGAATTTGAGACCCAAAACAACTTTGGCTGTTCAAAAAAAAATATATACGGTTGTCTTTTTATATATTTAAAAGAAATGAAAATATATTTGTTATTTTTTTTTTCCTTCAAATCAGCTGGAAATATGCAAAAAAACAATTAAAAAAGGCTCATTTTCCAAGGCGACTCAAGTTTCCTTTATTTATATTTCAATACCAAATATATAATTTAATGGTAGAGTATTTATTCAGCTTAATTTAGACGATTTCCCGAAAATTCATTATTTACTTATTTATTAAGTTGTTAAGTAATTTTTTTGAAAATGAAAATTATCATATGTTACCATATTGCATTTTATGCACCTACCATTGGAACCTACAGATTTTTGTGAAATACCTTATTTTCTGGTTTCTATAAAAATGATAACGGCTTCCATATATTTTCTATATACAAGTATGTGTGTGACTTCAAATAACCACACACTGTTATTTTATTTAGTTTACTAGCTGACCCAGCAGATTTTATCCTGCCTTTTTTTTGTAAATGAGATACAATAGTTTTGTGCATTTGTAAATTTGGGAACAGCTGTTCTTCAGAAAATGGAAACGATGAGAGAAGGAATCTTATTCTGAAGATTGTATTTTTTTTAGTGAGACGGAATAGCCCAATAACTTGAAGCAATTGAGCGTGCACATTTTCATGGACATTATATCAAATGAAATTGGGCTCATTTAAAGATATTGAAGAACTATGGATTGCAGTTATGAGAGATGTTGTAGCCTTTTCAAATTTGTGGAGGTTTATATGAAAGTTTTGTATATTTTGTCATTGTCACACTGTAATTGGTATTTCAAGCATAATTTCATTGCTTAATACCAATAAAAGAATGCTGTCATTCTATTGGGCAGAAGGAAACCTTTTCTGTGTTATAATCTATAATAATCTATATCTAAGTTGCAAGGATATATTCATTTAAAGCTCTCAGATGTAAGCCCACAAACCAACAAGTGTAGTTCGCGCTTACAAATGCTGAATGTGTACTTACAAATAAAATCCAAACCTCAAATGAACATAAGCCCCACAACTTTTGCCGACCTTCCCTGAAACAGGGGTAACATTGGCAAAGTGAACCATTTTTTACAGTATGGGTGGTCAGCCTCATACCAACCTATAAGTCAAGGAATATGAATAAAAAATTACATTTAAATATATAAAAGAACAAAACCTTACAAAGAAATCTATACAAAAAAGTCAGAGATTTCCTATGCAAAAAATGTAGCAAATTAATACACCAACATTAGAAATCACCATTGCAGATTAGCCGCCACTTCTTCCTGTCCTTGCACACTTCTTTCATTTCATCCAGAGTCATAACCTTTTTCATGCAAGTCCTCCTTTTATTATGACTCTGGATATCCCATTCATTCGCTATTTCAGAAATTTGATCCATCCATACTTTTCTCGGTCTTCCTCTACCACGACATCCATCTATTTTAGCAACATATACTTTCTTCGTCAATCTTTCATCACTCATTCTCTCCATATGCCCGAACCATCTTAACATACTTCTTTTAATCTTCACTTTCACACTTTCCCTTACACCACATTCTTCTCTTACAAAATCATTCCTCACTCTGTCACTTCGTTATTTCCCAATCATACTTCTTAGATAGTCCATTTCTACTGTATGGACTTTACTAATTTCCCTTTCACTCACCGTCCAGGCTTCACTTCCATACATCAAGGTTGGCACTAGTATACCACCGTGCACCGCCAATCTAACATTTTTTGAGAGATTCTGGTTCCTGGCGATGCTAGCGGTAGCACCCAGTACGCACCTGCCTTTCATTATTCTTCTTTCAAATTCACCGGTCATTCTTCCATCCTTTTCAAACTTACTTCCCAGGTATACAAACTCATTCAATCAATCTAGAGAGCATTGTTTGCAATTCTACTGCTGAATCAGATACAAGAACTGCATCATCTGCATACAGTAGAACACTCACTTTGCTCTCTCCTATCATCAATCCACAATCATTAAGTCGAGCATCTCTGACACACTTGTCCATGACTATGTTAAATAGCCATGGACTCATCACACATCCTTGCCTCACACCCTTATAAACTTCAAACCACTCACTATACTCACCATCAATACGGACACATGCCTTACTATTTTCATAGTTTGCATGCACCGCACCTAGGAGAGCCCCATTCACTCCGTATGCTTTCAAAACATCCCATAACATACCTCTGTCTACTGAGTCAAAAGCCTTTTCCAGATCCACAAAGGCCGTGAACAGCTTCCGCCTCACCGACAATTGTTTTTCAACAAGTTGTCGTAGAGTAAAAATCTGATCAACACAGCCTCTACCGGCCATAAAGCCGGACTGTACATCGGAAATCCTTTCACTAGTAGTCAGAATCACATTTTTTATAATCACCCTACAGAAGACTTTTCCTGGTATACTGAGTAGACTGATTGGTCTGAAGTTCTGACAGTCTTTTTTGTCCCCTTTACCTTTCATTTAAAAAATAATTAATTTATCATTTAAGTATAGGTTTTAAATGATGGTTTCAATAAAGCTATTTTCATGATGATGACTGAATTGACTGATTTATGATTTTGACTTGATAACTTGGATTTTATGAAATGATGACTGATTTAATAATTTATAAATATATTATAGTTATTTATGCCACTGCCTAGTAATGATAGTCTTTGTAACACGAGTGCTAGTTTGTGCCATGAGGCGCAGCCGAATGGCATAATAGAAAGCACGAGTGTTACAAAGGCTAATTACGTGCAGTGGCATACAATTCTTTTTCTACGACCATGAAAAAATTAACAAAATAGTGAATAATAATCATTATAATGTACTCGTCCATTTGAAGTAATTAAAACCTTACCTTTGTCAGAACGTTCGATTATCTAATTTAACCTAAGTTGTAAAGATATTTACAAGACTTTCATTCCTAATTTGACTAATAAATTACCGCACATGAGGTAACACATGTCTTTGGTCAAGATCAAAGCCTGATTATGTATCTATATTATTTATTGATTTAAAAAATGTAATTTGTCGTGTATGTTCCTTGACTTATAGGTTGGTATGCGGCTGACCACCCATGCTGTAAAAATGGTTCACTTTGCCAATGTCACCCCTGTTACAGGGAAGGACGGCAAGAGTTGTAGGATGTATGTCCATTTGAGATTTGGTTTTTGTGTTGTAGGCTCACATGAGGCATATGCAAGCGCAAACTTGTACATGTCTGCTTGTGAGAATGCATGTAATGTGAATCTCCAATGTAACATATCTTTGCAACTTTGATAAGATTAGATTAGATTAGATTTGGCATGCGTTCCAAAGCACTCTTAAACAGCCTGACCAACACATGATGTTCATGAAGTAGTTGCTGTAGATCTTGAAGAATTACTCTTTTCATTGCTGCATTCACCTCTTGACATCGATCAAGCTGTTTCCCAAATCGCTTCATTGCAGTTCACATACCGACGCGGCCTCTTCACGCGCAATGCATTGTTCTTTTTCACTCCTTTCACTCGCAATGTTTTGAATCCTAAATGCATTACAGCTACAGTCGGGAAAGATTTGATCCTTGGTGGTGGCATGGCTTTCCTAATATTTTTTGGGTACATTAGATTCATAGAAAATTGAAACAAATCGGTCAACTTCAATTATTCACAGACTCCATAATGTTTAGCTGTCAGTTGCATTTTGTTTTTTTTCGAAAAAAAGAACGGCTTGACTGTTTTTTACGGATTGCTTTCAGTTGCGCTTTTTTTTATGTATACCTACCACGTTTTCTGTCACTTAAAAAAAGTATTAAAAAAAGTATAAAAAGGATATAAAAAGTGTCCTTTTCCTGGTTTTAAGCTACCTCCTCATCAACTTTCAGCCAAATCAGTTTAGCCGTTCTTGAGTTATGGATAGTGTAACTAACACGACTTTGTTTTATTAATATAGATAAAATAGAGAAGAAAAGAAGAAGATGTATGATGTGTTTTTGTAAATCATGTATCTAAATCTAAATCTAAATCTAAGCTGCAAAGATATGTATCATTTGAGATTCATATTAAATGCATTCCCACAAGCATACATGCATAATTTCGCGCTTACACATGCTGCATGTGGACCTACAATATAAAAACCCCAATCTCAAATGAACATAAGCCCTGCAACTCTTGCCGACCTTCCCTGAATCAGGGGGGTGACATTGGCAAAGTGAACCATTTTTTACAGTATGGGTGGTCAGCCGCATACCAACCTATCAGTCAAGGAGTACAAGCAATTAAGACAATCAAATATATAAAACAAATAAATTCTAAGCAATTAAACAGTAAAAAATTAAAAAGCTACAACACATATTTTTTAAATTTAAAAGCCTCAGCTTTAACCGCCAGCATTACAGATCAACCGCCATTTCTTTCGATCCTTGCATACCTCTTTCATTTCATCCAGATGTATGATGTGTTTTATCGCGGGGTACTTTCACATTTCTTGTAATAGCAACTGTCATGCAACTGTGCGGGTTGGCGCGGGGGGCACGGGGGAGCGGAGTCCGTTGAAAACTAGCGGCCGAGACCATGACACAGCGGACTCATTTTTACTCGCTCAGTCCGCTCCGCTCACTCCGCTGTCGGTGGAAGCACTTCTATGAAATTTAGTGTTGCTACTCGAGCGGAGTGCGTACGGAGTCCGCTCCGCTCGCAGTGGAAAGCGGGCATTAACCACGGTGAGTTAAAAAAAACAAAAGAAGAAGGATGTGTTGAAAAAATGTGATCAAAAATGAAAGAAAATATGATTGAATGTGCGAAATCTGTTTGTGGTGAAGCGAAGGTCTGTGAAAGAAGAGGTGATGCATGGTGGAATGACGAAGTGAGAGAAGCTATTGAACAGAAGAAGAATGCTTTTAATAAATGGCTGAATGATAGGAAAAATCAAGCTCTAGAAGAGATGTATAAGCAAGCAAAACGAAGAGCCAAAACCGTTATCTTTGAAAGTAAGATGTAAATAGAAAGTAAGGAAAATGAGAGGACACAGCAGAATTTCCTCACCAATAAAATATCATTCTGGAGTTGGGTGCGTGATAAAAACGAAAGTCGCGGATCAACCATCCCAGGCATTAAAAACGCTGAGGGAATCTTGCTGTGGGACGAAAGTGATGTAAGGAAGAGATGGAATGAATATTTTAAAAATTTATATGGCCAGGGCGAAAGAGACTATTATGATGTTAAATATAATGACAGCGATGAAGAAATTGTGAATGAGGATGTGATAATAAGTATAAAAGATCTGAAGAATGGTAAAGCTGCTGGGAATGATGGTGTGAATGCTGAGATGATCAAATGTGCTGGGGAATGCATGGTTGAGTGGATGTTTGAACTGTGCAAGATGTGTGTGAAAGAGAGTATAGTGCCGATGGACTGGAAAAAGGCGGTCATTGTTCCTATCTACAAAGGAAAAGGTGACAAAAAAGACTTCCAAAATTTCAGGCCCATTAGTCTTCTCAGTATAGCTGGTAAAGTATTGTGTATGGTTCTCATAAAAAAAGTGAGACTGTCTACCAGTCATGGGGTTTCTGATATCCAGACTGGCTTTTTGTCAGGAAGAGGGTGTGTAGACCAGATCTTCACTCTCAGACAGATTGTTGAAAAACATCTGGCTGTGGGTCGGAAGGTCTACACGGCTTTTGTGGATCTCGAGAAGGCTTTTGACTCGGTGGACAGAGGTATGATGTGGAAAGTACTCCTAAAGTACGGTGTGAACGGCAAGCTTCTGAATGGGATACGCGCTGTAGTGATTTTGTACCTAACAGGGCTGTTAATTTTGAATTTTAGAATGCTGCTTCTTTTGTTCCCAAAAACAATAGCTTGGAAAAAACAATAAAAAATTTGCGTGTAAGAAAAGGGCATGCAAGAGTTTTATTTAATAACACCCAACACTCAAAGACCTTTACATTGGTGATGATGATGATGATGATGATGGATGATTTCTTTCCTGTGGCGCCATTTAATGGTCCAGGACCATCTCAAGTGACCCCGACTTGGAAAAACAGTTAAAAAGGGTGTTATTCCAATTAAATTGTGTTCCAACCAAGTGTCAACAAGTTTTCACCAAAAATAGTGTTTGAAAACCATTTTGTTAAAAAAAAAAAAAAATGGCGACCGGCGAAAATCCAACCACATGCGTTGCGGCGGTTAGCGTCAAGCTAGCTCCTTTCTGGAAGGAGAATGCCGCTTTGTGGATTCTCCGAGCGGAAACACAATTCCGCCAGGCCAACATCACTGTGGACATAACAAAATTTGACCACTTGGTAATGAGTCTGGATGATGCAACGCTCACAATTGTAGCTGATATTGTGACGGCGCCCCTAGCAACAGAAAAATACGAAGCTCTGAAAAAAGCACTTCTAAACGCTTTCCACGAGTCTGAAGAGACTAGAATAACAAGGTTGCTCAATGACATACACCTGGGAGACACAAAACCATCACACATGCTGCTCAAAATGAAACAGCTGGCGGGAACAAACTCAGCAGATAGCACAATCGTGAAAAGACTGTGGTTACATCGATTACCACAATCCGTCCAAGTTATCTTATCTGGGTCAAATAACCAACCGCTGTCAGAGCAGGCAGCAACGGCAGACCGGATCATGGAGGTATACCAGAACAGCGAGCATACTGTTGCTGCGACCTCCCAGTCCTCCGCTCTCACTGCATCTTCTACGTCACCCAAGACTGAAGAATCCAACATGCAGTATATAATTAAACAACTGGAAGCAATCAATAAAAGGTTAGAGCGCCTTGAGCAGTGCAACCGAAACCGCAGCCAGAGCCGTAACCGAAATCACAACCGTGACCTGAAAAATAATCAGAACGGGAAACTTCACAAGCCCCCCACAGTAGCAGCGAGTGAGGAGCTAAAGAAAAATTGCTGCAGACTTGTCATCAGAGACCAGCGGTCCAACAAAAGGTTTTTGATCGATACTGGGTCTGACATATCAGCGATCCCAAAAACAGTAAATACACCTCATAAGCTAGCATCACCAACACTGTATGCTGCAAATGGTACAAGAATTCAGACGTATGGCACGCACACCATCTCCATTGATGTAGGCTTGCGCCGTCTCTTTTCATGGACGTTCATCATTGCAGACGTCACTCAACCGATTATAGGTGCGGATTTTTTAAGCCACCACAATCTTCTCGTGGACCTCAAGAAGAAACAACTCGTCGATGGTACCACAGGGCTCATAGCCATCGCTAACCGGTTGCTAGGCCCATCAGATGGCCTGTCAACTATTGACGTGAATAACAAAGACGATTATAACATGATACTTCAACAGTTCCCAAGCATCACGAGACCTCAAATCCATCATGCATCTACACGACATAGTGTCAAGCACGCCATCCAAACAACTGGACGCCCTGTTTTTGCGAAAGCTCGTCGACTAGCACCAAAACAGTTGGAAGCTGCTAAGGAGGAGTTTAGAAAAATGTGTGAGCAAGGTATCTGCCAACCATCAAAGAGCAGCTGGTCGAGCCCACTGCATATGGTCAGTAAGCCCAATGGAGGTTGGCGACCATGCGGCGACTATAGACAGTTGAATGCTCAAACGATACCGGATCGATACCCGATCCCGAGTTTACAGGACTTCTCACACAAATTGAACAAAATGAGCATCTTCAGCACTATTGATCTTACTCGAGCGTACCACCAAATTCCAATTGAAGATGATGATGTGGAAAAAACCGCAATAATCACACCGTTCGGGTTATTTGAATTTAAAGCGATGCAATTTGGATTGTGCAACGCTGCACAGAGTTTTCAACGGTTCATGCACAAAGTTCTGCAAGACTTGGAATTCTGTTTTGTCTACATAGACGACATCCTCATAGCATCAAGAGATGCAACGCAACATAAAGATCATCTCAGACAACTGTTCACAAGACTCACCGAATATGGACTTGTGATCAATCCTGACAAATGTGTCTTCGGTGCTCAGGAAGTAAAATTCTTAGGCCAACTCATCAACAAACAAGGGATAAAGCCCGCTGAAGAGAAAGTGAAGGCAATTTGTGATTACGCGTTGCCCACAACTGCAAAAGACTTGAGAAGATTCTTAGGAATGATAAATTTCTATAGAAAATTCATCCCCAAGGCAATTGAAAAACAGCAAATACTCTACGACTCCATCGCGAAAGTGAAAAAAGGGGACAAGAAACCGATCACATGGACAGAAGAAATGATTCACGCTTTTCAACAAACAAAAACTGATCTGGCAAACGCAACATTGCTAATACACTCTGATGAAAATGCAGAAATCTCCATCATGGTGGACGCATCCAACACTGCAATGGGAGCCGTCTTGCAACAATGGACCCACAACCAATGGTCTCCGCTGGCATTCTACTCCAAGAAATTTTCAGCAGCTCAATTGAAATACAGCACATATGACAGAGAGCTGACAGCACTATATGAAGCTGTAAAATATTTCCGCAGAATGTTGGAAGGTAGAAGCTTCCATATTAAAACGGATCATAAGCCCATAACTTATGCATTTAACAAAAACAAACAAAACGCATCTCCACGACAAGAGCGACAATTGGATTATGTGTCCCAATTCACCACGGACATAAGATATGTGCCAGGTGAGGAAAATGTTGTTGCAGATGCACTTTCAAGAGTGGAAACTATTGCAATTCCACCGCAAACCGACTTCGAGCAAATGGCAGAAGAACAAAAACAAGATTCAGAACTAGAAACATTTTTCACTGAAAATTCTTCACTCCAGATGAAACAACTATTAATTCCCGGAGGCAATAAAATGATTTGGTGTGACACATCAACAGGAACTATAAGACCATTTGTTCCCAGAAGTATGAGAAAAAATATTATACAGCAATACCATGATATCAGTCATACTGGACCAAAGCCTACGTACAAATCAATAAGAACAAGGTACGTTTGGCCCAACATGCAAAGTGACATAAAAAAGTTGGTAAAGACATGTATCAGTTGCCAAAGGACTAAAACATCCAGGCACACAACAAGTCCACTGCAAGAATTTCCTACACCAGACGAAAGATTCCAGTGGATACACATAGACTTGGTAGGACCACTCCCACCATCTCAAGGACAAACCTACTGTCTGACCATCATCGATCGATATACAAGATGGCCAGAAGCTATACCAATAAGTGACATCACAGCCAAAACAGTGGCTGCCGCTCTGATCACAAACTGGATAGCAAGATTCGGCGTTCCTGCAACTATTGTCACTGATCAAGGACGACAGTTTGAATCCCAGCTATTTTTCGAAATCACAAAAACACTAGGAATCAAACACAACAGGACAACAGCCTATCACCCTCAGTCTAACGGCTTAATTGAAAGATGGCATCGTACCCTCAAGGCTGCTATCAAAGCTCACACAACAGTGAAATGGACCGAACATCTCCCGATGATTCTCCTTGGCTTGCGGAATGCTATTCGCGAGGACATTGGACACTCTCCAGCAGAACTGACGTATGGAACTACCCTACGACTGCCAGGTGACTTCTTCCAAGATACAACACCAGCAGAACCAGGTTCATTCGCAAGAGAACTACAGCAGTCATTACAAGATATAAGACCAACACCAACAGGCAATCATGGGAAAAGACGGACCTTTGTACACAAAGCACTGAAAGATTGTACACATGTGTTTGTGCGAACTGACGCTTCTCGTACTCCACTACAAGCACCGTACGAGGGACCTTTCTCTGTTGCCAAAAAGAGTGAAAAATACTTTTCAATAATGATAAAAGGTCAAGCTAAAAACATCACCATAGATCGTTTGAAACCAGCTTACATGCCTGAAGATACAACAGAAACTACAAACGCAGACCCAAAACCAGTACCAGTAGTAGCTAGAGAAAACACACCAACAACTGCTACTCCTGCAACTCCTGGGACTCCTGCTACTACAACCACTACAACAAGATCGGGCCGAAAAGTACACTTTCCAGACAGATTCTACTAAAAACCTAAGAGAAGTCAAGATTCACCGATCACCACTTTCATCGCATCTGCCCTTGGCAAATGCTGGAGGGGACCTCTGTAGTGATTTTGTACCTAACAGGGCTGTTAATTTTGAATTTTAGAATGCTGCTTCTTTTGTTCCCAAAAACAATAGCTTGGAAAAAACAATAAAAAATTTGCGTGTAAGAAAAGGGCATGCAAGAGTTTTATTTAATAACACCCAACACTCAAAGACCTTTACAGCGCCATCTTTGAAAATAGTTTGGCGTGTGTAACAGTTGGATGGTAAATGTAGCGAATGGTTTGATGTTTATAAGGGAGTACGGCAGGGGTGTGTAATGAGTCCGTGGTTATTTAACATAATCATGGACAATTGTATGAAAGAGGCAGAAATTTCTCATTATGGTGTGACAGTGGGTGAGACGAAAGTTGGAGTTCTTCTCTATGCTGACGATGCCGTAGTGTTGGCTGATACAGCAGAGGAGCTCCAGATGATACTCACCAAAATGAATGATGCTTTTCGTAAGAATGGTTTAAAAGTGAATGCCAGTAAGACGAAAGTATTAGTGTTTGACAGGACTGAGGAATGCGAGGAAATTGAGAAAAGACTTAATGAAAGAAGAGTGGTGGTCATGAAAGAATTTGATTATCTGGGAAGCAAGTTTGAGTCGAATGGGAAATTGACAAAAGAATTGGAAAAGCGCGCTAGTAGAGGAAGAAGTGTTGTGAAGAATTGCAAGAAATAGGAAACTTACGAAGAATAGAGATTGGCGTTCCACAATGGCATATTGGTTCCGACATTGATGTATGGAAGTGAGGCGTGGACAGTTAATGAATGTGAGCTGGGTAAAGTATGTACGGTTGAAATGGCTTACCTGAGAGCAATGGCTGGAAAGACACTGAATGATAGAGTACATAATGATTGGGTGATGAACAAGTGTGGTGTAAAAGAGAATATGAGAATGAAAGTACAAAAAAGTACAATGAGATGGTTT
Organism: Agapetus fuscipes; assembly: GCA_951799405.1. Classification (NCBI taxonomy): domain Eukaryota; kingdom Metazoa; phylum Arthropoda; class Insecta; order Trichoptera; family Glossosomatidae; genus Agapetus; species Agapetus fuscipes. The sequence goes on along the minus strand of OX637333.1, from coordinate 16,010,033 downwards.
GGACATCTCAAAAGAATGGATGATGAACGACTAACTAAGAAAGTGTACAAAGGAAATGTCAGAGGAAAGCGCGGAAGGGGAAGGCCGAGGAAAGAATGGTTAGACCAAAGAGGTGAGATTGCGAAAGAATGGAGTCTGCAGAGTGAGAATAAGAGAAGAGTATGTATGAAAAAGGTGATGAAAATTGAGGAAATGAAAGTGGTTTGTGAGGACAGAAAAAAGTGGAGGCGCATCTGCGGAGGTACTGGCCACCCCAAGTGGAACGGCGACAGGATACAGAACAGTACAGTTGCCTGCCTTATTCCTGAAGGGGAGGCATGTGGCAATTCGGGACCTATTTATTTTTATGGGTGAAGAGGCCGGCCTCAACCCAAGCACTTCAGTTGAAGTGGGGGTTTCCCAGCTCCTGAGGGTGGCTGGTTCGCATTCATTTAGAAGGCTGAGTAAACCTTGTCTATTAGGGTGGTCCAAAAGTTGGTGCTACACAAGGCTTTTGACTTTCTTGCTATAGCTGAAGGCTATAAAGAAAGTTTTGATTTGGTGTGAAATTTTTTTTTCGAGGTTTTCGCGGAAATGAGTTGTCCTGGTGCAGAAAAAGCCTTTCTTTCAAAAACGTCCGTCTGTATGTGTGTGTGTATGTGTGTATGTGTGTCACTTTCCAAAGTATAAGACCTAGAGATACCAAATTTTGGCTACATCAATTTTTTTGGACATGTATTAAGTATGAATAACATGGCATTACACCAACTAGAAAATTCAAGATGGCTGCCATACAAAAAAAACATAAAATTGCACTTTTCTCAAAACCGGCTCTAAGAATTTGCCTCTAATAGTTGCCACTAATTAATTTTTAACTTAATAAATTAGTTATGGCAACACGCTTACTAATCTGTGTCTATGGGTTGCCATGTGTAAAAAATAAACGATTGTGATTTTATGGAAAGTTAAGGGGTCAACAAAAATATAATGTTCTACAATATTATGGACAAAATAAATTTCTACAAATTAAAAAAAAATTTTTTTTGAAAAAATAAATATAAAGCACCGTTTACACGACCTGAAATTTTAAATCGAAAATATTACAAAAACCCATTAAATTGCAAGATATTTTAATTTGTTTTAGATTTGATAGAAAGAATAAGTTTATTACTTAGATTCGTAATCATTTTTTTTTTACTTTTTTGAAAATTCAAGATGGCTTCCGAAGAGCTGAAAATTGTAAATCCGATTTTCTCAAAAACGGCTCCAACGATTTTTCTTAAAATTTCTGTGAATCCGTTTATAAAATAGTGCTATCTAACGATTGTAATCATTGCTTCATCATGATCTTTATTTAGGGAGTTGCCATACAATAGAATAAAAATATTGAAAAATTCTCGGCAGTTAGAGGGTTAATAAAAAATAATCTTCCACAAATGTAAGTAAATAATAATAACTTATATATTGCTATCATTATTTTTTCCAAAAAGTGAGTTAGAAGTATAGCCGCCATACAAAGTGAAAATTTTCCACACAAAATGTATTAGCAATTTTCTTGGTAGTCAAAGAGTTAAAAATAAATGAAAGGCTGCGATTCTTAAAATTTTATAAATACGAATAATAATCAGTGGTTAGTTTTTCAAAATATAACTAAAAAGTTTACCCACCATATAAAGTCCTAGTTTGCATACAAAAGAGAAGACCAACCTCGCAGAGGGCTCTTGAGGTGTGATTCACACAAAACGGCGCTCAACAAATAAATCAACCAAATATGTATATTCATTTAAGTATTTATATGGCTATATCCATATTGTACGAGTATGCAGGTACACACCGCGGTGGAATAAAATTGATTTATTATTGATATATTATATTTTTATTGAAACAGCATAAGCTGGTAGATGATTCTAGCTTTACATACGTCATACAGTGGGTTAATTTCTGCAAGAAAGTCGAGTACAGATTCTGTGCAATTTATTTTGTTTCATATCGCTCCAGGTACCCATCAGTAAAATTTGAAAAAAATAAAAATATATTTAGGGGTCGCGATGATTTGACATTTTGTTCATATGGGATTTATAAGGAAACAAATTTCTCTCTGATGATTTGTTTTTATTTCATGAATTAAAATGATGTATTATTTAGATTGGTGAAGATAATAAGTTTGCATCTTTATTTCCCAAACATATGTTCAAAATGATGGATTTGGAAGCCACAGGGATTTTTTTCCTTTGTAGATCACCACACGGAGGAGATACTGCTTCTGTTGTTCGTTTTTTTTTAATACTTGCATTGAATTTCGTGATTAATGCAATTCCACGCTCTGCACAATCATTTGCTACTTTCATTTGGCGAGCTTTCTCTCTTATTTCGATTTAGACTTCATCGGTAGGCCATTCTGACAGATCTTTAGCCAAAAATGCCGCTGATTTTTTCTCGTCCATTATTAATCAATAAGTCAAACAGCGTAGCCGTCCGTTGTGTGAAAAAATACTGTAACGAGCTACCTATACGGATCACAAGTTTTGCCATCTAGTCTCTTTAAAGCCTTTTGTTTAGGTGGTTTTTGCATATTTTGTACCATTTCTCTTTTGGACTTACTCTGAAATCGAACATGAAAGTCCAATAAAATGTTCGGAAAATTATCAAAGGTGGTGACGTAATGCTTTCAATGCAGTGTTACTTACATTCGTGTTTGGGTAATATTTTATTAGTGCAAGGAGATTTGCATCGCTTAGAGGAGCTCTTTCTGTCAATGGGGCCTCGTTCCAATAAAGTCCATAAACGAGACTCACAAACCGGCTCAATTCAGTGATGGATCGTTTTTCTGCCACGGTGAGAGTGAATTGCTCTTGAAATAGATATATTTTCAGACAAAAGATAGCTTTTGCCATCCAACGAGCCTGGTGCAAGGCACCGGGTACGCGAAATTTTCTTCGCGGAGTTGATGGAGTTTGGCAGCATCAAATAAATTGTCATTACCAAGTAAAAAAAAAAATTGCTCTATTTCCAGCCATTTCTTTTGAAAACGTTTCAATAAACCGATATCTGGTCCACTACTAGATCCAAACAATCATTTGAAAACATCAGAGAGGATCACTTCGAAAACATGGTGTTGACAAGCAAGTTAGAAGCAGTCGTATCAAAGCAAAGTCCATGTATTTTGTATTGCATTTGCATGCATTTTGAATTCCCACTCATCTAGAACTTTCAAGCAACCATCAGCTTGTTCTTGTCGAGTACCCCTTTTGATTTGCGGTACTGCTAAAAGTATTTCCGTTCCGCCGCCAGTGGCAAGGACGGCCACTCTGTCAACTTTTTCAGTTCCACCACTATGTTAGGCAATAGTTTACTATGTCAATGCAAAACAAGAGGATTTTGCAGAGAGAATGTTGCCATATCTGATTCCAAAACAATCTGACGTACCTGACTTCTCTTACGGCGAATTGTGCTGCGTTGTTACTTGTGTGCCCAAAGCCTGAGCCACGGACCCGATTACAACATTGCATTCCGATCAGATAGATTGACTCAATTAATAATTGTCATAACATCTTTGCTAAGTAAAAGTGAGATTTTCTTAGGCTTTTTGATGTCAGTGCAAGTAGAAGTAGAAGGAAAGTAAACTTATAATCGATTATTACAAAAAAAATTCAGCATTAGCTAAATAATTGGTAATTTTGCTAAAAAAAAATTCGTTTAATTTATCGCGACCTCTAAATATGCTTCTTATGAATCTGATTTTTGGTACACTTATTATTTTTAGATAAAGGAACAAAAAAAGCCTTGTGGAGCGGGTAAAATTCAACTTTTTTTTTTTTCATACTTGATTGGACCACTCATTTATTTTGGGTTTGAAATAAACACCGACATGGGAAATCATTTCCGACACCCTCTGTGGTGATTGAACCCTTGCTCTCGGCACGGAATGCAAGCATTTAACCAACTGAGCTGTCGTCTCTTTTTGTTTCAGCTGATTAAGACTGCTTTCTCATACAACTACACCGAGGCCCAGAGGCGACAAGACTTTACTTGGTGTCGGGATGCCCTACCTCCTCCCGTGGACGCTAAAGCTGTCATTAAAAACCTGGTGGAGAGCAGGTACAAGATTTCATTATTTATATCATTCCTGAGCTACTCTTTAGGTATCATCAGTGACTGTCAGGTGCTCCAGAGCTGATCCATGCTGTGTGTTGTAAGCTAGCTGTCACAAATAGTATCTGAATTTCTCAGAAGACCTTAGCCAGGAAGCCAGTGGAGATCTTGGAGGAGAGGTGTGATGTAGCGGTACTTGTATCTCCCAACAATGAGCCTCGCTGCTGTGTTCTGGACGGACTGCAGCCTGTTTAAATCTATCATTGACTGAGCCTCCAATATAAAGTTGCAGTAGTCCAATTAGCTATAATCTATAATCTAAGCTGCAAAGATATGTTAACATTTAAGGCTCATATTAAATGCATGCCCACAGACAGGCGCGCCTACACATTCTGCATGTGTGCATACAAATAAGCCAAACCTCACATGAACATAAACCTTGCAACTCCTGCCGCCGTTCCCTGAACCAGGGTGGCATTGGCAAAAGTGAATTGATTTTTACAGCATGTGTGGTCAGCCTCATAACAACCTATCAGTCAAGGAGCACAAAAAAATAAGAAAATATTTACAAAAATTCAGAATTCAGAAAGAACAGATCCAAATTAAAATAAAGTAAAATTAAACTTAATATTAAACTTAGAATTAATGCCTTAGCCGCCATTGTTGCAAATCAACCGCCATTTCTTTCGATCCTTACATACTTCTTTCGTTTCTCTCAGAGTCATAATCTTTTTCATGCACTCTCTCCTTTTGTTATGACTCTGAATATCCCACTCATTCCCTATTTCATAAATTTGATCCATCCATCCAATGGAGGAGAATGTGTGATTGAATGGATGAAAGAGCTTTGCGAATTGTGTGTTAGTGTCAAGGAGGTTCCATCGGACTGGAGAGAGGCGGTCATTGTGCCAATTTACAAAGGTAAAGGCGACAAATAAGACTGCCGTAATTTCAGACCGATCAGCCTTCTTAGTGTGCCAAGTAAAGTGCTACGCAAGATTCTTATCCATATGGTAAAATTATCCACCCAGGAGAAGGTCTCAGATATACAATCTGGCTTTATGCCAGAAAGAGGTTGCGTAGACCAGATATCTGCGCTTCGACAGATAGTCGAAAAACAGCTGGCCGTAAATAAAAAGGTATACGCGGCTTTCGTAGAACTTGAGAAAGCCTTCGACTCGGTGAATAAAAGTATAATGTGGTGTGTGCTAGAGAGGTATGGTGTAAACAAAGCACTTTTGAATGCGATACGCGGCATCTATGTAAAAAGCAGGGCGTGTGTCGGGGTGGATGGAGAATACAGCGAGTATTTTAATGTGTACAAGGGTGTGAGACAGGGTTGCATAATGAGCCCATGGTTATTCAATATAATCATGGATCATTGTGTTAAGGGCCGCCAACGCGAATGCAAAACACCGCTGCGGGCGATCGCAGCGCCGGTAGAGTGTGCTAACTTCAATCATTCCAACCGTGTACTTTAGTGTTGTAAGTATTCCGAGATTCATTCCATTTATTTTGAACTCATAATTCATATTTTCATCATCTCTTTCAAAAATCAAAACTTTTGTCTTACTGGCATTCTATCTATAATCTATAATCTAAGTTGCAAGGATATATTCATTCAAAGCTCTCAGATGTATGCCCACAAACAAACACGTGTAGTTCGCGCTTACAAATGCTGATTGTGTACTTACAAATAAAATCCAAACCTCAAATAATAATAATAATAATAAAGCTTTATTCCAGCCTAGTCACGCGAGTAGTGCAATACGTGACTAGCCATATTCAATTTTCAGGTTATTACATAGGAGATAAAGAAATAACAAAAGAAAAAAAGAAAATAATTATGAAACAGAGAAAGGAAAATAAATCTGAGAAAATGTAAAAAATAAAGCATAGGTACATGAAAAAACTATCAAAAATACAAAGAAACCAGAAAGCAAAAATATAAAAAGTAAGCATGTAAAAACATGAAAGCAATAACAGACAGAAGAAAGATATGCACGTAAAAGAAATGAATGGAAGTAGGCAACTTCAGAAAATATTACACTAGAGAACGTGATGGCTGAGTAAGCTTTAGACTCCTTGCCCAATGCTGCCATATGCCCAACTCCCATTTCAGACTTCTGGTTGCTGCGATCAGAGAGTTGTGGCTATTTTCAATTCTCCCTCTGAACCCAGCCATTCGAGTTCGCAACAACCCACTCCACGAGGGTAGATGAGCCGCCGCAAACATCTCACTCGCACTGCAGCTCTTCCGCAGTCGCAGCAATGCTCTGTAGCCCATGTTATAACAGACCCTCATCTCATTCATGGTTTGTGCTTTGTAATTGCACCACAGCTCACTGGTGTACTGCTGCGTGCATAGAACGAGAAAAAGTCTGTTCTTCACTTTGGCTGAGCACTGTGCAAACCGACGTGCCAGCATGTTAGCCTTTCTGCAGTGCGAACGAAGTTGTCGTTTTATATCATTATCATCTACCAAGTTTTCGTTGAGGACATGACCCAAGTATGTAAATTCTTGGACCCTCTTAATACTTCTGCCATTAATGCACAATGGAGGTACAGTTAAGTGCCATTGTTTGGGCCTGAATACCATTAATTTGCACTTTTCCTCATTATAGCACAAATCCTTTTCCTTTGCAAAGTCCTCACACATCACTATTAGTCTGCGCAATCCAATGAACTGAACATAAGCCCAGCAACTCTTGCCGACATTCCCTGAAACAGGGGTGACATTGGCAAAGTGAACCATTTTTTACAGTATGGGTGGTCAGCCTCATACCAACCTATAAGTCAAGGAATACGAGTAATAAATAACATTTAAGTACATAAAAAAAAAAACAACAACAACAAAACCGTACAAAATAAATAAATCTAAACAAAAAAGTCAAAAAATTCTTATGCAAAAAATGTAGCAAACTAATAAACTAACATTACAAATCAGCATTGCAGATTAGCCGCCACTTCTTCCTGTCCTTGCATACTTCTTTCATTTCATCCAGAGTCATAACCTTTTTCATACAAGCTCTTCTTTTATTATGACTCTGGATATCCCATTCACTCGCTATTTCGAAAATTTGGTCCATCCATACCTTTCTCAGTCTTCCTCTTCCACGACATCCATCAATTCTTGCAGCATACACTTTCTTCGTCAGTCTTTCCTCATTCATTCTCTCCAAATGTCCAAACCATCTAAGTATACTTCTTTTAATCTTTACTTTCACACTTTCTCTTACACCACATTCCTCTCTAACAAAATCATTCCTCACCCTATCACTCCGTCTTTTTCCAATCATACTTCTTAAGTAGTCCATTTCCACTGTATGGACTTTACTAATCTCACTTTCACTCACCGTCCAGGCTTCACTTCCATACATCAGAGTGGGCACTAGTATACCACCGTGCACCGCGAGTCGAACATTTTTTGAAAGATTCTGGTTCTTGGCGATGCTAGCGGTAGCACCCAATTTATTATAAATCATCCCTTGTCTAATTGGTCCTTCTCTACAATTGTTCCTTGCCTGAAAGGTTGGTAGACCCCCCCCGTGTTGTACAAACTTGGTTCACTTTTGCCGATGCCACCCTGGTTTCAAGGAAAGGCGGCAGAAGTTGCAAATTTTGTGTTCATGTGAAGTTTGGTTTATTTTGTATGTACACATGCAGCATGTCTAAACACAAACTTACGTGTGTCTGCTTGTGGGCTTGCATTAGTATGAGCCTTAAAATATCAGTATATCTTTGCAAAGAAGATTATTATGATAACTAGGGGCTCCGCCCCTGGCTGCTACGCAGCCCAACCCCTTAACATTTAGGCAACGGGAACTTTGCAGCATGACTTCTCTGCGTTAAAATTCGTTTAATTATTAGAAATGGATAAAAAAATAATATACTTGTTTGCAAAATTTGCGAATACTACCATTTAAAAGAATCTTTTGCACATCGCTATCATCTAATTTATTCTCATTTGACCAAATAGGTGAGATTTCAAAAGAATGGAAACTTCAGAGTGCGAATAAGAGAACAATACGAAGAAAGTGATGAATGTTGAAGAGATGAAAAAGGTATGCAAGGACCGAGAAAAGTGGAGACGCATCTGCGGAGGTACCGGCCACCCCTAGTGGAACGGTGGCAGGATACAGTAACAGCTCATTACTATGGTCACTCACGAACCGGGGAAATCTCGCCCCGTAAAAAGTCAAATATTGCCAGAATGAAATTTGACGGTACACGGTACAATATTTACACCCACCTTGATGTAACGAAGTGAAGCCTGGACGTTGAATGAAAGTGAAATTAGAAAAGTCCATATAATTGAAATGGACTATGTTTGAAGAGAAGAGTATGTATGAAAAATATTATGAATATTGAAGAGATAAAAGAATAATGCATGTCTGCTTGTGGGAATGCATTTAATATGAATCTCAAATGGTACATAATATCATTGTAACTTAGATTTAGACATGTGGCATGTGCAAGCGTGTCTGCTTGTGAGAGTGCATAGGTTTAATGTGAATCCCCAATGTAACATATCTTTGCAACTTAGAATAGATTAGATTGGGTTTTTGAATTTTTGATTTTTCATAGTTTTTTTTACAGATATTGTTTTACAGAATAATTGTTAGTTTAATTTCATTGTTTAATTCATTATATCTTGTGTTCTATTTTTTAATTAATAAATATTTGCTTCAAAATAGGATAGCGCCTCTATCTTATGAAAACTAAGTAACTTTTCCCAGTACTTTATATGTTGTTAATTTCTCCCTGATGTCATGTCTCCCGGTAGCTCAACGCGCTGGGCGTTCCGTTTCTGAGCCGAGTAGGTTTTAGAAGACGCTGGTTCAAATCCCGCTTTTTTGGGTGCTTTGCTTTTTATTTTTTCAGTTGTAAAAGTTGGTATGCGGCTGATCACCCATGCTGTAAAAAATGGTTCACTTTGCCAATGTCAACCCTGTTTTAGGGAAGGACGCATTTGGGTTTTTAAATTATAGATTCACATGCGGCATGTGTGAGCGCGAAATTATGCATGTCTGCGTGTGGGAATGCATTTAATATGAATCTCAAATGATACATACATCGGCATGTGCAAGCGCGAGATTGCAAATAATGTGAATCCCCAATGTTACATATCTTGGAAACTTAGATTAAAGTTGGGTTTTTGAATTTTTGATTTGTATTGGATTTTTCATATTTTTCATTTATTAATAAATCTTCTTCTTCTTTCTCTTTGCCTTATCCCATCATTTGGGGTCGGCCCTCCTTGTTCGAAGACGCCAAACTTTTCTATCCTGGCTCATCTCCTCTGTCAGGTTTCCCTTTTGCATTTCTTTTTCAATGTTGGCCCGCCATGTTGCCATTGGGCGGCCTCTGCCTCTTGGTCCTGTGGGAATGCTGAGGGCTTTTTGGACAATATGTTCATTGTCTCTTCGCATCACATGGCCGAACCACCGGAATTGGGATTCTCTAATCCTGTCTGTTATTGGGGCAACCTTAAAGCTACCCCTAACGTATTCGTTCCTTATGTGGTCTAGCCTAGTGACGCCTCCAGCCCACCTCAGCATTTTCATCTCGGCAGCATGGACTTGTCGTTCATGGACGTTTTTGCAAGTCCAGCATTCTGCTCCATATAGCATGGCGGGCCTTACTGCCGTCTTGTAGACCTTGCCCTTAGTCTTGATAGGGATCCTTTGGTCACACAAGACACCTGACAGAGATCTCCACTTGAGCCAGGCAGTGTTTATTCTGTGTTTCACATCTGTGTCTACAGTAAGGACCGACCCGAGGTATTTGAAATTAGACACCTTGGGAACTGGAGTACCCTCAATGGAGATAACACTCTCATGTGTCGGGTCTGTAGCAATGCCCTCATAGTCACACTCCATGTACTCCGTCTTGCTTCTGCTGATGCGTAGTCCATTGCGCTCCAAGGCATCTACCCGTTTGTTCAATCTTGCCTGTAATTGTTCTGCCGAATCCGCAATCAGAGCTATGTCATCCGCGTAGAGGATGCACCATGGTATAGACTGTTGAATGTTCCTGGTAAGGTAGTCCATAACCATATTAAACAGGAAAGGACTCAGGGCTGAGCCCTGATGGACTCCTACCTCCACTGCGAATGGTTCGCTAATACCTGCGGGGCTTTTAATTCTTGTGGTAATTTGGCAGTACATATCCTGAAGCAGTTGAATATAGTATTCCGGGATGCCCTGGGATCTCGCCGTCTGCCACACCAGCCTGCGTGGGACACGAACAAAGGCCTTCTCCAAATCGATGAAAAGTAGACAAAGGTTTTTACGATTTGCTCTATACTTCTCCATTACTATCCTTATGGCTTGAATAGCATCTGTAGTAGATTTGCCGCCCGTGAATCCAAATTGGTTTTCAGTTAAGGAGGAGAGTCTTTGGAGGCGCTCATTTATAATCCTTTCCCATACCTTCAGGGTGTGTGAGGTCAGTTTTATTCCGCGATAGTTCCCGCAGTCGCTTGCATTCCCTTTGTTTTTGTAGAAGGGAGTGAGGTAGCTATGACGCCATGACTCTGGAATCTGGCCAGAGTTGACAATATTGGTAAACAGCAAAGTAAGCCAAGTGATTCCAATGTCACCAGTTCTTTTCCAGATCTCAACTGGGACTGCATCCGGGCCCACCGCTTTGTTGTTTTTCATCTTTGCTATAGCCAATTTCACTTCCTCTCTTGTCACTTCTGGGATGGGACCCATTGTTGGTAGTTCGTCTGGTTTTAGGTTGCTAGGAAATTCTTCATTCAGAAGTTTTTTGTAGTATTCATTCCATCTAGCATTTATGTCACCATTTGAAGTAAGAAGTCTTCCAGCTGAGTCTTTAATATATTTATTTATAGCAATGTCTCTCGTAGCCTGGTGCCGCTTTCTAGCAATTTTATGAATTTCGTTGTCGCATTTAGCATTCTCAAGGTCTTCGTAGAAAATTCTATTATGTTCTGCCCTAGCTTGAGCTACCTTTCGTTTTGCTAGTCTCTTTTGAGCTTTATAATTCTTGAGGTCAGCTTCTAGTTTGGTTGACTGCCACTTTTTAAACAGTTTTTTCTTTAGACCTATTTCCTCCTTCACATCATCGTTCCACCACTCAGTGTCTTTCTTAGTGCTGACACCTCCCTTAGCTACACCTAGGTTGCTAATGGCTTCCTGCATGCAAATTTTTTCAAAGTCTGACCACATATCATTAGCATTTATCGTTCTATTTAAGTCAGATTGGAGGTATTTTGTCAATGCTTGTGTCAAATGGGCTCCTTTTGGGCCCTTTAGCTCTTTCCATTTTACTCTGGGCATTCTGTCAACACTTATTTTCAACTTTTTAGGCAGTTGAAACACTGCTAAGACAAGTCGATGTTGTGAAGTCAGAGCTTCTCCAGGGATCACCTTGCAATCCTTAAAATGCTTTAGTAGAGCTCTGTTTGCCAAAATAAAATCAATTTGTGAGGAGTTCTTTGATGACTTGTATGTTATAAGGTGTTCCACTTTCTTTTTACTTTCTTGCTATAGCTGAAGGCTATAAAGAAAGTATTGATTTGGTGTGAAAATTTGTTGTCGAGGTTTTCACGGAAATGAGTTGTCCTGGTGCAGGACATGCCAAAAAACACTATCTTTCAAAAACGTCCGTCTGTATGTGTGTGTGTGTGTGTGTGTGTGTGTGTGTGTGTATGTGTGTATGTATGTGTGTCACTTTCCAAAGTATTAGACCTAGAGATACCAAATTTTGGCTACATCAACTTTTTTGGACATGTATTAAGTATAAATAACACGGCATTACACCAACTTGAAAATTCAAGATGGCTGCCATACAAAAAAAACATAAAATTTCACTTTTCTCAAAAACGGCTCCAAGAATTTTTTTTAAATTTTCAAAATTGCCACAATTTAATTTTTAACTTAATAAATTAGTTATGACAACACTCTTGCTAATCTGTGTCTATGGGCTGCCATATGAAAAAAACAAACAATTGTGATTTTCTCGAAAGTTAAGGGGTCAACAAAAATATAATGTTCTACAATATTATGGACAACATAAATTTCTACAAATTTACAAAAAAAAATTTTTGAAAAAATAAATATAAAGCACCGTTTACACGACCTGAAATTTTAAATCGAAAATATTACAAAAACCTATTAAAATGCAAGGTATTTAAATTTGTTTTAGATTTGATAGAAAGAATAAGTGTATCACTACAATTCATAAAAAATGATTTTTTACTTTTTTGAAAATTCAAGATGGCTTCCGAAGAGCTGAAAATTTTATATGCGACTTTCTCGAAGACGGCTCCAACGATTTTTCTCAAATTTTCTGTTAATCCGTTTTTAAAATAGTGCTATTTAACGATTATAATCATTGCTTCATCATAATCTCGGTTTAGGGAGTTGCCATACAAAAGAAAAAAAAAATTGCAAAATTCTCGGCAGTTAGAGGGTTAATAAAAAAATGATCTTCTACAAATGTAAGTAAATAATGATAACTTATATATTGCCATCATTATTTTTTCCAAAAAGTGAGTTGGAAGTATAGCCGCCATACAAAGTGAAAATTTTCCATACAAAATGTATTAGCAATTTTCTTGGTAGTCTTCTTGGTAGTCAAAGGGTTAAAATTAGATAAAAGGCTTCGGTTCTAAAAAAATTATAAATACCAATAATAATCAGTCGTTATTTTTTCAAAATATAACTAAAAAGTTTACCCACCATACAAAGTCCTAGTTTGCATACAAAAGGGTTCAATGACGATCTATAATAATCTAGATTCTAGATTCTACAATCTAAGTTGCAAAAATATATTAAAATTGTAAACTCAAATCAAATGCATGCCCACAAACAGACACGTGTAAATTTGCGCTTAAAAACGCTGAATGTGTACTTACAAATTAAAACCAAATCTCAAATGAACATAAAACCTGCTACTCTTGCCGACCTTCCTTGAAACAGGGGTGACATTGACAAAGTGAATTATTTTGTACATTATGGGTGGTCAGCTTTATACCAACCTATAAGTCAAGGATCTTTCTTGTGTGATTGGCGCTTTTTCCAGAGAAGACCAACCTCGCAGAGGGCTCTTGAGGTGTAATTCACACAAAACGGCGCTCAACAAATAAATCAACCAAATATTTATATTCATTTAAGTATTTATATGGCTATATCCATATTGTACGAGTATGCAGGTACACACCGCGGTGGAATAAAATTGATTTATTATTGATATATTATATTTTTATTGAAACGGTAAAAGCTGGTAGATGATTCTAGCTTTACATACGTCATACAGTGGGTTAATTTTTGCAAGAAAGTCGAGTACAGATTCTGTGCAATTTATTAAAGAATGTATTTACAATGGCTATGTTATGCGAAAAGGCAAAGTTTAGTATATCCTCCCCGAATCGAAATCGAAATGCCATGCGAAAGACGACGGCGTAGGGTTTTATATATATAGATAGGTTGATCTGTAATGCTGGCGGTTAAAGCTGAGGCTTTAAAATTAAAAACAAAAAATGTTTGGTAGTTCTTTAATTTTTTACTGTTTAATTGTTTAGAGTTTATTTGAATGTATTTATTGCTTGTATTCCTTGACTGATAGGTTGGTATGCGGCTGACCACCCATACTATAAAAAATGGTTCACTTTGCCAATGTCACCCCTGCTTCAGGGAAGGTCGGCAAGAGTTGCAGGGCTTATGTTCATTTGAGATTAGGTTTTTTATATTGTAGGTCCACATGCGGCATGTGTAAGCGCGAAATTATGCATATCTGCTTGTGGGAATGCATTTAATATGAATCTCAAATGATACATATCTTTGCAGCTTAGATTTAGATTTAGATTAGATATGTAGATTAACGCTGATTTGATCCTGCCAATTGTGAGTCATTTTTTAATTTCATCCATCGGTTGATTTGTAGTTTTGAAACTTTTTGAAGTAACTTTTACTCTCAAACGTCATCACTCCACTCTGAATTTGGTGCTATTTAACACATTCCTCAGAAAATAGCATCTATAAGACAGTATCGTATAGTGTCATCTGTGTATAAGACAAATCTGCTAATATATCTGCTAATAATCTGTTGTCGGTGTTATGGCCGAGGGGGCCAAGAGGCCGATCTTACTAGCGTATTTGAAATGAAATAACGTTGGTTCGATCCCCGCTTGGGTCACTTGACCATAACTTTGACCCTGGTTCAACAGATGTTATTGGGTAATTATTAATTAACTAGCAGACCGACCGTGCTGTCCCACGGTTGGCTGCTAGGCCCTACGGGCAGTTTTAAGTCTGGCTTCATAATCATTTTTACCTTTACCTTCTTTATGTGAATTAAATGCTTTAAGAAGTAATTTGATAAATTTTGGCGGTAAAAAGATACTTGAGCTCTTTTCATGTTATGTGCATGTAATGTGAATCTCCAATGTAATATATCCCTGCAACTTAGATTAGATTAGATGTTCTGAGTATCTTGGATCCATAGAAAACGCATTTAAGTTGAATTTGAAAACATTTTTTGCAGTTGAAGAACCTGTAATGTTAAAATTTGTAATAGTTAAGTTAATTTCAGTTAGGTACTTTTAAGAAAGACGGGCATTATATCGCCAAATTAAAGGTTAAACTGAATAAGGGCTTCATTCTCTGATTTGCGAAATTGTGGATAAAACATGTAATTGCGGAGAACTTCTCATAGTAAGTGAATGAATTATAAGGAAATGATCATGAAAACTTCTCAACTACAGGGTTTTCACACTCGTTTAGTGTTTTCTCTCGTAGAAAATACGAAAAAAGTTTCATATATCCTAGAAATCCTTGTTGACTTAATATGTCAATTATTCAGTTTTACTTTTAAGGTTAGGTACTTGACTAATGTTCCCCCTGTTTCTGAAAAGGTTGGCAAAAGTTGCAGGGCTTATGTTCATTAGACGCCTTAATTTCAATTTGTAAGTTCACGTGCAGCATTTATAAGCGCGAACTCAATCGTGTCTCCATGGGGGCATGCATTGAATATGAATTATAAAAGTTATTGTATCTGTGCAACTTAGATTATATATTCTAATATTGAAAACATCAAGTGCCATACTTATATGTTAGTGTGAAATGACATTTGCCAGCTTGTGGGTATGCATTCAATTTTAATCATTAAGAACTTTTGTGTTGCAACTTTAGATTAGAAATTAAGATTAACGTTGTCTAAGGATTTTTCAAACTCAAATTCCTTGACTTATAAATTAGTATGAGCCTGAATGTATCGCAAAAAATGGTTCACTTGACATGTTTCCCCTGTTTCTGAAAAGGTTGGCCAAATTTGCAGGGCTTATGTTCATTAGAGGCCTTAATTTTAATTTGTAAGTTCACATGCAGCATTTATAAGCGCGAACTCACTCGTGTCTCCATGGGGACATGCATTGAATATGAATTATAAAAGTTATTGTATTTGTGCAACTTAGATTATATATTCTAATATTAAAAACATCAGTGCCACAGTTATACTTTAGAGCAGTGGTTCCCAAACTTTTGATTTCGCGTACCACTCACGAAATTATAAATCAGTGGCGTACCACTGAAGTGTAACAGTTGAAAAATTGTTCAAAATGGTATAGTAATATTATAAACTGCAACAGCTGTTTATTACAACATTATGTTTATTTATTAATTACAGAAAACAAATACAATACTCTTACGGTGCTATTCTTAGACATTTTAGTCGCCCGTTGAGCCCACGCTTTGACAAACTAATGGCGACTAAAATGTCTCAGAATAGCCCCGATAGGATTTAGGGCGAAAAATGGTGCTGCATGTTCGAGACAAGAAAGGAAATATTTGGCTCAATTGTACTTAATTTTAAGCGCGAAATTGAAAAACGTTTTATCTAATTTTTTACCATGTATTTCCTATGGCCATTGCTGCTTGCGTACCACCTTAAGAAGCGTCGCGTACCACTGGTGGTACGCGTACCATAGTTTGGGAATCACTGCTTTAGAGTGAAATGACATTTGCCAGCTTGTGGGTATGCATTGAATTTGAATCATCAAATAACTTTTTTTGCAACTTAAGATTATAAATTAAGACTAACGTTGTTTAAGGATTTTTCAAACTCAAATTCCTTGACTTATAGGTTAGTATAAGCCTGAATACCCATATCGCAAAAAATGGTTCACTTGACATATGTTCCCCCTGTTTCTGAAAAGGTTGGCCAAAGTTGCAGGGCTTATGTTCATTAGAGGCCTTCATTTTAATTTGTGAGTTCACTGGATGAAATGAAAGAAGTATGCAAGGATCGAAAGAAATGGCGGTTGATCTGTAATGCTGGCGGTTAAAGCTGAGGCTTTTAAATTAAAAAAAATATGTTTTGTAGTTTTTTAATTTTTACTGTTTAATTGCTTAGAGTTTATTTGTTTTATATATTTGATTGTATTAATTGCTTGTACTCCTTGACTGATAGGTTGGTATGCGGCTGACCACCCATACTGTAAAATATGGTTCACTTTGCCAATGTCACCCCTGCTTCAGGGAAGGTCGGCAAGAGTTGCAGGGCTCATGTTCATTTGAGATTGGGGTTTTTATATTGTAGGTCCACATGCAGCATGTGTAAGCGCGAAATTATGCATGTCTGCTTGTGGGAATGCATTTAATATGAATCTCAAATGATACATATCTTTGCAGCTTAGATTTAGATTTAGATTAGGGTGGTCCAAAAATTTTTTCTTTCGAATGTTGGTGCTCCACAAGGCTTTTTTTGTTTCATATCTTTGATTTGACACTTTTTTTATATGGAATTAATAAATAAACAATTTCTCTCTGTTGATTTTTATTTTATTTCTTGAATTAAAATGATGTATAAATTTAGATTGGTGAAGATAATAAGTTCGCATTTTTATTTCCCAAACACATGTTCAAAATGTTGGATTTGGAAGCCACAGGGATTTTTTTTCTTTGTAGGTCTACTACACGGAGGATATACTGCTTCTGTTGTTCGTTTTTTGTAATACTTGCATTGAATTTCGTGATTAATGCAATTCCACACTCTGCACAATCATTTGCTACTTTCATTTGGCGAGCTTTCTCTCTTATTTCGATGTAGACTTTATCGGTAGGCCATTCTGACAGATCTTAAGCCAAAAATGCCGCTGATTTTTTCTCGTCCATTATTAATCAATAAGCCAAACATCGTAGCCGTTCGTTGTGTGAAAAAATACTCTTACGAGCTATAAGGATCACAAGTTTTGCCCTTTAGTTTCTTTAAAGCCTTTTGTTTAGGTGTTTTCTGCACATTTTGTACCATTTCTTTTTTGGACTTGAGACTTATTCTGTAATCGTACAATGAAAGTCCAATAAAATGTTCGGAAAATTATCAAAGGTGGTGACGTAATGCTTTCAATGCAGTGTTACTAACATTCATGTTTGGTTTATATTTTATTAGTGCAAAGAGATTTGCATCGTTTAGAGGAGCTCTTTCTGTCAATGGGGCCTCGTTCCAATAACGTCCATAAACGAGACTCACAAACCGGCTCAATAGGGTATTTGCACTTTTTTATTTTATTTCATAAAATGGTAGGCTATATTTTTTAAAATGCATTTGCGTTTTTAAAAAAATTATATGTGCCTTATTTTTTAAATTATAGTTCTTTAAAATTCGCGTATTTTCTATTTCCGCTAAAACAGGCCATTGCTTTATTCGTGCGTATATGACGTTAGATCTTCGGAGTTTAGGTGTCAAATGGCCCAGGTAGTCGGTTTGACAGCGACGTTTGTCGTCAAAATGACGACACACGTCCCTAACCGTTTACATTGCTTTTTTGGCGGGTTGTAAATTCTCCGCATTTTATTTTTGAAAATTATCAATGATATCTTTATTTTTACTACTTAAAAAATGTATGGTTGTGATCCTTGAAATGTACTCTACACAACCATATTATTTTCAACCGTTTTCCCTACCACTGCAACTTCCCTATTCAGTGATGGATTGTTTTTCTGCCATGGTGAGAGTGAATTGCTCTTGAAATTGATATATTTTCAGACAAAAGATGGCTTTTGCCATCCAACGAGCCTGGTGTAAGGCACCGGGTGTGCGAAAGTTTTCTTCATGGAGTTGACGGAGTTCGGCAGCATGAAATAAATTGTCATTACCATGTAAAAAAAAATTGTTCCGGCCATTTCTGTTGAAAATGTTTCAATAAACCGATATCTGGTCCACTACTAGATCCAAACAATGATTTGAAAACATCAGAGAGGATCACTTCGAAAACATGGTGTTGACAAGCAAGTTAGAAGCAGTCGTATCAAAGCAAAGTCCATGTATTTTGCATTGCATTTGCATGCATTTTGAATTCCCACTCATCTAGAACTTTCAAGCAATCGTCAGCTTGATCTTGTCGAGTACCCCTTTTGATTTGCGGTACTGCTAAAAGTATTTCCGTTCCGCCGCCAGTGGCAAGGACGGCCACTCTGTCAACTTTTTCAGTTCCAGCACTATGTTAGGCAATAGTTTACTATGTCAATGCAAAACAAGAGGATTTTGCAGAGAGACTGTTGCCATATCTGATTCCAAAACAATCTGACGTACCTGACTTCTCTTACGGTGAATTGTGCTGTGAGATAAAGATATATCTGTTACTTGTGTGCCCAAAGCCTGAGCCTCGGAACCGATTACAACATTGCATTCCGATCAGATAGATTGACTCGATAAATGGTTGTCACAACATCTTTGCTAAGTAAAAGTGAGACTTTCTTAGGCTTTTTGATGTCAGTGCAAGTAGAAGTAGAAGGAAGGTAAACTCGTAATCGATAATTACAATAAAAATTCAGCATTAGCTAAATAATTGGTAATTTTGCTATTTTTTTTTTCATTTAATTTATCGCAACCACTAAATATGCTTCTATGAATCTGATTTTTGGTACACTTATTATTTTTATATAAAGGAACAAAAAAAGCCTTGTGGAGCGGGTAAAATTAAACTTTTTTTTTTTCATACTAGTTTGGACCACCCTAATGTTGATGGGTTTTAACCCTACACACAGAAGGACCGCCCTGATGAAGGATCTTGATACCGATCCGAAACGTCGGCTAGAAAATAGGAATTTAACAGATAACCCGAAAACCCATCAACATATATATATATATATATATATATATTTATCAGTGGCGAAGAGTGCCATACAAGCCGGTTTCCATCGGTTTCCCGTTTAAAATGAGGCAGAAATGAAAAAAAAGTAGACTGCAGTTTCAATGGGGGAAAAATACGTATTGTTTCTTTGGTTTTAAAAGTATTTTTTTGCTTTGTGCCTATATTTTTTAACTACTTTGTTACATCATTTTAAAAGGAAAGCCGATGGAAACCGGCTTGTATGGCACGCTTCGCCACTGATATATATATATTGTTTGGTTCTCAATTTTTCTCAAATTTCATTTAATTTTCTCAAATTTCACCTAATTATAATCCCCAGTAATGCCCACTGCCACATGATATCCGAGGGTCTCCTCTCCCTGGCCGGCCTCTTGCTGGACAGCATGACGTTTAACTTCCTGTCCGGGCAGCTGCGCCACCTGGGCTGTGGGTTGCTGCTGCGCCTGGCTCGCACCACTGAAGGAGGCGCCCGCGCTGCCCTAGGACTGCTCAAGGACAGACTGCTCATGGGGACACCCTATGCTAGGAGACAACTAGCTGGTGAGGATGATATAAATATGATAAATTGTTTTGGAATTCATTCATGCTTGACCATAACCCCCATGTTTCTCCATGTTCTACTCGCAGCTTTTCTATCTGCTGATGATTCACTTTCATGAGCAGAAAGCTTTTTCAAAGCTGGTTATCCAAGGGACAGGAGGTTCATTGCCTCCACTTGCTGTGTTTGTATTTTTTTAGTCATCAGTTATCTTAAAACAGTGCTAGTTCTCATTTTTTGAAAAAACACTGTATCAAATAATAGCACTATTTTTTTTGTAATGAACATTGAATCAATTTTTCTACAACATAGAATGTGCTCCACATTCCAGAGACCTTGGAATCACTATGCAGCACGTGCCCCGGAGTGCTGGGCTGCATCCCCCTGCTGAAGAGCATCCTGGAATCTGCCCTGACGTGTTCCCCAGAGGCGCCCCCGGGAAACTTCGGTATCCAGGGCAGCCGGCCTGGCCTGCCTGCCCTGGCTTTGCGCCCCGCCATACGCAGGGACAACACGCTGAGGGACTGTCTTATCATGTTGTGCAGGAAGGGCCTGTTCTCCAGGTTACATTGTTTCCAACCTTAAAAAAAATGGAGTTTGGATTTATTCAGGTTTTTGATAATCATTTGCATCTAATCTAATCTAAGCTGCTAAGATATATATCATTTAAGATTTATATTAAATGCATTACCATAAGCAGGCATGTATAATTTCGCGCTAACACGTGCCGCATGTGGACCTACAATATAAAAACCCAATCTCAAATGAACATTAGCCCTGCAACTCTTGCCGTCCTTCCCTGAAACAGGGGTGACATTCGCAAAGTGAACCTTTTTTACAGCATGGGTGGTGAGCCGCATTTATAAGTCAATGTTATAAGATACAAAATCCATTACCTTTCTTTTTCTGAAATTAGTTTCTCACAACAATATCTGTATTTATATAGGGGGAGATCCCCTAGTGGCGGACACTTAAGGCGTGTTATAAAGCTAAATTTGCCATTTTTGTTTCTTACACTTTATGGTCTTAGCAAAATAGTTACAGTAATAAAAAAAACCCAGAATGTTTATTATTTTGTTTATCTTAATTATAAAGCTTGAACAAAATATATAACTTAAGAATTGCCACCACAAAAAAATATTGAAAAAAACGCGTTTTTTTTACATTTTTAGCTTTTTTTTTGTGTATGCTGTATCTTGGTTTTTTTGTTTTCTTTTTAATTACAGAACTATACATTTTTTATGTTCCGTACTGAACATTTTTTTTATAATGTCAATAGTTTTTGAGTAAATATGGTAAATACTGTGTTCTTTGATTTTATTAAAATTTAATTCATTTAGTAGTTTCAGTTTTTCCATATTTACTAAAAAACTATTGACATTATAAAAAAAATGTTAAGTCCGGAACCTAAAAAATGTATAGTTCTGTAATTAAAAAGCAAAAAAAAAAAAACCAAAATACAGCATACATGAAAAAAAAGCTAAAAATGTAAAAAAAACGCGTTTTTTTCAATATTTTTTTGTGGTGGCAATTCTTAAGTTATAGATTTTGTTCAAGCTTTATAATTAAGATAAAAAATTAATAAACATTCTTGTTTTTTTCATTACTGTGACTATTTTGCTAAGACCATAAAGTGTAAGAAAGAAAAACGGCAGATTTAGCTTTATAACACGCCTTAAGGTTTTTAGTAAATAAAATAAAAAAATCTAAGAAAAATATAGCTTTATTTATTTATTAATACAGCCAAGAAAGTGTAAACTCAAATTACATCAATGAAAAAATATCTTCTGTGTAAATATATTTAGGAAATTGAATGAAAATTAGACAAAAAAAACAGCAATCATTGCTAATGGCACCTAGTACCGGACGGACTAAACGCCGAGCCCCTTGCACCAGACATTATTTAAATTTCGTGAATCGATCGCATATGTAGTTATCTCCACTTTCAGGAATGTCCACACATGTTTCATGAGCCCACCCAACCCAGCTGGTGCATGTACCCCCTCCTCTTCATGCTCCTCTTCAAGCACACTACACAACCAGTGTGCCTACAAGTGTTAGCTTTTTCTTAGCTGTGTCTTCTATAAATGCTTACCAGTGGTCTTTTTATCTCCATTGAAGCGATGAGGAATCTTCATAGCTTCAGTGAAGTCAAAAGTTAACTTCATAAATTCATTTTTTATCAGTGGAAGACATCTGTTCGACAAACCTTTTATATGGTCCACTATGACTTGTTCGAAAAACTAGTGAGAAGGTATTTTTAAATCTGCCGTCCTTTGTTAGTAATTTCAATTCTTATCCGCGTTTCAAAGCAGATATTTTGTCGTAGATGGTGCTCTTTGGGATGTCATAGCGCAATGAAGCTTGTCTTAAACACATTTCTTTGGACCAAATCTTTTTCAAAGTTTGCCAGCCTTTGGTCCTAATTAATTTTATTTTTCTTCTCCTCCATTTCAAAAATACTTGGTTGTTAATACTCTAAAGTAACACGAAACACTAGGTTTAACAAGTGTACATACTGAGCTGGAAAATCAACTTATAAACTGTCAGGTGTAAAATTACGATTTTAATAAAAAAAAAGTTGAAGGAAATTTCAAAAAAGTTTAATTGCACACGAAATATGAATAAATACTCTCTTTACTTTCGGCCAAATAAATTACTTGAAAAAATAAATTGCACAGAATCTGCACTCGACTTTCTTGCAAAAATTAACCCACTGTATGACATATGTAAAGCTATAATCATCTACCAGCTTATGCAGTTTCAATGAAAATATAATATATCAATAATAGATCAATTTTATTCCACCACGGTGTGTACCTGCATACTCGTACAATATGGAAATATCCATATAAATTCTTAAGTCAATAAAAAATATTTGCATGATTTGGTGAGTGCCGTTTTGTGTGAATCACACCTCCTCTGCGAGGTTGGTCTTCTCTGGAAAAAGCGCCAATTACACAAGAAAGATCCTTGACTTATAGGTTGGTATGAAGCTGACCTCTGTACTGTACTATACTGTATCCTGCCGCCGTTCCACTAAGGGTGGCCGATACCTCCGCAGATTCGCCTCCACTTTTTTCTGTCATCACCTTTTTTATACATACTCTTCTCTTATTCTCACTCTGCAGATTCCATTCTTTTGCAATATCACCTATTTGGTCTAACCATTCTTTCCTCAGCCTTCCCTTTCCGCGTTTTCCTCTGACATTTCCTTTGTACACTTTCTTCGTTAGTTGTTCATCATCCATTCTTTCAAGATGTCCGAACCATCTCATCGTACTTTTTTGTACTTTCATTCTCATATTCTCTTTTATACCACATTCGTTCATCACCCAATCATTACGTACTCTATCACTCAGTGTCTTTCCAGCCATTGCTCTCAGGTAAGCCATTTCAACCGTACGTACTTTACTCAGCTCACATTCATTAAGCCTCACTTCCACCAACCAATATGCCATTGTAGACCGCCGATCTCATATCCTTGCAATTCTTCCAATCGTTCCCATTACACTTCTTCCTCTACTAGCGCGCTTTTCCAATTCTTTCGTCAATTTCGCATTCGACTCAAACTTGCTTCCCAAATAATCAAATTCTTTAACAACCTCCACTCTTGTTTCATTCAGTCTTATCTCAATTTCCTCACATTTCTCAGTCCTCCCAAAGTGTACAAAATAATTCACTTTGTCAATGTCACCCCTGTTTCAAGGAAGGTCGGCAAGAGTTGCAGGTTTTATGTTCATTTGAGATTTAGTTTTAATTTGTAGGTACACATTGATGTAGGTACACATGGATGTCGTGGTAGAGGAAGACCGAGAAAAGTATGGATGGATCAAATTTCTGAAATAGCGAATGAATGGGATATCCAGAGTCATAATAAAAGGAGGACTTGCATGAAAAAGGTTATGACTCTGGATGAAATGAAAGAAGTGTGCAAGGACAGGAAGAAGTGGCGGCTAATCTGCAATGGTGATTTTTAATGTTGGTGTATTCATTTGCTACATTTTTTGCATAGGAAATTTCTGACTTTTTTTGTATAGATTTCTTTGTAAGGTTTTGTTCTTTTATATATTTAAATGTAATTTTTTATTCATATTCCTTGACTTATAGGTTGGTATGAGGCTGACCACCCATACTGTAAAAAATGGTTCACTTTGCCAATGTCACCCCTGTTTCAGGGAAGGTCGGCAAAAGTTGTGGGGCTTATGTTCATTTGAGGTTTGGATTTTATTTGTAAGTACACATTCAGCATTTGTAAGCGCGAACTACACTTGTTTGTTTGTGGGCTTACATCTGAGAGCTTTAAATGAATATATCCTTGCAACTTAGATTATAGATTATTATATTATATAGTACACATTCAGCATTCGTAAGCGCGAATTTACACGTACCTGTTTGTGGGCATGCGATTTGAGTTTTCAGTTTTTTTTTATTTCATTGCAACTTAGATTCTAGATTATTGTAGATGGTCATTGAACCCTTCTGTATGCAAACTAGGAATTTGTAATGTGGGTAAACTTTTTAGTTACATTTTGAAAAAGTAACGACTGATTATTATTGGTATTTATAAAATTTTAAGAATCACAGCCTTTTTTCTAATTTTAACCCTTTGACTACCAAGAAAATTACGAAAACATTTTGTATTGAAAAAATTTCACTTTGTATGGTGGCTATACTTTTGATTCAATTTTTGGAAAAAATAATGATGGCAATATATCATTATTGTTTTACATTTGTACTACATTATTTTTTATTTACCCTCTAACTGCCGAGAATTTTTCCATTATTTTTTTCTTTTATATGGCAACTCCCTAAACCGAGATTATGATGAAAAAATAATTATAATCATTAGATAGCACTATTTTATAAACGGATTCACAGAAAATTTAAGAAAAATCGTCGGAGCCGTTTTTGAGAAAATCGCATTTTAAATTTTCAGCTCTTCTGAAGCCATCTTGAATTTTCAAAAGAGTACAAAATCTTTGATTGCGAATTAAAGTGATAAACTTGTTTGTTCTACCAAATCTAAAACAAATTTAAATATCTTGCATTTTAATAGGTTTGTGTAATATTTTCGATTTAAAATTTCAGGTCGTGTAAACGGTGTTTTATATTAATTTAATTATTAAAAAATGATAACAAACTTTGTTTAGTTCTACTTTATTTATTTTTATTTAGTTACAAACAAAAATAACGAGTTGTGACCGGTTTCGGCCTCTTGGCCATCCTCAGTCTGAGGATGGCCAAGAGGCCGAAACCGGTCACAACTCGTTATTTTTGTTTGTAACGAAATAAAAATAAATAAAGTAGAACTAAACAAAGTTTGTTATCATTTTTTAATAATTAAAATGGAGTTCTACAATGTTTCCGCTAAAACTTTTCAAAAATTGTAATATTAATTTTTTCAAAAAAAAAATTTTTTAATTTTGTAGAAATTTAGTTGTCTATAATATTGTAGAACATTATATTTTTGTTGACCCTTAATTTTCGAGAAAATCACAATCGTTTGTTTTTTTCATATGGTAACCCATAGACACAGATTAGTAAGAGTGCTGCCATAACTAATTTATTAAGTTAAAAACTAATTAGTGGCAATTCTGAAAAATTAAGAAAAATTCTTGGAGCTGTTTTTGAGAAAAGTGCAATTTTATGTTTTTTTTGTATCGCAGCCATCTTGAATGTTCTATTTGGTATAATGCCATGTTATTCATACTTAATACATGTCCAAAAAAGTTGATGTAGCCAAAATTTGGTATCTCTAGGTCTTATACTTTGGAAAATTACACACATACACACACACACACACACACACATACAGACGGACGTTTTTGAAAGATAGTGTTTTTTGGCATGTCCTGCACCAGGACAACTCATTTCCGTGAAAACCTCGAAAAAAAAATTTCACACCAAATCAAAACTTTCTTTATAGCCTTCAGCTAAAGCAAGAAAGTAAAAATCATAGCGTAAAAACTCACTCAAAGTTTAGGTGCCGCACTGGGCTCCTAGCAAAATTGCATACCGACCGCTCTCATCCCCGCTGTTAGCGTCATTGACGCGCATTGTCTTGTGACCCTATGGCGTTGGGTTTTCCTTCACCTTTTCTCGTACATACAAAATTGATCGCGATGTAACTTGCCGACAGCACTAGTGTCCGGCGCTAGGTGCCGTCCGGCGTTAAGGGACTTTCCCCTAATTTTCGTGGCAGAGTGTTTGTGGTCACACTCCTCTGAAACGGCTTGATGGGTTTTTTAAAAAAAGTTGTTCACTTTGCCAATGCCATCCCTGTTTCAGGGAAGGATGGTAAATGTTGCAGGGATATGTTCATTTTGCCCGGATTTGTCTATGGTTTTTCTATCCGGTGGGTAGTAGTGTATGGGCTTTTATGGAAGCTATCAGGCTAGTCCCATTTGACCCGGCCACCAGGTATCCAATCAAACGCCAGGTAAACTATCCTGGCAAAATGCAATCTAGTGTAAAATAAAAATCATTCAGGGTGAATGGTTTGTGTCTGAAATTGGCCTAAAGAGATTTACCCCCGTATTCACGATCAAAACTGGCACTAACTTAAGGGCAAACTAGCGCTTAGATTGGGGAAATTCATTTCAAGAACAATACTTAGGGTAAAAGTAGTGCTCAAGCGCTCCAAAAACTAGCACTTAGGTAAGTAAGGTCGACAGGTATATTAACCAACGCTTAAGCACTGTCAAAATATTCCGTCATATTTCATTGCTATCACATTTTTTGTTTGATTGTGAATTTACATGAAAAAATGAATTCTTACTATGAACATGATTTTTACGAGTGTATTAACATTGTTTTGACGAGTATATTTACATTGTTTGACCATCAGAATTGGGTTTGTTTTCCGGTTTGGTCTAGGACCATACTGCAATGACAGATCTATAATAATCTATAATCTAAGTTGCAAGGATATATTCATTCAAAGCTCTCAGATGTATGCCCACAAACAAACACGTGTAGTTCGAGCTTACAAATGCTGATTGTGTACTTACAAATTACAAAATTACAAAATCAAAAAAAAATTACAAAATCCAAACCTCAAATGAACATAAGCCCTGCAACTCTTGCCGACATTCCCTGAAACAGGGGTGACATTGGCAAAGTGAACCATTTTTTACAGTATGGGTGGTCAGCCTCATACCAACATATAAGTCAAGGAATGAACTGTCAAAATATTCCGCCGCATTTCATCAGCACAGTTTTTGTTTGGTTGTGAATTATTTATTTTTTTTATTTTTTTTTATTTTATTTTTATTTATTTATTTTACTTACGGACATAATAGTCCAATTACATAGTTATATGAAAAAGTAATTACAGAAAATGACAAAGAAAATAATATAATACAAGAATTAATATTTCATAATAGCATAGACAAAATATAAATACTTATACTTTCCTCAGCAAAACAAAGCTCTACGGAATTCAGATAGGCTCATGCCGCATAAATCTAGATGAGAGGAAGAATTTAAAAGACGACACATTCTGTTAATAGGAGAATAGTATCCTAAATTTGAAGTGTGAAAGTTGAGAGAGAGCAATTCATTTATTCTAAATCTTCGCGTTGGAACATTTAATTTGATACATTGTAAAAGATAAGGTGAGTCGAAAATACTATTAATGATTTTATAAATACATATGAGTTGAGCATGTTGTCGGCGTGTTACTAAAGATGAAATGCCTAGGGTGATCTCTATGTCTTTATAGTCATACTCATCTCTATTTAGACCCAGTTTCCAAGCAACTCGTCTTAGAAAGCGATGCTGTACTGATTCAAGACGGTCAATGTGGGTAGCATAGAATGGAGACCAGATAACACTGGCATACTCAAGGTGTGGGCGAACCAATGAACAGTAAAGGATTTTTAAAGTTTGTACATTATTGAAATCAGAAGTGATTCTAAGGATGAAACCTAGAATCTTAAGTGACTTATTAACAATATTATCAATGTGTTCGCGAAAGGAAAGTTTGATATCCAATGTTAAGCCAAGGTCCTTAATAAGTGTGACCGTGGCCAGGTCAACACCATTTAGTTTGTAGACAAAATTTACAGGTTTTTTTGTTTTATAAAAGGACATAATTTTACATTTATCGATATTCAGCTCCATGCAGTTGGCCTTGCACCAATCATTGAATGAATCAATATCTGATTGAAACAGAGAGCAATCATTGTAAGAGTTAATGGATTTCAGCATTTTGTTGTCATCCGCAAAAAGCCAAAATTGAGTGTCAGAAAAAACATTCAGGTCATTAATAAATATATTGAAAAGAAGAGGAGCAAGATGTGCTCCTTGAGGTACACCAGACGTAACGTCAATTTTATCAGAAATAGAATCATTTATTCTCACTCTTTGTTTTCTTCCAGTTAAGTAAGACTTGAGAAAGGTTAGAAAGGGATCTCTTATACCAATAGCTCTTAGTTTAGCTACAAGGAGTTGATGGTTAACCTTATCGAAGGCCTTAGAGAAGTCAGTGTATAGAACATCAACCTGAGTATTATTCTCAAGGGCCCTGACAATAGTGTCAGTGTAGGAAAGCAAATTAGTAATAGTAGATCTAGAAGATCGGAAGCCATGTTGTTCATCAATCAATAAATTTTTGAAGAGAGGGGAGATTTTTGTAGTTATGATAGACTCAAAGATTTTTGGTATATGGGATAAATTTGATATAGGTCGGTAGTTCTTTATATCAGACTTGATTCCAGATTTAAAAATAGGTCTTAGGTAAGATATTTTCCAAGAGTCAGGAAAAACACCTGAAGACAGAGAAAGGTTAAATAAATGACACAATGGCTTTGACAAGGTAAACTTGCACTTCTTGAGCAAAAGTTGTGGAAAACCATCGGGACCAGTGCCACTATTATCAGACAGAGCCCCCAATGCATTGAAAACATCCACTAGTGATATATTGCATTCATTTAAGTCAACAGTATGTGTGTAGTTGAATAGCGGGACATTAGATGCAGTGTCTGAATATACTGTAGAAAAGTGTTTAGCAAACAATTCTGCAATGGCAGTAGCATTTGTGGCTTGAGTATCATTATAGGTCATATTAGAGGGAAGACCGTTATCTGCACGTTTTTGTGCAACAAAATGCCAAAAATTTTTTGGGTATAAATTTAAGTTAGTCTCGGTATCTTCAATAAAAGATTTATAGCTACTCCTTGATTCCATTTTAGATAATTGTCTTAGATGAGTAAACTTCTGATAGTAAAGTAATTTTCCTGTATCCTTATACATCTTATGCATTTTTTTCTTTTCCAATATTAAATGTTTCAGCTTCAAACTGAACCAATTAGGAAATTTAGGCTGAGAATAGATACCTCTAGGAACAAATTGGAGAATAGAATGTGACAGGTAATCATTGAAAAGAAGTACAGCTTCATTTATATTGTTAAGTGAATAAAAGGAAGACCAGTTAATTTGAGCAAGAAAATAATTCATGTCGGCATAATTGCCATTTTTAAATTTATAGTGATAGGATACCTTATGCTTTAATAGTTCACTACTGAGAAAACTTGAGATGTCAAAAGAAAGAGGAGGATGAAACTTATCAAGGGGTAGCAAATTGTTCGAAGATCTATTTACCTTAACACTAGAGATATCGGTAAAAATTAAATCCAAGCTATAGCCATGTTCATTGGGTATTGAGTTAACTTGATGCATGTTCATAAATGCATAAAAATTGGCTATAATGGAAGCCTGGGGAGAAATATTTTTATATATTTTAACGCCATGGTTGTCATTGAGCCACAATGTTTTCGGCAAATTAAAATCTCCACAGATAAACATTGAGTCAGCATTTAGGGACAATTGTTCAACCATTTCAGTATGCGATTTATATACCTCTATAGAAGAGGAGGGGGGAATGTATATGCATCCAAGTACTAGTTTTTTTGTGCCTACTATTACGGAGAGAAACAGTTGTTCCGAGATTAAATCTGATGTTTTCAGCACAAAACAAGGAAACTTCTTCCTAACACATATCATTACTCCCCCTCCGCGGGTTTTTATAGAGGAAGAAGACCGATCACATCGAAAAATGTTATAGTCGAATAGTCCTAATTCGGCTGATTTTATTTTGTCCGAGAGCCATGTTTCAGTGAGGAAAATATAATCATAATCACTAATGCTGACATTATACCTTAAATCATTCAACTTTGTATTCAAACCCCTGACATTTTGGTAATACGCTGAGGTAAAAGTCACACAATAGCCCCTATCAGGTTTGCTTAGTCTAAAAAATTTATGCGAGATAATTCGCGTTTTTCAGCCGCAATTCGAGCAGGACAGTCTTTTGCGCCAGTTACATGGGTTGCAGTTTTCTTGAAAAAAGTACATGTAGCGCAAGTAGGAGGTTTTTCTTTTTTTGGGCATGCATTGCGGTTGTGACCAGTTTTAGCGCAGTGAGAGCATGTCGGATCCTCCGCCTTGCATCTCGACGCCCTATGGCCATATAATTGGCAGTGCCCACACTTTAGGCTATCAACCCAATCCCTTACTCTATGGAGCTGCCATTCTATCGCTAGCCTAGCTCTTGCAATCAGAGCATGACGTACTGATGGTGGAACATTAAAGATGTGTGTGCAGCTGCCTGATCGGGGACCAGACTTGTGAGAAAATGTTATTGATAACTTTAAGTTTTCCAATGTCAGTTCTGTTTCATCTGAAGTCTGATTATGGATGGCAGCAATCACTTCTTCAGCAGGCATGTCTTGAGGTAGATCATGGATGGCAATACGAGGTTGACGGCCAGGAGCAACAGTAGCCTTTAAGCCTGCTTTGGCAAGAGCTGGAGCATTTGCCAATTTCGATGCCTCTTTTGCAGAACTAGGGTGAACCAGAACTCCACCATTCTTCAGTTCTCGCAAACCCGTGACTCTAATGCCTAGAGTAGAAGGGTTCATGGCTGATTTTAAAGACTTCATCGTATCGCCCGAAGAAGCCGGACTATCGCTTGAAGAATTCGACTGATGAACAAAAACAGATGGGCGAGCAGGTCCCGGAGTAGACTTGTCTCTGGTTATAGGGGGACCAATAGTTTTCCATGGATTTTGCTGAAGACTGTGTGGAGAGTTATTTTCGACCAGAGACAGAATTAATTTATTTTGCTCGGTGACAACATTCTTTAAATTTATCAATTCTGCACTTAAGGCTTGGACTTGCTCATTCAGCTCCTTAAGCAAATCAGTAGAAGCTCGCGTCATCTTGTTGAATTGTAAATATTCAGTGGTATACACTATTCTTCAAAATTAATTTGAATTTAACTGGCGGGAATTTACATGCTATTACTTCACTTTATTTAGTTTATGTAGATATTATATGAGTCGTATAGAAGCAGAGGCGACAATGTTTTAACAAGAAATTAATTAAATTACAAAGTTCTTATCATGAAACACTTTGACACATCCAATAAAAGTTATTCTCTATTATAAAAGTATATTATGATTTGCAGCAATTGTTTTGGTAGGGTATGGCAGTAATTTAATATGTAATATCAGTCAGTAAAAAGAGACTTTAATCACGGAATCTGAAGTAAAAAACAAAAACAAATACTCCTCAATCATTAACAAAACTCAACCCTACGATACAAGACACTTTTTTTTCACACCAGAGTTATAAAAACAACACAAAAGCAATTAAATGTGACAGAACTATAGAACAGTGTACTCTCACTTGTTGTTGGAATATTTACATAAAATAATGAATTCTTACGATGAAGTTGACTTCAAGGAGAATAATAATATTGTTTTGTTCAAAAATAGTGTCCCAAGAAAATATATCAGAGACTGTAAAGACCCATTTACGTATTACGAAGAGGAAGAATTTAGAAGACGTTTTTGATTGAAAAAATGCATCGTTCTGTATACAGTTTTGCCGTTGTTCATTGAGGGTTGCATAGCCAACAATTTCTTCGATCTGTTATTTTATCTTCTATTACAGGTTTTTCTTTAATCAGAGCCACCAGCAGCTCCTTTTCCGCTGGAGAAAACATCTTTTTGGCGCTGAAATCGATCAAAACACTTTACATTGAATT
Source organism: Agapetus fuscipes (assembly GCA_951799405.1). NCBI lineage: Eukaryota > Metazoa > Arthropoda > Insecta > Trichoptera > Glossosomatidae > Agapetus > Agapetus fuscipes. The sequence continues at coordinate 15,978,248 of OX637333.1, read as the reverse complement.
TTACATAAATGTATTTTTAAAAACTAATAGAAATTGTAAACAAACAAATTCGTACTTACGGTTTACTTAAATTAGTAAGTGCGTTATACGTACTTATTTGTTGTCAAGTTTTATGCACAGCTGATATGACATTGAAATTTGAAAGAAGCGGCAATGATAAGAAAGAAGAACGCCGATAGTGGTCGGAAGTTACTGACCAATTACAGTGCTGGGTTTTTTCGAGAGCCAATGACTGGCCGTACATCTCCTGGGGGTTGGGCACTAGACCAAGTAATACTTATGTGTTCTGTGCGAAACAAAACGCTCCAGAATGTCGACCCTTGAGTTAGTGTAGCGCTTGAGTTAAGCACTTAAGTCAGTTTTGATCGTGAATACGGGGGTTAGATTCGGAAAAAATGTAATCCTTTTTTCACCATCTATTGATGATGCAAACTTCATATTTTCTTGATTTTGTTCAGTTTTGATCGTGAATACGGGGGTTAAACAATAATAGAACTACGACAAAATTCATTATTCCAGGGATTTGTACATTAGCTGTGCCTCCGTGCAGGGCCTCCTATCTCTGCTTGGCTCGTTGAAGGCTGGCTCAGGGGCCCTCTCCCAGGCAGCCCTGCCCCCCTCCGAGTACTCTGCCCTCACGCAGATCTCCATCAGCGTGCACGGACCGGCCCCCACGGCCGCCTCAGGCAGGGTCAACAGCCGGGCCGTGTGCCTGGAAGGGGTGCAGCTGCTGAGGAAGTGTCTGCAGCAAGATGCCAGCATCAGGGAACATCTGTATCAAGGTACTATAGTCCATGCCACAGTATGCTGGGCACAACTAGAATGTGCAAGCTTGCATTGCAACTAGGTCATAGATTAATATTATAGATTCAACATGTGTATCAAATGAGAGGAAAAATTACATTCAGCTGGAGCTTGGCCGCTGGTTCTGAATCTGCCATCTTGGCCCTGTCATACATACTAACTCATATGACAATAACAACTCGTTTGGAGGTTTAAAGGTTTTTTGGTGTTTTTGTGGCTTTTTAATGCCAATTAAGATAATTACATCTACTCAATGAATTAACTGCGTCTGGTCCGTAGTCTAGTGGTTAGCGCTTCGGACTCGTAATAATAATAATAACAGTATTTATTGTGCCTTTTGGTGATAAATTACTGCAAGGGCACTATAAATAGAGGGCACTCGTAAATTGAAGGCCGTGGGCTCGATTCCCAGCATAGCACAAAAAAATATACTTTTAAATGTGCTCTTCGCTAGGTTCAAAAAGTTCATATGCCTTTACCAATGACCGGTCACCTAAGGCCCATCCTGCCTTGTGGCAACTGAAGCTTGCTTGGAATTGGCTCCTTTTTTGAGTTGTGATGAGGAAAAAAATAAAAAAATGTTGTGTAGGTTTGAATTTTTTACTCTTTAAATTGTTTAATAATAATAAAATTAAAAATTTAAAAAATATGTTTTGTAGTTTTTTACTAATTGTTTAGAGTTTATTTGTTTATATATTTGATTGTATTAATTGCTTGTACTCCTTGACTGATAGGTTGGTATGCGGCTGACCACCCATACTGTAAAAAATAGTTCACTTTGCCAATGTCACCCCTGCTTCAGGGAAGGTCGGCAAGAGTTGCAGGGCTTATGTTCATTTGAGATTGGGTTTTTTATATTGTAGGTCCACATGCAGCATGTGTAAGCGCGAAATTATGCATGTCTGCTTGTGGGAATGCATTTAATATGAATCTCAAATGATAACATATCTTTGCAACTTAGATTTAGATTTAGAATTAATAATTAATTATTGTTTATTTTAATGAATTAATTATTAATAAATACTCAATAACATCTGTTGAACCAGGATCCAATGGATCCAACCAGGATCAAATGACCTAGGTGGGGATCGAACCAACGTGACTCTATTCCAAACACGCTAGAAAGACCAGCCCACGTGGCCCCCTCGACCATAACACCGACAAAGGGTGTGGTGTGATTCACACAAAAACAGTGCTCACCAAGTAAATCATCCCAAAATTACATTAACTACTCCAAATATTTTAAAAAAGAATTTGCATTGTTACCTGGGCAAAGTTAATACAAATAACTAATTGCAAATAAATCATTGAATTTGACTTTATTTTGAGATTATCGGGAATAATGTTTTTATATTATACTCATGGTTATGTCACATAGCTGAGGGATGGTTTACATGTTAAGGCACTTGATACACCCTTGATACACATCCCATCATATGAATCTGTTGGTTATTGTTTTACAGGTTTACCTCGTGCTCTCACAGGCAGGCCAGAACTATATGAGCCGATACTTGAACTTCTACAAGAACACTTGACTAAGTAACTGCATTTTATTTTCTCAATCATATTATTAGCCATGTTGATGTATCATTTACAGTTTATCTGTCTTGCTAGCTAGTTTATCTATCTGACTTGCATCATATTTGCAGATTTTATGTGGCGGGAGGCGATGATGTCCTTCCTCCATTGCTGCTAGATAAATGCGTAATTGCAAAGGATGACACAGCTGTTATTGTGGTAATTTCTTATTTATTTACATTTTTTGTTCTTATTACTAAGGATATTTGTAATGAGATTTGTAATGATTTGTATTGAATGAGTTGTCAGAATAGCTCTCAAATAGACTCACCCGTTACACTTGAAAATTTCACTCTAACAACACAAGAAGAAGTCGACCAGGTTATTAAAAATTCAAAAAGCAAACAATGTGCCCTGGATCCAGTTCCTGTCTGGCTTCTCAAAAAGTGTAGGGGGATATTGTTGAGTTTTTTCATTCATTTTATAAATTTGACCATTGTGTCGGGAAATGTTCCTCAAGTTTTAAAGACGGCGTGCGTAGTGCCAATCTTAAAGAAACGTTGTACTGATCCTGATTCTGAGGCAAATTACAGACCAATATCAAATATACCTGGCAAAGCTTCTAGAGAGAATTGTCTTGAAAAGACTGACAATTTTTTTGTCAGATAATTATTTGTGGCCCACAAGACAGTCTGCCTACAGGAGCCATCACTCGACAGAAACCAGCCTGGCCAAGATGACTTCAGATATTATTGCCCTTAGTGAGCAGGGAAGACTTACTCTCCTATGCTTGCTGGACATGAGTGCAGCCTTTGACACTGTGGACCATCAACTGCTTCTCGGAGAACTGCACAGAAGATTTGGTATACGAAAATCTGCCCACCAGTGGTTGAGCTCCTACCTATCAAATAGAAAGCAGACCGTTTGCTTTGGTGGAGACGAGACTCCTAAACGGCTGCTGGAGGTTGGCGTTCCACAAAGATCCATCCTAGGACCTATTCTTTTTATATTGTACACTGCTGGAATCCAAGATATTGCTCTGTCGTTTGGCCTTAATTTGAACTGTTATGCGGATGATATCCAGATCTATGCACCTTGTGAGGTTACTGAACGGTATCAAACTGAAATGAAATTTCAAAGTTAAGCAGACAAAGTTGAGCAGACATACCTCTTTCAATTCCTTCATATCCATCACCTTTTTCATGCATTTTCTTCTTTTACGCTCACTTTGTATATCCCATTCTTTCACAATCTCCACAATCTGATCACTCCATACTTTTCTCGGTCGTCCCTTCCCTCTTTTTCCTTTCACACTTTCTTTGTATACATACTTTGTCAGTCTATCATCATTCATTCTTTCCACATGCCCAAACCATCTCATCACATTCTTTTGTACTTTAACTTTCACATCCTCTTTCAAATTACATTATTTTTTTACCCATTCATTCCTAACTCTATCCCTCAAAGTTATGCTTCCTTTCCACCGTACATACTTTACTCATTTCGCTATCATTCACTGTCCATGCTTCACTTCCATACATCAAAGTCGGTAACAATATGCCATTGTGTACCGCCATTCTCAGATCCATCTTCAGTCGCTTGTGTGTAGTGTGGAACAATAATCAATATGGGACATTACAAAAGCACTCACTAATGTTTCAACCACATCCGGCGGTAGGCACCTCCTGATATTTGGCGTGAACCAAAATATTAAACAGCTATCGTTTGGTCAACCTGCTCCTCCATTGTGAGATTCCGATCCAGTGTAACTCCCAAAAGTCTCACAGAGTTAGAAGGCTGGATCAAACTTCCCCCAATGGAGAGAGGTACTCCATTCTTCAGGAGGTGATCGCGCCTGGATGTGGCCAACCACATAAGTTCAGTCTTGTTGGCATTGACGATAAGGCAGTTTTCTTTCATCCACCTGCTCACCTCCATGATGTAAGCTGACATCCTGCTTTGAAGGTCTTCAATCTCATTGGGCCAACATTGAGAGTAAGTGCCTCCAACTAATCATTTCCCCAGCCAGACTTCCTTCTCCCTAGAGCCTTATCCTTTTATCCAGGTACCTGCGATACATCTGACATCAGAGTTTGTTTAGTATTAAAATGTGTGTTAGTTAACGTGTATTTAAGCCTTGGGAATTTCAAGATCGGAGGGAACTAGAGACATCTGTTGATAAAAATGACCGTAACTAAAAACAATAAGTACTTTTTATCATGTTTTACTTTGACTATGCTCAGACAGATGTCCAGGCATGTGTCCAGGCTAAAATAATATTATTTTTATCCCACACCATGAAGGTCTGCCACCACATACGTATATTTTTTTCATTCAGTCTGCCATCCTAATACATTGGCTTAGTGTCACACGTAGTAAGTTCCAAAGAGACATAATATATTTTAAAGCAATTATTTTTCTACATCAAATAGAAATTAAATTATTATAGAACCGTTTGCAAGAAACCTTTTTTTTTATTACTTAAACATGATAAATCAGACAGTGCTCCTGTGAAAATAAATGGTTTCAACGGGCAAATACTTACAGCTAAAATATTAATATTTTTTTCTACAATTCCGCACTAAGACGACCAGACCGCTCTTTCCGCTATCCCATCCGTATAATACATTGGCATACTGTCAAAAGTACAAAGTTCCAAATCGAGGTTATTTAAAAAAAAAGTAGGCTGATTTATTTGGTGAGCGCTGTTTTTGTGTGTATCACACCTCAAGTGCCCTCTGCGGGCTTGGTCGTCACTCTAGAAAGCGCCAATTCTCAAGCAAGACCCAGTTGCTGTAAGGCTGGATAGATCTTTTGATGACCGGTCCTTGTTAAAGATTTATGAATTTTTCAACCCAGCGAAGAGCAAATTAAAAAATATAAATGTTTTTTTTTGCTCCACCGGGAATCGAACCCACAACCTTCCATTCAGAGTCCGAAGTGTTACCACTGAACTACAAACCGGTCACAATTATCTGTCAAATTTATTTTTAAATCTTTGATTTGTTTTAAAAATAATCCAAAATGTACATTTTGGATTTTGGAGCTAGCCCATCCATATACAAAAAAAAAAAACCAAAACAGCGTGTGGTTCACAGATCACGGAATATATGTGTGGTTATTTGAAGTCACACACATACTTGTAGGTATATTGATATGTCGATGTAAGCATCGATATAATATAGAACCATGGATGGAAGCCATTATATTGTAGAAGCCAGACAATAAGGAATTTCACAAAAAATCTGTACATAAAATGCAATATGGTAACACATGATAATATATCTTCCGGTGAAAGCTTGAATGAAATTTTTATATTCATTCTGAGAATTTGACTATTTTTCGCAGATAAGTAGGTACCTATACTATAATACCAGCTATTAGTGATCAATTGTTCGTGCTCAATTGTACTCGAATAATAATAATAATATGAGAATGATAAATTTGGTGAGCGCTGTTTTTGTGTGTATCACACCTCAAGAGCCCTCTGCGAGCTTGGTCGTCGCTGTAGAAAGCGCCAATTCTCAAGCAAGACCCAGTTATTATAAGGTTGGATGGACCTTTCAATGACCGGTCCTTTGGTAAAGGTTTATGAATTTTTCAACCCAGCGAAGAGCACATTTGGAAATATGAATGGTATATTATTATGTGCTCCGCAAGGATTCGAATCCACAACCTTCCATTTACGAGTCCGAAGTGTTGCCACTGGACTATGGACCGGTCCAATGTATGTGGACTATGGACCGGTCCACATGTATGCAATGCAACTAAGTTGCAAATATAGTGCCACTTGTTATCACCTGCTAAACCTTGTTAATATCACAGGAAAGAGGACTGGCATTTAGCCATCCACAGAAGAGGGTTTTCCAGCTATGACCGGTCCGTAGCTCAATGGTAACACTGCGGACTCTGAATGGGAAGGTTGTGGGTTCGATTCCCGGCGGAGCACCAAATTTGCTCTTCGCTGGGTTGAAAAATTCAATGAAAATTCATAAAACCTTTACCAATGACCGGTCACCAAAGGTCCATCCAGCCTTACAGCAACTGGGTCTTGCTTGAGAATTGGTGCTTTGCAGCGACGACGACCAAACTCGTAAAAAGGTCGATAGCTCAATATTGGTAGAATGCTTGCATTTCATGCCGAGAGCAAGGGTTCGATCTCAAAAAGGTTTACTTAGCCTTCACAGGAAATGAGAACCAGCCCCCCGGGAGCTGGGAAACCCCCACTTCAACTGAAAGTGGTTGGTGTGAGGCCGGCCCCCTTACCTGTAAAAATAAATAGGTCCCGAAGCGCCACATGCGATCCCTTCGGGGATAACGCAGGCAAGAAGTTACACTATATGTGTAGCTTAGTTGCGTTTTTTTTTTTAGTTGCGAGGGGACTAATCTAATCTAATCTATGTTGCAAAGATATGCAACATTGAGGATTCACATTATATGCATTCTCACAAACAGACACGTAAAAGTTCACGCTTGCACATGCCGCATGTGAACCAACAACATAAAAACCCAAATATCAAATGGACATGCGACCCCGTCGGGGATAACGCAGGCAAGAAGTTACACTATATGTGTAGCTTAGTTGCGTATTTTTTTTTTGGTTGCGAGGGGACTAATCTAATCTAATCTATGTTGCAACGATATGCAACATTGAGGATTCACATTATATGCATTCTCACAGACACGTACAAGTTCACGCTTGCACATGCCGCATGTGAACCTACAACATAAAAACCCAAATATCAAATGGACATACACCCTGCAACTCTTAACGACCTTCCCTGAAACAGAGGTGACATTGGCAGAGTGAACCATTTTCTACAGCATGGGTGGTCAGCCACATACCAGCCTATAAATCAAGGAAGTTACACAACAATACGTGACGTGTGCTAAACATTGACATACCTCTATGGTACTAAATAATAATATCATAATATTGAGAGATGCTTCCTACAACACATCCCTACTCGTAGACGTCATTGTGTCTGCATCCACTAGCAAGCTACCAAAAATATATTTTGTGCGTTAATCTTTATAAATTATCTGTTAATATCCTTAACGTATAGGATGATATGAGGTTGAACACTCATACTGCAAAATTGGTGCAATTTTGATAATGTTATATCATTAGTGCTACGGGTACCTATAGTCTAAAATAACAGGCATTTTTTGTTTGTTTTTTTTTCAATATTTTTTTTGAGTCCTGTATTGCATATTAATCCCAGTGTAATTGGAAAGTACTTTTTGTACTCTGTGTGATATGAACCTTCTTTCTTCATGTGAGGAGTCCGAGGTGTAACAACTAGATCTTGAACGATTTATATGAACTTATAAAACACACACCAATCTTTGTGGTCAATCTTGGTGTCGCAGTCGTTTATCTATATTGGATAGTATGAAAAGGATCTTTAAAAATATCAAGCTTATGTAGATATAATTTTTATACATGCATTATTGTATTCTATAATAATAATCTATAATCTAAGTTGCAAAGATATATTCATTTAAAGCTCTCAGATGTATGCCCACAAACCAACAAGTGTAGTTCGCGCTTACAAATGCTGAATGTGTACTTACAAATAAAATCCAAACCTCAAATGAACATAAGCCCCACAACTTTTGCTGACCTTCCCTGAAACAGGGGTGACATTGGCAAAGTGAACCATTTTTTACAGTATGGGTGGTCAGCCTCATACCAACCTATAAGTCAAGGAAAATATTAAAATTTCAAGTAGTACTCAAAAACATGCTAAAAAGTATAACAGTTTGAAGACATAATGTTTATTTATTGTTTTGCAATCACGAAAAATACAAAACCAGTTATCAATAAGTTTTGATTCATAAACAAAAGTATGTTTATTCAACCCTGAAAATGATACAATATTATTTTGCTCAATATGGCAAAGCAGGACGTGTCCATGCCTCGTATAGTTGAGCTATAGCTGTATAGTTATATAGATGCAGATGTCTATACGACATGGCTCGGAATTTTTATACATATACAGCTGATGTGTATATACATGAGCGGTCCGTCAGACCCATTGGTCGGACTTGAAGTAAACTGTTTTATCATCACTGTCGGCCAAAATATCGCAATTGGGGACACCAGCGACATCTGTGTAACAAATAAAACAATAAACAAATAGAGAATTACAATAATTATTTAAAAATTAGGTGTTTAAGTAAAAGAAATGAAACTTTTACGAAAATAATCAAAAATATTTCGTTCATATAACCGCGATGTGATCTTTGCGGAAGATTACTCGGAGGAACTTAAAACGCGTACGAAAAAAAATTACGTAAATACATTTTCAAAAAAATTAATAACTCAGTAACTAAGTAAATAATGAATTTTCGGAAATCGTCGTAATTTAGCTGAATAAATACTCTATCATTAAATTGAATATTTGGATTTGAAATATCAATAAAAGAACCGTGAGTTGCCTTGGAAAATGAGCCTTTTTAAATTGGTTTTTTGCATATTTCCAGCTGACTTGAAGGAAAAAAAAAATTAAAAAAATATTTTCATTTCTTTTAAATATATAGAAAGACAACCGTATATATTTTTTTTTGAACAGCCAAAGTTGTTTTGGTTCTCAAATCCCCCTTAATCCAAAAAGACTCAAAATCAATATGCTATTGTTTGAATATTTCCTCATATATAACATTGATGTATTTACAGGAGCCGATTGGCCACCTGCTGTTCTGTATTCAAAAGTTGCTTCAGTGTTGTGAACCAAGCGATGGCGGGGACGATATAGTGGGTCAGGGAATTGTGACACGCCTCACTACAACCCTGGAAGAGTTGACAAAAAGGCTTGCTTTGTGCACACAGGATCATTTGAAAACTGTAAGTTCATTATAATTACAGACTAAGGGCCGGTCTTATAAACATCCGTTAGTTCAATGTCGTACCAAATTTACCGAAATATAATACAAACGTCACATTTTTCGTCTTATAAGAATCCGTTTGTTTTATTTCCGTAAAAGTTACCGACAGATCTAACCGACGGCCGACCCATCGATTAATGGCAGATACCGGCCGGTTAGTTAAGGTTTGAGGTTAGGTCAGCTGTCAAAGCATTGTTTCTTAGCGGTGAGTTTTGCGTGTCATTGGACTACTACGCTCTATCCTGTTGAAGATAATTTATTCCGAAAGTGATAGATAATTCATTAAAATTGCGCTGTCTGTGTCGTTTTCGTATTTTTCAAAAGCAACTTTAGGTTATGTTTCGTCTTTGACAGCAAACGGATGACGTATGTTCATGAATGCACGTAAAAAATCATCAAAAATACGAGTGCATTACTGAGAACTAACGGACGGTTAAAAAAGCTTTATAGGACGACCATCGGTAAGATCAGTCGGTAAACGTCCATCCGTTAGTAACTTGCCGAGATACTTACGGATATTTGGTCTCTCGTTTATAAGACCGGCCCTTAGTCTTCATAATGGATTTACATCCTTTTAAATCCTAGCACATTGAGCTGAACTTCACCAATGGAATTTCCAAATTCAAAGCAAGTTTTAAAATTAAGATTGCAATTAATGAATACTTCAACTGAAGAGGTTGGCATAAGGCGGGGCCTTTTTATAAGTGTCACACCTCAAGAGACCTTTGCAAGCTAGGTCATCACAATAAAAAGTGTCATTTCTCAAGCAAGACCCAGTTTCTCAAAGGTTGGATGGACTTTTGGTGACGAGCAGATGAATTTTTCAACCTAACACAAAGCATTTTCGGAAAAAGATGTTTTTATTACAATTAATGAATAAACTTGTGTTGTATGTTTGATCAGGATGATGGTGTAGGGGAGCAGTTGCGTCTACAGTTGGTTGTTGCATCTTTAGAAGCCCTGCAAGCTTTTGCTGTGTGGTCTCCAGAACACAACAGTGGGCCTAATGCTCTGGTCACATTGCAGAAAACATACACACAGATGCAGGAGCAAATCAAGGTAAATAATAATTCTAATAAACAAATCCTAGTTGCACATAATACTTACTTAATCCAACTCACAAGCCTTGAAGGCTCAGGGTCTCCCGCAACATAATCCTTTAGGACTCTCTGCCTTATGCATCTTCCCTCCATGGTCTCCTTACTCCCAAGACTTCTGTGTCGGCCCCAACATTGTCTGCCCACTGTATCCTGGGACGTCTGAGTTGTCTAACTCCGGAGAGAGCACTGTCCAAGACATTCACTTACGGCATGCCCGACCCACTGAAGTCTTTTTGATTTTAATACCTACACAATGTTTAACTCTTGAAATATGGACCTCAGGGCGGCATTAGTACGGATGGTTTGGGCACCCTCAGGTACAGGTCCAAGAATGCGACAACATTTTGCCAAACAGTCTATATTCCTCCTATTCAGGATTAGTAAATTTGTTTATCATTTTTCCCCTACATGATCTAATCTAATCTAATCTAAGTTGCAAAATATAAGTGACATTAGAGATTCACATTATATGCATTTTCACAAAACAGACATGTTTAAGTTCGCACTTAGACATGCCGCATGTAGTCCTACAATATAAAAACCCGAATCTCAAATGAACATACACCCTGCAACTCCTGCTGACCTTCCCTGAAACAGGGGTGACATTGGCAAAGTGAACCATTTTCTATAGCATTAGTGGTCAGCCGCATACCAACCTATAAGTCAAGGAGCATACACAACAAATTACATTTTAAAATCAACAAATTATAACATGTGTGGACATCAAAAACTAACAGAAAACAAATTTATATATAATATCTTCGCATGTATTTAATAACGGTTGTCAAATTTGCTCCTAATTATTTAAAAAAATCTCTATAAAAAGTTTACTAAATTGAAAAGAATTGTGCATACTGTGTACCTTGAAGACACTTTTACATCCTGGATAATTCACAGCCTTCAATAAACAGTGAAAGTATGATATTTCATCTCATTAAAAAAATAAACTTGAATCAGTTATAAAAACAATACGGATTATTTTCGCAAATCATTGGTGACGTCAAAAAATCATCCAATCCTAGACAAGCTGTTCAGTCATAACTACCCGGCACCACACCAATAGGCAGCGAGATACACTAACACAACTACTGTGCAAACAGGGTTGCCACAATACTTGTTTTGTATAAATCTATCAATAAATCCCAAAAGTACGCTTGTTCTTAAATATTTGTGATGGATGCACAGAAGAAATTACTATGGTGAAAAACGCTGCTTGCGCCCTATCCCAGCTCATGACTGACAATGGAAAATTCACTAGAGATCTTATTGGAAAAGTTACTTCTATTTCAATTGAATTCATGGCCGCAATAAGTACTGCTACAGCCAAGATCGCCAGTCAAGAAGCAGAAATTAGGCATCTTAAAGAAAGGTTAGCTCATATTGAAATCACTGGCTCATCGGGCAAGACGGCGGAAGTATGCAACACTTTAGCTGAACTGGCAGAAAGAGATTCACGTTCGCAAAACATATTAATTTTCAACGTTCCAGAGGTGAGCGCAGATCTTCCTGGACGTGAACAGAATACTGAAGATTTAGATCAGACAAGAAAAATAATCCATGGCATTGAATCTTTGAGCAACATACCTATAGCAAGAATACAACGACTTGGTATCAGGCAGAAGGATAAAGCAAGACCTGTCAAGATAACTTTAAATGACAGTGAAGACGCAAGAACGATCTTTTTTAGCAGGTTTCGGCTTCCTAAGCATATCCGAGTTAAACAGGACCTCACACAGATGCAAAGAGCTATCCTAAAAGAGACATGGGATGAGTTGGAGAGCAGAAGAAAAAAGGAAGAAACTGATCTTGTAATCAGGTTTGTTAACGGAACGCCACTGATGGCCCGGGACATAAAAATAATAATAATAATATCAGCATTTATTCTCAAAATATAAGAGGTGTAAGATTGAAATTAACAACATTACGTCAAAACATACCAGTTTTGAATCATTGTATTACTGTATTAACAGAAACATGGCTTGATAGCACAATTAAATCGTCTGAATTGTCCTTCTCTGCATACAATATGTATAGATGCGATCGGAACCAAATCACGAGCAGAAAGGAGAGGGGAGGAGGAGTTTTAATTGCAGTGAAAAAGAATATTTCATCCATATCGATCAGGATCCATAATTAAATAATAGCATTGAACAATTGTTTGTCTTAATTAAAGTACATCATTATCAAATCATAATTGGGAACGTTTATATCCCACCAGCATCACCATCAGAATGTTACAAAGTGTATTGTGAAGAGGTAGAGAGAATACAGAGCAAACACCCAACAGCCAGTTTCCTATTGTTTGGAGACTTCAACTTACCCAGAGTCAAATGGTCACCAAATATAGGCACATTTCCAGTTAATGAAGTAACAATGAAGGCGCCAGAGAACTAATAGAATCAACTATTTTTCTGGGATTAACTCAGCGAAACTTTATCTGCAATTCTAGAAATCGCCTTCTCGATCTAGTTTTTTCTAACATTGATAATTTATATGTAGATCTATCCAATGATGAATTAGTACCAGTTGACACTCATCATCCTCCATTACATGTTAATATATTTCTGAAAACTACAAAATGTAACAGTAGGGAAACCTTCTCATTTAACTATAACAAGGGGGACTATGATAGTGCGATTGACTTTCTTTTCAAATACGACTGGTCATTTCTACAAAATGAGGACATTGAATATGTAATCGCTGTGTTTTATGGCATTCTATATGATACTATAAATAAATTTATACCACATGAGAAATACAGAGCTAGCACATATCCTATATGGTTCTCACGTGAACTAATTGAGATGATCCAGGAGAAGAAGGCGGCACACAGAACTTACAAAGAATCATCTAATATTAAGCACTACAATGCGTTCAGAGACCTGAGAACCAAGTGCAATACATTAACCCCCGTATTCACGATCAAAACTGGCACTTCCTTAAGGGCAAACCAGCGCTTAGATTGGGGAAATTCATTTCAAGAACAATACTTAAGGTAAAATTAGCGCTTAAGCGCTCCAAAAACTAGCACTCAGGTAAGTAAGGTCGACACGTATATTAACCAACGCTTAAGCGCTGTCAAAATATTCCGTCATATTTCATTGTTATCACATTTTTTGTTTGATTGTGAATTTACATGAAAAAATGAATTCTTACTACAAACATGATTTTTACAAGTGTATTAACATTGTTTTGACGAGTTCATTTACATTGCTTGACCATCAGAATTGGGTTTGTTCTCCGGTATGGTCTAGGACCATACTGCAATGACAGATGAACTGTCAAAATATTCCGCCGCATTTCATCAGCACATTTTTTGTTTGGTTGTGAATTATTTACATAAAATAATGAATTCTTTCGATACAGTTGACTTCAACGAGAATAATAACATTGTTTTGTTCAAAAATAGTGTCCCAAGAAAATATATCAGAGACTGTAAAGACCCATTTACGTATTACGAAGAGGAAGAATTTAGAAGACGTTTTTGATTGAAAAAACGCATCGTTCTGTATACAGTTTTGCCGTTGCTCATTGAGGGTTGCAAAGCCAACGATTTCTTCGATCTGTTATTTTATCTTCTATTACAGGTTTTTCTTTAATCAGAGCCACCAGCAGCTCCTTTTCCGCTTGAGAAAACAACATATTTTTGGCGCTGAAATCGATCAAAACACTTTACATTGGATATTACATAAATGTATTTTTAAAAACTAATAGAAATTGTAAACAAACAAATTCGTACTTACGGTTTACTTAAAGTAGTAATTGCGTTTTACGTACTTATTTGTTGTCAAGTTTTATGCAAAGTTGATATGACATTGAAATTTGAAAGAGGCGGCAATGATAAGAGTGAAGTACGCCGAATATCGGTCGGAAGGTACTGACCAATTACAGAGCTGGGTTTTTTCGAGAGCCAATGACAAACCCGTACGTCTCCTGGGGGTTGGGCACTACGCTGATTACTGCTTGAGTGTTCTTTGTGAAACAAAACGCTCCAGAATGTCGACCCTTGAGTAAGTGTAGCGCTTGAGTAAGGCACTTAAATCAGTTTTGATCGTGAATACGGGGGTAAAGGTGGTATGTTATACCAATTATATAAAAAAAGCAGAGAATACAACGACCGACGCTAAAAGTTTATGGAAATTTAAAAAGTCATTGTCCAATAGTGATAATGATTACCCAGTACAGTACTAGTATTCCTTGACTTATAGGTTGGTATGAGGCTGACCACCCATACTGTAAAAAATGGTTCACTTTGCCAATGTCACCCCTGTTTCAGGGAATGTCGGCAAGAGTTGCGGGGCTTATGTTCATTTTAGGTTTGGATTTTATTTGTAAGGACACAATCAGCATTTGTAAGCGCGAAATACACGTGTTTGTGGGCATACATCTGAGAGCTTTGAATGAATATATCCTTGCAACTTAGATTATAGATTATAGTACAGATGTTTCTAGATCATGAACGTGTAAGTGAAGTAAACAACATTGTTAAGAAATTTGCTGATTACTTTAGTAATGTTTATGTAGACAATTTACCTAATGTGACTGATCCCTGTCGTGTTGGTAATAAAATGATCGACCTGTCTCAATGTCATATTCCAATAAAAAAATTAGAAATTAAATTGTTCCAACTTGATGTAAAGAAATCATGCGGCCGCGATAATGTACCACCAATTTTTTTGAGAAGATGTGCCGATGCTCTTATAATCCCTCTTCTGATAATTTTTAACAAATCCTTACAAAACGCAGTTTTTCCATCTGTGTGGAAGATTGGCAATATCACACCAGTTTTCAAGAAAGGTGACAAAATGGATATCTCAAACTACAGACCAATATGCCTTCAATCCTCTATGGCGAAACTATTTGAGTCTCTTGTGCTGGAACAAATTATGCCTTCTATATCTCGTATCATTGAGCCTCAACAACATGGATTTATTTCGGGCAGGTCAACTCTGTCAAATCTAGCTATTTATGAAAATGCTATAGCCGAAAGTCTTGCACATGGATGTCAAATGGACAGCATATATACGGACTTCAGCAAGGCATTCGACAAGGTGCCTCATAGCATCCTTCTTAATAAGCTATCCGTTTTAGGATTGACGGGTGCTCTGCTAGAATGGTTTAGAAGCTACTTATTGGGGCGATTGTTGCGAGTTAAGATAAAGGATACCATTTCAAATAGTTTTGAGGCAACAAGCGGCTTGCCGCAAGGGAGCCATCTTGCACCAATACTTTTCCTCATTTATATTAATGATCTGGCTGGCGAGATGAGGGATGTAGAATGTTTGTTTTTTGCTGATGATCTCAAAATATTCAAAAGAATAGAACATGTAGGTGACTGCTATATACTTCAGAACAATTTAAATGAACTGGGCAGGTGGTGTCACTAATCTAATCTAATCTTATCTAAGCTGCAAAGATATATATCATTTAAGATTTATATTAAATGCATTCCCACAAGCAGATATGTATAATTTCGCGCTAACACATGCCGCATGTGGACCTACAATATAAAAACCCAATCTCAAATGAACATAAGCCTTGCAACTCTTGCCGTCCTTCCCTGAAACAGGGGTGACATTGGCAAAGTGAACCAATTTTTTACAGTATGGGTGGTCAGCCGCATAACAACCTATAAGTCAAGGAACATACATGACAAATTACATTTTTTTTTTTAAATCAATAAATAACAATATATACATGGACATAAAAAACTAAATCATAAAACCAATTTCACTTTAACAAACCCTAGCCGCCAACATCACAGATCAACCGCCATTTCAGAAATTCATCACAGAAATAAATTATTCTTAAATGTTGAAAAATGCCAATGTATAACTTTTTCTCGAAACCAAAATCCCATGCACTTCAACTACTGTATCGAAAATGACAAACTGGACAGGGTAACGGAAATAAGAGATCTTGGGATTATCTTTTGTGAGAAATTATCTTTTGTGAGCCACATAACAAAAATGACCGGAAAAGCATTGCAAACATAGGGCTTTGTCCTTCGCACTGTTGGCGATTTCACAAATGTAAACGCAATTGCAATACTTTATAAGTCATTGGTCCGTAGTCAGCTGGAGTTCAACTCCCGGTCTCCCAGTTACAATGTCCATATCAACAATATGGAGCGGATCCAACATAAATTTTTAAGGTTCATAAATTACAAATTGGGTATACCTCGACATGATTTAGATTACGAAAATTTGAAAATAAGATTACACATTGAATCTCTTGAGGACAGAAGAATTATTGGGATTTAACTTTTTTGTTTAAAATTATAAATAATTGTTTTGACAACCCTGATTTGTTGCAGCTCATAAAATTCCGTATACCTACACGATGTACTAGAAATTGCGAGTTGTTCTATATAGACAACCATAATACAAATTACATAAGATCGACAATAATTCCCCGCTTACATCGACTGGGCAATGAATATTTGTCGGATATTGACATATTAAATTTGGATTTCGCTTCATTTAGGACTTTGTTAAAAAAGTTATTTCCTCCAGCTGCTAGGTCTTAGTTTGTTGTACTTGTTGATTAAATTACTGTTCTCTTGCTTGTAAAAGATATTTCATTTTGTTTATGTTATGTTATAGTTTTTTTACTTTTTGTCTAAGTTGAATATGTTTTTATTTTTATTTTATTGATTTTACGAGTATATGCAAGGATTTCATTTTAGCTTTTTTATGGTTTTTTAGTAGTTTTTATAGTTCTCTCCAATTTTTAAGATTATATAGAGTTTTTACTTTTATTTTAAGTTTCAAATCTGTTCTATCTTTATATATGCAATGATTTTTTAAATGTATTTTTTTTGTAATTGTAAAAGGCGAAAGCCGTTAATTCTATAATAATAATCTATAATCTAAGTTGCAAAGATATATTCATTTAAAGCTCTCAGATGTAAGCCCACAAAACAACAAGTGTAGTTCGCGCTTACAAATGCTGAATGTGTACTTACAAATAAAATCCAAACCTAATCTAATCTAATCTAATCTAAGCTGCAAAGATATATATCATTTAAGATTTATACTAAATGCATTCCCACAAGCAGATATGTATAATTTCGCGCTAACACATGCCGCATGTGGACCAACAATATAAAAACCCAATCTCAAATGAACATAAGCCTTGCAACTCTTGCCGTCCTTCCCTGAAACAGAGGTGACATTGGCAAAGTGAACCAATTTTTACATTATGGGTGGTCAGCCGCATAACAACCTATAAGTCAAGGAACATACATGACAAATTACATTTTTTAAAATCAAAGAATAAAAATAACAATATATACATGGACATAAAAAACTAAATCATAAAACCAAATTCACTTTAACAAACCCTAGCCGCCAACATCACAGATCAACCGCCATTTCTTTCTATCCTTGCATACTTCTTTCATTTCCTCCAGAGTCATAACCTTCTTCATACAAGCTCTTCTTTTATTATGACTCTGGATATTCCATTCATTCGCAATTTCGGATATTTGGTCCATCCATACCTTTCTCGGTCTTCCTCTACCACGACATCCATCTATTCTACCAACATATACTTTCTTCGTCAGTCTTTCCTCATTCATTCTCTCCATATGCCCAAACCATCTTAACAAACTTCTTTTAATCTTCACTTTCACACTTTCTTTTGCACCACATTATTTTCTTACAAAATCATTCCTCACCCTGTCACTCCGTTTTTTCCCAATCATACTTCTTAGAAAGTCCATTTCAACAGTATGGACTTTACTAATTTCACTTTCATTCACCGTCCAGGCCTCGCTTCCATACATCAAGGTGGGTAAAAGTATGCCACTGCGTACCGCCAATCGAGCATTTTTAGAAATGTTTTGATTTTTGGCGATACAAGCTGTGGCACCCAGTACACACCTGCCCTTCATTACTCTTCTTTCAAGTTCACCTGTCATTCTTCCATCTTTCTCAAACTTACTTCCCAAGTATACAAACTCATTTACCACATCAACATTCATTCCGTTTATTCTAAATTCGTAGTTCGTATTTTCTTCATTTCTTTCAAAAATCAAAACTTTCGTCTTACTTGCATTCAATTTCAAATAATTACCTAGCAGAGCTTCGTTCAATCTAGAGAGCATCGTTTGCAATTCTACTGCTGAGTCCGATACAAGAACAGCATCATCCGCATACAGTAGAACACTCACTTTGCTCTCTCCTATCATTAATCCACAATCATCAAGTCTAGCATCTCGAACACACTTGTCCATGACTATGTTAAATAGCCATGGGCTCATCACACATCCTTGCCTTACACCCTTAAAAACTTCAAATCATTCACTATACTCATCATCAATACGAACACATGCTGTACTATTTTCATAGTTTGCATGCACCGCACCTAGGAGAGCCCCATTCACTCCGTATGCTTTCAAAACATCCCATAACATACCTCTGTCTACTGAGTCAAAAGCCTTTTCCAGATCTACAAAGGCCGTGAACAGCTTCCGCCTCACCGACAATTGTTTTTCAACAAGTTGTCGTAGAGTAAAAATCTGATCAACACAGCCTCTACCGGCCATAAAGCCGGACTGTATATCGGAAATCCTTTCACTAGTAGTCAGAATCACATTTTTTATAATCACCTT
Organism: Agapetus fuscipes; assembly: GCA_951799405.1. Lineage (NCBI taxonomy): Eukaryota > Metazoa > Arthropoda > Insecta > Trichoptera > Glossosomatidae > Agapetus > Agapetus fuscipes. Next base: position 15,959,318 of record OX637333.1, on the reverse strand, counting down.
ACAGAAGACTTTTCCTGGTATACTGAGTAGACTGATTGGTCTGAAGTTCTGACAGTCTTTTTTGTCCCCTTTACCTTTGTAAATGGGAACAATGACTGCCTTCCTCCAATCCATCGGTACTACTCCTGCATTCACACAAAGCTTACATAATTCGTACATCCAATCTATCACGCATTCACCTCCTGCTTTCAACATTTCACCATTTATTCCATCAAACCCAGCAGACTTTCCATTCTTCAAACATTCAATAGATACTTTTATTTCTTCTTTCAAAATCCTAAATTCATTCTCTTCTGTCATTTTTCTAAACAAAATTCTTTCGCCCCGACCAAAAATCCCTTCAAAATATTCTTTCCATCTCTTACATACTTCATCCTTCTCCCATACCATCTCACCAACAGCACTTTTGATTCCTGGGGTGGTCAATGCAAAATCTTTATTCCTATTGGCACCGACCCATCTCCTCAAATGAACATAAGCCCCACAACTTTTGCCGACCTTCCCTGAAACAGGGGTAACATTGGCAAAGTGAACCATTTTTTACAGTATGGGTGGTCAGCCTCATACCAACCTATAAGTCAAGGAATATGAATAAAAAATTACATTTAAATATATAAAAGAACAAAACCTTACAAAGAAATCTATACAAAAAAAGTCAGAAATTTCCTATGCAAAAAATGTAGCAAATTAATACACCAACATTAGAAATCACCATTGCAGATTAGCCGCCACTTCTTCCTGTCCTTGCACACTTCTTTCATTTCATCCAGAGTCATAACCTTTTTCATGCAAGTCCTCCTTTTATTATGACTCTGGATATCCCATTCATTCGCTATTTCAGAAATTTGATCCATCCATACTTTTCTCGGTCTTCCTCTACCACGACATCCATCTATTTTAGCAACATATACTTTCTTCGTCAATCTTTCATCACTCATTCTCTCCATATGCCCGAACCATCTTAACATACTTCTTTTAATCTTCACTTTCACACTTTCCCTTACACCACATTCTTCTCTTACAAAATCATTCCTCACTCTGTCACTTCGTTTTTTCCCAATCATACTTCTTAGATAGTCCATTTCTACTGTATGGACTTTACTAATTTCCCTTTCACTCACCGTCCAGGCTTCACTTCCATACATCAAGGTTGGCACTAGTATACCACCGTGCACCGCCAATCTAACATTTTTTGAGAGATTCTGGTTCCTGGCGATGCTAGCGGTAGCACCCAGTACGCACCTGCCTTTCATTATTCTTCTTTCAAATTCACCGGTCATTCTTCCATCTTTTTCAAACTTACTTCCCAGGTATACAAACTCATTTACGACATCAACATTCATTCCATTAATTTTAAATTCATAATTCATACTTTCATCATCTCTTTCAAAAATCAATACTTTCGTCTTACTTGCATTCAACTTCAAATGGTTACCTAACAAAGCTTCATTCAATCTAGAGAGCATTGTTTGCAATTCTACTGCTGAATCAGATACAAGAACTGCATCATCTGCATACAGTAGAACACTCACTTTGCTCTCTCCTATCATCAATCCACAATCATTAAGTCGAGCATCTCTGACACACTTGTCCATGACTATGTTAAATAGCCATGGACTCATCACACATCCTTGCCTCACACCCTTATAAACTTCAAACCACTCACTATACTCACCATCAATACGGACACATGCCTTACTATTTTCATAGTTTGCATGCACCGCACCTAGGAGAGCCCCATTCACTCCGTATGCTTTCAAAACATCCCATAACATACCTCTGTCTACTGAGTCAAAAGCCTTTTCCAGATCTACAAAGGCCGTGAACAGCTTCCGCCTCACCGACAATTGTTTTTCAACAAGTTGTCGTAGAGTAAAAATCTGATCAACACAGCCTCTACCGGCCATAAAGCCGGACTGTACATCGGAAATCTTTTCACTAGTAGTCAGAATCACATTTTTTATAATCACCTTACAGAAGACTTTTCCTGGTATACTGAGTAGACTGATTGGTCTGAAGTTCTGACAGTCTTTTTTGTCCCCTTTACCTTTGTAAATGGGAACAATGACTGCCTTCCTCCAATCCATCGGTACTACTCCTGCATTCACACAGAGCTTACATAATTCGTACATCCAATCTATCACACATTCACCTCCTGCTTTCAACATTTCACCATTTATACCATCAAACCCAGCAGACTTCCCATTCTTCAGACGTGAAATAGACACTTTCATTTCTTCTTTCATAATATTCAATTCATTCGCTTCATCTATCTGTTCATAAATTCTTCTTTCACCCTGACCAAAAATTTCTTGAAAATAGTTGATTTAAATAATAAACAAAACAAAGAATTCTAATAAAAAACCCTAGCCGCCAACATCACAGATTAACCGCCATATCTTTCTGTCCTTACACACTTCTTTCATTTCCTCCAGAGTCATACCCTTCTCCATACAGACTCTTCTTTTATTCTACATATTCTTTAATCTACATTTTATCTGCTTATTCTTTAATCTACGTTGCAAGGATAAATTGACATTTAAGGCTCATATTTAATGCATGCCCACAAGCAGGCACATGTAAGTTCACGCTTATACATGTTGCATGTGTACATACAAATTAAATCAAACCTTACATGAAAATAAGCTGTGCAACTTCTGCCACCTTTCCCTGAAACTGGGGTGGCATTGGCGCTCCAAGTTTTTACAGCATGGGGGGTCAGCCTCATACCAACCTATTCCTATCAGTAATACTAATCTTTTAATAATATGTTTTTTCAGCAACTCAGTACCAAAACCAAAAAGGCAAGAGAAAAGACATCACAGAAAGCTCCTGCTGTAAAAAAAATGGGGAAAAAGGACAAGGCGGGGGCAGGTGATCACAAAACTGGCAAGAAAGATGGTGTTGCTGGCAGTGGAACTGTGTGGGACTTGCAGACGGTTTACAGGATATTGAAGATCTTACACTGGTAAAATTATCTATAGATATGTCTTCAACCTTCTGAGTTTACTTTCAGAAATAAAGACAGTTGGAAATCATCTCACAATTGACTCAGCAGTCAGCACCCATTCCATAGACAAAAAAATGTACTCTGCGCAATCAAAAATTCCTTGGGCTATGTAACTTCACCCATTGTAAATAACAAATGTCTGATAATCACGGCAATCCTTGGGCTATGTAACTTCACCCATTGTAAATAACAAATGTCTGATAATCACGGCAATCCTTGGGCTATGTAACTTCACCCATTGTAAATAACAAATGTCTGAAAATCACGGCAATCCTTGGGCTATGTAACTTCACCCATTGTAAATAACAAATGTCTGATAATCACGGCAATCCTTGGGCTATGTAACTTCACCCATTGTAAATAACAAATGTCTGATAATCACGGCAATCCTTGGGCTATGTAACTTCACCCATTGTAAATAACAAATGTCTGAAAATCACGGCAATCCTTGGGCTATGTAACTTCACCCATTGTAAATAACAAATGTCTGATAATCACGGCAATCCTTGGGCTATGTAACTTCACCCATTGTAAATAACAAATGTCTGAAAATCACGGCAATCCTTGGGCTATGTAACTTCACCCATTGTAAATAACAAATGTCTGATAATCACGGCAATCCTTGGGCTATGTAACTTCACCCATTGTAAATAACAAATGTCTGAAAATCACGGCAATCCTTGGGCTATGTAACTTCACACATTGTAAATAACAAATATGTACCTTGATAATAAATCAGGGAATTTTCTAGTTACCAACAGTATATTTTAAAACTACCTATCATTTATATTATTTATTCCTTGACTTATAGGTTGGTATGAGGCTGACCACCCATACTATAAAAAATGGTTCACTTTGCCAATGTCACCTCTGTGTCAGGGAAGATCGGCAAAAGTTGTAGGGCTTATGTTCATTTGAGGTTTGGATTTTATTTGTAAGTACACATTGAGCATTTGTAAGCGCGAACTACACGTGTTTGTTTGTGGGCATGCATTTGAGAGGTTTAAATAAGTATATATCCTTGCAACTTAGATTATAGATTATATACCTGCTTAGTTTTGTTCTGAAGTTATAATTCTCTGTCCTGCCTCTAGCCCGGCCATGTGATCATCACATCACTTTTTATTATTATTATAATTGATGTAACTCATGCAGTCTTACATCACATTTGTTTTCATTTCAGTGAAGGACAGTCCTCAAATCACTGGTCCATAGTTCGCAACAAGCGTGACCTGCACCGCTGTACCGTTAGGGCTGCAACTTTTGCCACCAAGGGCGTGGCTGAGAGTGGCAGGGGTAGAGAGGAACTGGAGACAACGTTGCAGCTGGCTACTTTGCTTTATAAAAGATGTTTATCACGGTAAATACCTAGTTTCAAAATCCATCTTTGTGATGGTGATGATGGTTTGTCAATAGTGTTATTTTGTTAAAATTCTCATACAAAAAAAAAATGGTATGACGTATTGTTTCCTGTTGATCTTTAGTGGCATTCCAATCTTGAAAGATGTGTTGTTGCCAAATTTCTCTGGGGTGATATCTCTGGTTCACAGCTCAGTTGGCAGAATGCTTGCATTCCATGCTGAAAGCAGGGGCTAGATTTCCACCAAGGGTGTCAGAAATTATTTCCCATTTCGGTGTTTATATCAAACAGGCAAGGTTTACGAAGCTTTCACATAAAATGAGAACTCAAGAGCTGGGAAACCCCGACTTCAATTAAAGTGATTGGCATGTAGTCTGTCTTTTTACCTGTAAAAAGAAATGGATCTCACAATGACAATGGACAATGTGGTAAGAAGTTGCTCTTTATATGCAATTATGTTACATTGCTGACAATGATGATGATACATGAGTGCTATTTTGCGTAAAACATTCCTTTGTTATGCTTATTAAGTAGGTTCTTATCTTATAAAAGAGCTTGTGTGGGTTTTGGTTCTTCCGCTCAGTCGCTAACATCTTATTTGGCGTAAACCAAAACATTGTTTTGTCAACCTGCTCCTCCATTGTCAGATTCAGATCCAGCATAACTCCCAAAAGTCTCACAGAGTTAGAAGGCTGGATCAAACTTCCCCTAATGGACAGAGGTACTCCATTCTCCAGGAGGTGATCGCGCCTGGATGTGGCCGATCAAAGTGCAGTCTTGTTGGGGTTGAGGATAAGGCCAGGAGAATGAGGATAAAGCCTGAGGATTTGGCATTCTTGGACCGGTCCATAGTCCTGTGGCAACACTTCGGACTCGTTAATGGAAGGCTGTGAATTTGAATCCTGGCGGAGCACAAAAAAATACCATTTATATTTCCAAATATGCTCTTCGCTGGGTTGAAAAATTAATAAAACTTTTACTAAAGACCGGTCACTATAGGTCCATCCAGCCTTACAGCAACTGGGTCTTGCTTGAGTATTGGCGCTTTGTAGAGGCGACCAAGCTTGTAAACACCTCTGCGGCACTACAACAAGTGTCATAGTCCCCAAGAATCTTGGGAATCTCCCGCACAAGATTTCTTTAAAAAAAGGCTGTTGTTTCTCCGGATTCAGATATATAGATCTGGATCGGATCCATACATTTTGCAAAAATTGAACCGTGGGAAAAGAGAGCAAGTGACTTCACAGTTTTGCCAATTTCTTTTCTGCATTTTGTTTTCTGATAATGTGTAATTATTGTTTCATTGCAGGTTGAATGATTTTTGTGACTTTGACAGTGAGACAGCCTTGCTGAGTGTGGAATGCTTTCAGGAGCTCCTTGACTTGCATGTTGTCTACTCTCCATCTAAAATGAGCAATTTCTTCAACACAGTCATTGGTAACAATAATATCGTCACCTTTACCTTTAAAACTGAATAAGTGCCGATTCAGTGATGTGAGAAATCATGCATAAAACATTTCAATTTAAATTAAAAAAACTTTTTTTAAAACATTTTTATTTTCACTTATTTTGAGCTAACAAGGCCTAAGCGCTATCGGACTTTATCCGTCCTTCTTCAGAGGCTAACTGAGGTTAAAAAAAAAAGGGCTAAAATTCAGGGTAGGAAAGAGAAAGTGGGTGGGGTTTTTAATGTTTGTTTTCAAAAAAGTTTTTTTAATTTAAATTAAAATTAATTTGAACTCAGTGAATGCACTTACTTTAGAAAATTTATAAAACATTTTATTGGGTGTAACTTCTCGTAGTAAGTGAAATAATTATAAGAAAGTGCTCATGAAAAAGTTCTAAACAACGGGATTTTCACACTTTTTCAGCGTTTGCTTTTGTAGAAAAAAATTGCATTCCTTTGAGAAATCCAAATTAGCTCAGTATGTCACTTATTCAGTTGTACCTTTAAGATGTTGATATGTATCTTCTTATTTGGCCACCCATTCTGTGAAAACTGGTTCACTTTGCCAATATCACGCCTGTTTTTGATTATAGATATTAATTTAAGAAAATTGGTACACTTATTACTTTTTCTACTCCCATTTGGTAATTTACTAATTACAAAACGGCTAACGCAATCACAATGCTATACATTTCCAAACCCGTTGTGTAATGTTACATTACGCAACTGGTAACGGTGTTGAAATGAAAATGTGCGCATGCGCATTGTCAGAAATGGAACAATTTTTGAATTTCGAGCATCAACCTTGTATGAGGCTATCCTTCTAAGCGACCGATAACAAACTATTATTGGCCGTTTCCATAGCAACCACGTTTAAACGTCAGCCATTACATGAATATTTTCAATATGTTGATAGTTCCTCCCCACTATGACCCAATAAGACCTTCGTGTATTGACCACATATTTACAAATATTCCGGAATATCATAGTATATTATCCGCAGTCATACATACAAACATTACAGACCATTATTCTTGTATTTTAAAATACAAATTAGATATTCCAAGTAAAATAAAAGATACACCGCAAAAAAACTTAAAAACCATGTTTCTACACCTAGACATTTAAAAAAATATACTACAAAATGAAAATTGGTCTGAAGTATATAAATGTAGTGATGTAAATGAAAGCAACAATTTATTTAACATGAAATTAACTGAAATCATTAATGAGTCAACAATGAGCATAAACAAAACAAAATCTAAATATAAACCTATCAAAGCATTGATCACCCATGGCCTAATAGTTTCAATAAGACATAAGCAAACACTTTACAAAATAACCACTAAACGGCCAAACGATGAAAACATATACAAACACTATAAGTTGTACAAAAAAAAGCTCACGTATTTAATAAAAACCACTAAAGAAAAATATTATGAAAAAAAGTTAGGAAACACCGAAAATGATAACAAAAGAGTGTGGAAGGTAATAAATGAGATAATTGATAAAAAAAAACAAAAAACCAATGTTATAAATGAAAACACAAAAATAAGCTGCGAATCACAACCCACTAAAGTAGCAAACATTTTTAACAATTACTTTGTTAATGTAGGAAAAAATCTTGCTAAACTAATACAAACAAACGCAGTCACAATGCCAACAATAAAAACAAACACAAACAAAATTGAAATCCTTAACAGCTGTAGTGAACAGGAAGTTGAAACAATTATTGACAATATGAAAGGAGGATCTACTCCAGGATTTGATGGCATAACTATCGATACACTAAAACACATTAAAAAAGAAATTTCAAAACCACTAATGTACATTATAAATAAAAGTTTTGAGACTGGAAAATTTCCAAATATATATAAAAAATCCATAATAATTCCAATATTTAAATCTGGTAAATAGGATGATATAACAAATTACGTTATCAAACATAGGTAAAATATTTGAAAAAATAGTTAAAAAAAGAATCACTCGTAACTCGTAACACTGGAAACTCGTAGTACGACTCTCATTCATCCCTTTGCAGTCGATCTCAAAACTATGAGAACTTGGCGTTTTCATGACTCATTCCTTTGCCAAACTGCCTGTTTATGGAATGGTCTACCAGTATCTGTGTTCCCTTTCCAATTCAATCCGGTTTTATTCAAAACCAACATCAATCACCATTTCCTTGCAGCGCCTCACGACAGAACCAAAAACTCAAGCAACACCTCTGCGGCACCCTTCCAGGGTGACATAGACCCCCAAGACTCTCAAGAATTGGGGAGCCTCCCGCACAGGATTCCTTAAAAAAAATCAACGCATATATAAAAAGCAATAATATAATAAATGAAAACCAGTTTGGTTTTATGGAAAATAGAAGCACACAAGATGCAATTGCTAAATTAACTAGCTATGTACTGAATGCATTGGACAAATCTCGTAAATGTATCGGTATATTCATAGATTTAAAAAAAGCATTTGACAGCATATCTCATTACAAATTGACTTCAAAATTAGAAAGTATAGGTTTCCAAGGCAGGACACTCGAGTGGATAAGAAGCTATCTATATCAAAGACCTCAAGTTGTCAAAATAAATGAGGTGTACAGCCAAATAGAAACTAGCAATTTCGGATTACCACAGGGCACCGTATTAGGCCCTTTATTATTTATAATCTATGTCAATGATGTATTTACACTTAAACTAAACGGAAAAATAATATCCTATGCCGATGATACAGTTATTATCATCGAAGATACGAATTGGAATAGTGTCAGCAATAAAGCAAATGTTGACATTGACAATTTAAAGCACTGGTTCGACGTGAATTTTTTAACACTAAACAGCGAAAAAACTTACATTGTCCCGTTTTCTATTAATAAAAATAAATTAAATCTAAATTTAAACGTATTTATTCATCAACAAAATAAATGTAATAAAACGAATTGTAATTTAACCTGCTCAGTACTAAAGCAAACAGATACCACAAAATATTTAGGCGTTGACATCTTCTATACTTATAAAACCAAAAAAGCGTTCGTTGGTAATGCGATAGAATGGTGAAGGGCTAAACGGTTTTGGCTGTCTTTCGTTTCAGAATAAAGTACGTAATCTGGGAAGGGTTATAGCGTACAAAAAAAGTTGATAAAATAACGCAGAACATGTTTAAATTTGTGAAATGCTGAACGTCGTTTTTATATGGGAATTGATCATTTCCAACTTCATCTAATTGACAGATTTTTGTTCCATATTCAAATTTCATGTGTTCGGTTTGAAATATTGTAATAGGCTAAAGAAATCAAATTAATAAAATTAACAGGTAGGTACTAAATTTGAAAATGGAATAAAAAATATTTTTCATCAAACAGCCTTCACAAACCAGAATTCTTTTTTTTAAATTAGAGCTGAGTTTTTCAACTGTCAAAGTCATAAATAAATAAGTCTTTAATCTCATTTACAAATATACTCACACATTTAAGGGTCATATTGAATGAATACCCATAAGGAAAGACACATAATACACATAATGCATGTATATTTTCAAAATAAGACCCAAACGCAATGCCCAAATGTCAGATTACTCTAAAAACTGAGCAACTTAGTGAAATAATTTGTACATTAACTTACAGGTCGAGGACCTATAATCTAAGTTGCATAAAAACATAAGGTGACACCTGAATGCATCTAAATCAAATATTGTTGGTAAACGTATCACTCGAGAATGACTGAACCGATTTGTTTTTTTTATGATGTTTGTAATCTGGAACAGGTGTATGGATAAAAAAGATTGAAAAAGTATCATTGAAGATGTTCAAATTTGTGAAAAGCTCAACATTGTTCATTAATGGAATTTGGTTTGGCGTAATATGCCAATTATATAGTACTGCATCGTAATTAAATACTCATCGCACATTGGCCAAATTCTTAGAAAATATGTAAATTACCTTAAAAACAAGCATGTGTAAGTACACGCTTGCACATGCTGCATGTGTACATAAACTTTGCAACTCCTGCCACTTTCGCTGAAACGGGGGGGCATAGGCAAAAGTGAACCAAGTTTTACTACATAATTGATCTTCTTACTTAATGTTCAATTTTCTATGTGCTAAGTTTAGCTTGAATCGTTCATACGAGGTAACAAATCAAAGCAAAAATGAACTAAATTAAGAAAATATAAAGTTAGATCATCATTAGATCATGAAAAAAGGATTGCATTTTTTCCGAATCTTAGTTGTAAAGGTATTGGGGATTCACATTATATGCATTCTCACAAGCACACGTATAAGTACACGCTTGCACATGCCGCATGTGAAGCTACAACATTAAAACCCAAATCTCAAATGAACAAGCACCCTGCAACTCTGGCCGACTTTTCCTGAAACAGGAGTGATATTGGCAAAGTGAACTATTTTCTTCAGCATGAGTGGTCAGCCGCATACCAACCTATAAGTTAAGGAGCATATACACAATGATCTAAATCTAAGTTGCAAAGATATTAAATGCATTCCCACAAGCAGACACGCATAATTTCGCACTAATACATGCCGCATGTGGACCTACAAAAAAACCTAATCTGAAATGAACATAAGCCCTGCAACTCTTGCCGACCTTCCCTGAAACAGGAGTGGCATTGGCAAAGTATATCATTTTCGTCAGCCCCAAACCAACGTATAAGTCAAGGAACATACCTACACAATAAATTACATTTTTTAAATCAATAAACAAAAATATATATGGACATCCAAAACTACCCAAAACATCCAAATCTACCCTAAATTATCTTATTGATTTTACTTCTTCTAATATCAATCAATAAGTATACACGATACACCAACAATTGAAAATAGCTTTATTTATTCCTTGACTTATAGGTTGGTATGAGGCTGACCACCCGTACTGTAAAAAATGGTTCACTTTGCCAATGTCACCCCTGTTTCAGGGAATGTCGGCAAGAGTTGCAGGGCTTATGTTCATTTGAGGTTTGGATTTTATTTGTTAGTACACAATCAGCATTTGTAAGCGTGAACTACACGTGTTTGTTTGTGGGCATACATCTGAGAGCTTTGAATGAATATATCCTTGCAACTTAGATTATAGATTATAGATAAACCATCATTTAAAACCTATAAATAATAATTTAATTATTTTTGAAATGTACACAGAAAAGGTTTCTTTCTGCCCAATAGAATGACAGCATTCTTTTATTGGTATTAAGCAATGAAATTATGCTTGAAATACCAATTAAAGTGTGAAAATGACAAAATATCCCAAACTTTCATATAAACCTCCACAAATTTGAAAAGGCTACAACATCTCTCATAACTGCAATCCATAGTTCTTCAATATCTTTAAATGAGCCCAATTTCATTTGATATAATGTCCATGAAAATATGCACGCTCAATTGTTTTAAGTTATTGGGCGATGCCGTCTCACTAAAATAGTTACAATCTTCAGAATAAGATTCCTTCTCTCATCGTTTCCATTTTCTGAAGAACAGCCGTTCCCAAATTTACAAATTCACAAAACTATTGTATCTCATTTATAAAACTAAAGGCAGGATAAAATCTGCCGGGACAGCTAGTAGATAATAAATTAAAATGGAAAGAACATACTAGTAAACTGATAAAACGAATCAGAAATAGCATATACATATTTATAAGACTTAGAAATATACTCGGAATAGATAACTTAAGAAGAGTCTACTACGCAATTGTGCAATCTATATTACAGTACGGTATTATAGGATGGGGAGGGTCATACTTAAACACATTAAACCCTGTAAAAATATTGCAAAAATTAATCATTAAGATAATATTTAAAAAATCATCAAATTACTCGACTGAATTAGTATTTCAAATATTTAAAGTCCCCTCAGTAGATATCATTTTTAAAAAAAACGCCATATTGCAAATATTAAAAGAAAAACAACAATTAAAATTAGAAACAAATCAGTCAACAAGATACAAACATAACCTCAAAATGTCAAAATTTGACACAAAACATTATCAAAATAGCTTCATTTTTTTTTTTTTTTTTTATTTTATTCAGGAAAAAAACAACAAATTTCTTCGGATAATTACAATAAAATCAGTAGATTAATAAATAATTGAAAAAATTGTCTCTACATTTTCCGTTAATAACAATAATAATAATAATTACAATAACAAAATCAATGAATCTTCAAAAAGCAATTGATACTTTCATAAATAAAAATATCAACATACAGGCACACATACACACCTCCATACATCCACACATCATGAGCACATTTTATTAACTACGTGTTTAAACAATTTAAACAATTAAATATTAATATAATACATAGCAATAAAGAAATCCTCATAGTAGCACTTACACACGAGAACAATACAAGCCCCGCTTTCAAATATCAAATTTAGTTGGATAACTGTAAAAACTATGGTAGTGACACTGTAAACAAGATGGTAATTCCATTACCACAAACTCAGCAATGCTTTTTTGAATTCATTAAAATCAAGGTTAAATATATCAGCATGGACAGAGAGTACGGTATTGTAATATTTACAGGCTCTATAATAAAAATCATTTTTCCTATAATTGGTGTTAGGGATGGGTAGATGAAACGTAGATTGAAGTCTCGTTCTACTTGGTATAGTGTAATAGAGACCTGATATCAAGTCTGGACAATCAATCACATTATTGACCAATTTATACAAGAACAATTGGTCAGCAATAATCCTCCTGAATTCAAGTGACTGCATTGAGTACTGAAAGTGACCAAATCTGAAATTGATAAAAGACAAAAACTTAGACTGAATCCGTTCAACATTATTTATGTAAACTTTGCAATGGGGGTTCCAAATTATAGAAGCATATTCTAGCTGGCTTCTTACATAAGTGTTGTAAAGCAATATTAATGTTTTTATATTTTTAAAAGGTTTGGACACCCTCATTAAAAATCCCAGCATTTTGTAAGCTTTACTCACTATTTCTGAGATATGTCTATCAAACAATAGCTTAGAATCCAATAATATTCCGAGATCTTTAATAAATTGTTTTCTGGGTACGATTTCGTTTGACAGATTATAATGATAGTTTATAATGTGATGCTTACGTGTGAAAGATATACTAGTGCATTTATCAATGTTTAGGACGAGTGCATTTTTACGGCAATATTCAGAGAATCGATCAAGATCTGATTGCAGAAGTAAGCAATCATCTAGTGTTTTAATTGGCATGTAGATCTTACTGTCGTCAGCAAAGAGCAATGATTTAGAGTACATAAAACATTCTTGAATATCGTTTATAAATATGTTAAAAAGCAGTGGCCCAAGGATAGATCCCTGTGGGACGCCTGAAGTTACAGAGAACCAGTCTGATCTGTATCCCCCAATTGCTACAGCTTGAGATCTGTTATCTATGTATGAACTCAGCCATCGAAGAAGATCACCACTTATACCAATTGCTATTAATTTGTTTAATAAAATTTTATGGTTAACCTTATCGAAAGCCTTGCTGAAATCTGTGTAAATGGAATCAATTTGAACTCTCTTCTCCATATTTTCTAGAAGATAATTTGTGTAGCACACCAAGTTGGTCACAGTAGATCTACCTGCTATGAAGCCATGTTGACACGTATTAAGTGAAGACTTGATAGCTTCTGATATTTGATCAAAGATTATTTTTTCAAATATTTTCATAAAAGCAGATATCTTTGAGATTGGTCTATAGTTAATAACTTCTGATTTAGGACCCGATTTGTAAATCGGGGTAATATAAGCTGACTTCGACGGAGTAGGGACTGAACCATTAATCAATGACCTCTCAAAAATCATTGTAAGTGGGATGGCTAATTGATTTGCACAGTTAATAATAAAAAAGGGTGGAATTTTATCTGGTCCAGCTCCTTTAGATGGATCAAGTTTTTTTATATAGTTCAGAACTATATCAGAATTTAATTCAATGACACTAATCTGACTATGAGAGTTTGAGATTATGGGACTAAAAGATTCATCTGTTGGGCTGACATAAACAGATTTGAAGAATGAGGCAAATAAATTACATATATCCTTACCATTTTCTGCGATAACATCATCAAGAGTTACCAATGCAGGGATAGAACAAAAATTTTGCTTAGATTTTATATATGACCAGAATTTTTTAGGGGAAATATTGATATTGGTTTCAACATGATTGATATAATTTCTGTAAGCTATTTTAGATTGAGCTTTAAGACGTGATCTTAGGAGAGAGAAAGTGGAATAGTCTAGTGGATTGCCATTTTTCTTAAATTTGTCAAAGTATTTTTTCTTTTCTTTAGAGATTTTTATAAGGCTTACTGTAAACCACGGCGGGTATCTAATACATTTGGAAAATCTTTTGAACGGTACATGTTTTTTAATGAGATTATCTAGTACATCATACAATGAAATTAATGATGAGTCAATGCTCTTGAGTTCGAACAGTTTATGCCAATCCATTTTACTAAGATCACCACAAATAGCTTCATAGTCACCTCGTTGGAAGATTGGTATTTCAGTGAGATAAGGCTGAATATTGTTATTGAACTCGAATGAACATTCAATGTTTAATGATTTGTGATGAAGGTCCTCCGGGACAAGAGGAAAGTCTGAAGGAAACACGTTAATTTTATCATTTGTACTTAACCCTTAACCTTTACCACCCTAAGTATCTAAAAATTACACATGGTCCGAAGTGGGGTACCGGAGGACCCCAGCTACTTTTCATACAAAATAATCATAAGGCAGAGAGCCCGCCAGACGTGCGTTTCGCTCCGCATACGCCGTGGGAATGACGCAAATAGGACAAACTCAACCAGTGTTTCCTAAACGGTGGAAGAGAATTTAAAATAAACATTTTTATAATAATTTTTATTTCATTTTCAATTGTATAATAGTGAAATATGCAACATACGAAATTAAAAAAAACATAAATAAAGTTAAAATCCAAAAAAACATAAATACAATTTTTCAAGTTATGTACAATAGTGTTGAGAAATATCAAGCGAAGGCATCTTTTTTATCTGGGCGTAGTTTATATCTGCAACAAATTAACGAATGGTTTGTTATTTATTTAAATACTCTAAATCTAAATCTAAGATGCAAATATACCTATATTAAAATTTACAATCCACATCTTATACACCCACAAAAGTAAACATACGTAAGATTTTCTTGCATACAAATACAATTTCAAATGTGTCTACAGTAGGAAATACCGCAAATGACCGGTCCGTAGTCCAGGTGGTAACACTTCGGACTCGTAACTGGAAGGTCGTGGGTTCGAATCCCGGCGGAGCACAGAAAATATACCATTTATATTTTCAAATTTGCTCTTCGCTAGGTTGAAAACTTCATAAACCTTTACCAAAGACCGGTCATCAAAAGGTCCATCCAGCCTTACAACAACTGGGTCTTGCTTGAGAATTGGCGCTTTCTACATCGACGACCAAGCTCGCAGAGGGCTCCTGAGGTGTGATACACACAAAAACAGCGCTCACCAAATAAATCAGCCTAATTTTTTTTTTTTTTTTTTTAAATGAACATAAGCTCTGCAACTTTGCCGCCTTTCCTTGAAGCAGGGGTGGCATTGACATAATTGAAACATTTTTTTTACAGTATGCAGACTCAGATTCATCAGACTCAGATTCAATAATATCTCCGACTTCAGAATCACCCGAATTACACAATTCGAATTCTAAGTCACTGTCAATAACTTCGTCATCACTAAAGTCTTGCAATTTTTCTATTTCTTCATAGGTATTTTTTCTAGCCATTTTCTAGAGAGAGAAAAAAATCAAATGGTTGGCACATATCACAAAGGAAAAACAATATACCTATTCAGAAAAAAAAACAACGAACTTACCGTTCTCTTCACAAAAATATATTTATTTTATATGTGTAAAATATTATAGAACGTTTTGGGAGCCACAGGAATGACAGGACTGTTCCACTCGCTTACCCAGAAAGACGGAGTAAAGTCGTCAGCGGATAATATAGTTGACTCTCTTCCGCACAGCTGTGACGCGGTAAGCTCGCGTAAAAAAGTGAAACAAGTAGCTTATCTCTGGACCCACCACACACACAATGGCGCGCCAGCCCTTCCCGTCCCTCACATGCTCCAGCGCTCCCCCCGCGAGGGCATAATGTGACGTGTTTCTGACCACGTGATTAGTAGAGTACGCGAATATTTATCAAAAACAATTATTTGAAGACTACATGCTTTGAATACTTAAAAACAAAAAATACAGAAATGTTTCTAAGTAGCTTTACGAAGATTACAAAAAGTTTCAATTGAATTGCTCGATTAATTATTGAGTAATCAAATAAAACGTTTTTTTGGGGTATCTCATATACCCCGCTTAGGCCAGGGAAGGTTAACTTGGCAGAGGCAAAAAATCTTATTTTTTTATTTTTTTTTATAAAATTTGTCTATAAAAAAATCAAAGATTTCGGGAAAAATAGTTTTAAAAATCCTAGATTTTTACTTTTCTGGAAATTGCATGTATCTAATAGGATACATTGCCAAGCTCCTGGAGAACCACTCGCGCTGTTTTATGTATACAATAGGATACACTGCCAGGCGACCGGAGATTTAGTTCAAAATCAATTTTATGTATTTATTATAAAAGGGTTCATTTATTGCGACTTAATTTATTATAAATCAATGATAAATATAATATTACAAATGATATGAAAGAAATAAAACATTTTTTAAGTTTATTTTTATACAAAAAAATCAAAGTTACAAAAAATCAATTGACCGAAAAGTATCTTGACCACCATAAACTAAAAAGTCAAGGATAAGACCTGATACTCCGTTTTTATCATTTTGAATGAGTTGATACGGGTGTCATTAAATTTTGAGAAATGGAAGCCGATACAGATGTAAATGATGATAAGGATGGCAAGGCACTGTAACTGCTAATTGCAGCACTTGGGCTCGGATAAACCCGTGTAATGATGGGAGTTAATTGATTGTTGCAGTAGGTATCATTGATTTTTTCATCAGTGTCAGAATTTAAAATATTCATTGTTTCCAAGGAGGAATCCAAGGAAGGAGCTGAGCTTGTAGACGGTGATAGAGAACAAAGCTCATCTTCGTCTGTGGATTCATCACTCATATCTGATGATGCTTGCATGCGAGAAACTAAGCTCTATATTTTTTCTATTTGTGTATGCGGTTTACTTTCCAAGAAAGAAAGCATTCAATTGTGTCAACAAAGAAACATAAAATAAATAATAATAAAGACTAGTTCCATAGAGCATTACCCCAAAATATACTAGGAAAAGGGGAATTATAAATTACATATTCTTTAAAATAAGAAGTACAACACTAAGCAAATAAACGATCAAGATAAGACAAACCATTCAGTATTATTACAAAACACTAAAATTCCATTTTTCTGGAAATAATGCAAAAACTTGTTTTCTCAGAACTGGTCAGTTTTTGCTTTTGTATGAAATGCATACAAACAGTCCTTCTCCCAGCGCTTGGCAGCGTATCTAATAATATACATCGCCCGGCAACACTACTTCTCTAGTCCCTTAGCAATGTATCCTATTGGATACAGCGGAATAAACATTGGAATAACAGATTATTGGACCAATAAAAAATAAATTTTACTATACATGTTGAAACATTAATTATTTGAGAGTATAAAAATATTTTTTAACTTAAATTTAATACAACATTTGTAAAAAATAAGTACAAGTTACTGGAGCGCCCGCGCTACCCTTTGACCTCGTTGCCATCTCGTTTGAAAAAAACACACAAAGGCTTTTTACAGACGGTTCATTATTTTTTACCATAAACAATACAACCTAAAGAAGAGGATCCAAATATTTTTAAATATTTAATATTTGTAGTCTTGGTCACAGATTTAAATAAAAACGATGTATCTAATAAGATACGTTGCCAAGTTAAGGGTTAATATCAGGTCTAGGACTCTATCATTATAGTTCAGAACCCCATTAAATTGATAAAGGCTGCAAA
Organism: Agapetus fuscipes; assembly: GCA_951799405.1. NCBI lineage: Eukaryota > Metazoa > Arthropoda > Insecta > Trichoptera > Glossosomatidae > Agapetus > Agapetus fuscipes. The sequence continues at coordinate 15,941,510 of OX637333.1, read as the reverse complement.
AGTTCATACAGTTGATGAACTCAGTACTGGCTTGAGAGGAGAATCCATTCGGAGTTAAAAAGCAGTCATTGTTACGATATGTCCAAATTACATCAGACAAATTGAAGTCTCCCAACAGCAAGAAATCTGCATCCGTCCCAACTGTTACCATCCGACTAATAATTTCTGAGAACTTGTTTATTTGGTTATGATAAGTTGGACCTTTAGGGATGTAAGCGCATGAGATGAACAAAGATTTACCAGATTTCATCCGCAGAGAGACCCAGATGTTTTCCATCTGAGACTCATAACCACGGATGAAAGATGCTCCCAGCTCTCGCTTGGTTGCCAAAATCACTCCTCCACCACGCAGATGACCGGCCACCGATGGATCTCTATCGATTCGAAATACATCGTATCTTTCATCAAAAAGCTCTGAGCTGTGAAAACCATCAGTAAGCCAGCTCTCCGTAATTGCGAGAATGTCGAAATCGGTGCATAATATGTTGCTATAAAAGGTTTGGGTTTTGGAGCGCAGCCCCCTCACGTTTTGATAATACACTTTTAAAGGCATATTGAGTGCAGAAATACGAGGTAATTTTCAAGAAATAAAAATATTTGAGTAAGTAATGCCTTGGAGGATAATAAAGGATATAAAAAAATACACATACAGATATCATTACATACTACATAATATGCATGCATACGCATAGACATATATACACATGCACACATACATGAACATAAACATACGTACGAACACGTATGAAAGTGTGCATAAACGTGGAAACAAATTAAGTATAACAACAGAAAAAAAATACACAGATTATGACACAAATGCAGGATAAAAACAAGAATTAAAATAACAACAATATAACATATACAACCCATCAACACTTCACATAGACTGCAGTGAAATTCAATATCATAGCTCATGATGTGAGGACGTAATCTACGTATCAACTTGAATTTAAAGTATTTATCAATTCGAAGAGAATACAATGCAAGTGAGAGAGATACGAGTATACATTCAGTATAAAAATTGTAATTTGAACACGTATGAAAGTGTGCATAAATAAGGAAACAAATTAAGTGTAACAACAGAAAAAAAATACACAGATTATGACACAAATGCAGGATAATAACAAGAATTAAAATAACAACCATACAACAAATACAACCCATCATCACTTTACATAAACTGTAGTGAAATTCAATATCATAGCTCATGAGGTGAGGACGTAATCTACGTATCAACTTGAATTTAAAGTATTTATCAATTCGAAGAGAATACAATGCAAGTGAGAGAGATACGAGTAAACATTCAGGATAAAAATTGTAATTTGAATTATATGTTAATAAGGTAGATATTAAAAGATAAAAATATAACAGAACTAAGTACTGTGTAATAAAAAATTTGCAGAAATATGAATTGAAGGGAAAATTGAATAGAATAATGGTAGTGGAATAATGGATAACATCATAATCCTCTTGAATGATATTAAATTTTATTATTTTTTTGTTTATTTTGTGATTAAGATACCTAGATATTAATAAATAAATGCGGCTTAGTCGATGGTCACTTTTTGTTGATTTACGCTGAGGTTGGTTGGCCTTAAAAATTAGCATGTTGACATTATTAATTATTATTGATTTACACGCCATTGCAAGACTTCCGGGCCCTTCACTCATTGAGCTGCAAAATCGCGAAACTAAATGAAGAATAGAACAAATAAACATAAGTAACAAAACCATTGCAAAGTATGCAAAATCATTGCAAAGTATGTTAGAGTAACAAATTTTAACAAATTACCGACTGAACTAAAAATTATAAAAGATTATCATGTATTTAAAAATTAACTTAAAAAACATTTTGAAAACTATTAGAATTGTATACCACTTGATATTATTGCCTGTGCCTTGTATTATTATTGTCATTAGTAGACCTTTATAAATCATATGTATGAATGTTTTTATTTTATTATACTTTAGTACCTACTTGCCTATATTATCTATGTATATATTGGCTTTTGTTTATTATACAGTTTTTCTTTAATTTAGTTTCTTCACATATCAAATCTCTTCACACCTGAAAAATACACATCATAAGTTTTTAACTTAAGTATATGAAGTAACTTAAATAAATTTCTAGTTTATAACTTAAATATAAAAAAAGACTGAAATAAATTTGTTATTAGGTAGGGTCAATGTGGTAACAGTGGATCATGTGGTAACAGTGGATCATGTGGGTACAGTGGATCAGGGCAGTTTCTTCCAGATGAGTAGTTATACAGGGCTATTGTTTTCACCCTGGCATGGTGCTCATGTCTGAACATGTCTGGACTAATCAAAGTCCTACTTCAATGCAGCTTGGTTGTGCTGAGTAACAAAATGTGTTTCTGACAGTCAAAAGTAAAAATTAAGCTTCGCTTTGTTGTCTTCTTATTTTTAAAAAGTATTGAAGTTCGGCTAGAAGTTATTTATTTATCCTCATTAACCACAATCCTACTTCCATTATAACATTACTTCATTACTTTGTTCAAAGTGAAATACATAAATTGCTGCCCTAAAAGAAATTTGTCAAAAGGGTACACAGTGGATCAACATCATAGGTTACATAGTGGATCATCTTACCTGTAAATCTAAATAGATTCCACTCGCCACATGAGACCCTTTGGGAAGAACGCAGTAAGAAGTTACACTATATGTGTAGCATAGTTGCGTTTACCTCGGAAGACGCAGCAATGCCCGTCAATATTCTTGTTACTTCTTCAATGTGGTTTTTTCCTGGATTATCATCCACTTATTTTGTGTTATTTTGTTCCGTTTGATTAAAATTGGTGTATAACAGAAAAAAATATTTCTGTCTTATACATATGTTTTTTTGAAATAGAAGTAATCTGGTTTTTTATTGTTTGATCCACTGTGTACACCATAGGGTACACAGTGGATCATTTTCCATTTTTCACTAAATGCAAAATATCTCTGTATTTATTGGATTAAACAGATGGAGCTCTTTGAACAAGTGGTAGGTACTTAATTTATCAATCGTTTGATAAAAGTTGTAAATTGATTGCATTTATACAACAATAATTCTGTGCATTTGAAAAAAAATGATCCACTGTTGCCACACTGACCCTACTATTGACTAAATTAATTGTGAATCCCTCACCACACACAAGAGCTTTGACTCTTTTTGGTGAGGTAAAGTATATAAAACAATTAAATTATTCTTCTTCTTCAGCCTGTATTGATCGTCCACTCCTGGACGTAGGCCTCCTCTCGTATTTTCCATTCGTTTCTATCCTGAGCGATCCGCATCCAGGCAAGTCCTGTACTTCTCTGAACATCGTCACGCCAACGCAACTGTGGGCGCCCAACTCCACGCTTTGCCATCCTTGGGCACCAGCACAGCAGTCGCTTTGTCCACTTTTCATCTGAATCGCGAGCGACATGTCCCGCCCATCGCCACTTGAGGGTTGCGGCCATCTTGATGACATCGGAAACCTTTGTCCTGACTCTTATGTCCTCATTTCTGAGTCTGTCCCGCAAACTGACACCCAACATGGCTCTCTCCATTGCTCTCTGTGTGACTCTTAGCTTGTGGGCACTTTTTTGTGACATTGTAACTGTCTCAATACCATAAGTGAACACTGGCAGGACACAGGCATTGAATACTTTCCTTTTTAAGTTGATGGGTATTTTTGGATTTTTCAAAATGTGAGCATGATTTTTGAATGCTGCCCAGCTTAGTCCGACTCTTCTATTTAGGTCTGCTATCTGAATTATTATGTAGTAGAAATAAGTTTAAAAAAAAAATGTACTAAAAATGTCTTATATTAATAAAATAAAAATATTTTCACCGAAAAAAAAACACAAACTTAAACAGTTACTTGGCTAATAGGTCGGTATGAGGTTGACCATCTATGCTGTAAAAACTTAGTTCACTTTGCCAATGACACCCCTGCTTCAGTGGTTGCAGGGCTTATGTTTATTTGAGTTTTGGGTTTGAATGTTAAACCTTATATGCGGCATGTATAAGCGCAACCTTATATGTGTGCTTGTGGGCATAAATTTAAAATGAATCCCAAATGTAATATACATATCTTTGCAGATTGGATTAGATAATCAAGGGGAATGATAAATTACACGGTTTGACAAAGGTGAAGCTTTAATTACTTCAAATGGACGAGTACAGTATAATGACTATTATTTACTATTTTGTTATTTATTTCATGGTCGTAGAAAAAGTATTGTATGCCACTGCACGTAATTAGTCTTTGTAACACTTTTGCTGTCTATTGTGCCATTCGGCTGCGCCTCATGGCACAAACTAGCACTTGTGTTACAAAGACTATCATTACCAGGCAGTAAATAACTATTTTAATGTTTGCAAATTTGAAATAGTTTGTTTTCTAGGCAGGTAAACGTCATTTGTCTAGTTAACGCTACAGATCTTAAAAGGGAAGGTCACTTTCCTGGTTGCGATCGGTCCACACTCCTGCTGCATGACAGTTTAAGAATAAGAATAGGAGTCAGGAAGAATGAGAGCTGCAGGGCAACGTTAATCGGAGTTCATCATAGATGCAATTTGAATCTTTGATGTTAATATACCTTTGATGCCATCGATATATAAGAAATAGATAGGCTAATAAAGAAACCCTTTGGGAAGTAAGAATGAGCTAACCCACTCATTGGAAAACGCAATGCAACTAAGCTACATATATGGGTAAAGCCACCAATTTTGCCACAAGTCGCTAAAAAGTGTTGAATAATTTTTCGCGACGATGACGTGAAAGTGACGAAAACTTTAGCGCTACCGCAGCGTGAGGGTGACTAAAACTATATAAAAATATATTTTAAAATAAGGACAGTGTTCCCTTAATTTGTATGAAAAGTTTTAATGAAAAATTTGTATGAAAAGTAAACAAATATTCATGTTTAAGCTGGCCTTTACAAGGTGACGAAGAAGAAGTGATGAAGACAATCACGCCACCGGTGTCGATGAAGTGTCAAAAAAGTAGCGAAAAATAGCCGGTCGCGTTAGTGTAAATAAAGATTGCTCGCAAACACAGTGTATTTAAGTCATAGTGATCAATGAAATTCAATAACCAATGTTTTTGGAACCTAGAGCACTACAGATCTTGGATAAAATCCTAACGTACTTTTGTAAATTTCACCAAAACGTGTGTCCCGAGGAACTGACCATTCTTCCTCACGACGAAGCTGACAAATTACTGACGCCAATTGACGTTATTGTTTTGTGTGTGTATGTGTTTTATAAATCATTAAGTGTAGCCAGTCGGATAAAACACACATCAATACGATTCACGTACAAATTGACGATGGAAATGGTCGCGTTAATGAGGTGTCGAAAAAGAAGTAAAACACGTAAAATTATTCGAGCACAGAAAAAAATAGGTTACAGTGCTTGTATCCTTATGCAATGTACTTAGAAAGGCTAGCTAGTTATATGTTTATGCCAAAATATTCAATATTTAACGTATAAAATACCTAAAACTTTACGAAAATGTTGGTCAAAGTCAGCACCTCCCAAAATTCACCGAATTTTTACCCGAATTTTACCCGCTTTTTAGGGAAAGCATTAGAATATTTCTGTAAATAGAAATGTATTCTAAAACATTTCTATATGCCATTTAAGACGATGAACTACTTATTTCAATTCAAGTACTTCAAAAACAGTACGAGTTCATATTTTTGAGAAACTTTACTGGAAACTTTTGAGTAGGGCAAATGTGGCAAAATTGGTGGCTTTACCCATATAGTGTAACTTCTTGCCTGCGTTTCCCCGAAGGGGTCGCATGTGGCTCTTCGGGACCTATTTATTTTTACAGTTAAGGGGGCCGGCCTCACACCAACCACTTTCAGTTGAAGTGGGGGTTTCCCAGCTCCTGGGGGGGCTGGTTCTCATTTCTTCGAAGGCTGAGTAAACCTTTGAGATCGAACCCTTGCTCTCGGCATGGAATGCAAGCATTTTACCTATTGAGCTATTGACCTTTTTACGAGTTTGATCGTCGTCACTACAAAGCGCCAATTCTCAAGCAAGACCCAGTTGCTGTAAGGCTGGATGGACCTTTGGTGACCGGTCATTGGTTAAGGTTTTATGAATTTTTCAACCCAGCGAAGAGAAAATTTGAAAATATAAATGGTATATTTTTGTGCTCCGCCGGGAATCGCACCCACAACCTTCCCATTCAGAGTCCACAGTGTTACCACTGAGCTACGGACCGGTCAAAAACCCAAATTCAGTTTATCAGTAACCTTACAATTGTCATCAGGTGTGTAACCTAATTGAAAAAAAAAACCATAAAAATTTCATCTTGTGCATTTTTGAAATGCGCAAAAATACAATAAATCATAAGAAAAGATTTGGAGCATCTAAATCTAAGTTGCAAAGATATGTATCATTTGAGATTCATATTAAATGCATTCCAACAAGCAGACACGCATAATTCCGCGCTCACACATTCTGCATGTGGACCTACAATATAAAAAAAATGCAATCTCAAATGAACATAAGCCCTGCAACTCTTGCTGACCTTCCCTGCAACAGGGGTGACTTTGGCAAAGTGAACCATTTTTTACAGTATGGGGGGTCAGCCTCATACCAATCTATAAGTCAAGGAATACAAGCAATTAATTACATTTGAGGATATAAAACAAATAAAGACTAAACAATTAAATAGTAAAAATTAAATTATGATTACGGTCGTTAGACATTTTAAAGAATGAAAAAAACGGATTTTACTGACCGTGCAAAAGAGAAGAACGATTTTCTCTACGTTTCTTCAAGCTTTCCAGTATATGGAGGCCAGTACTAACTTCAATGATCCACCCTTTCATTAATCGGACGATTTCACAAGAAGACATAATATCGTCCTTCTGTACAACTGGAGCTAGAGCGACATCTATGAATTTATCTCCGAAGGTTACTAAAAATACCTACAACCTTCGGCCTCGATCTTACAACAACAATTCAACAGTTCGTGGTTCCTCCTTATAAAGGACACACGTCTCCTGAGGACGTTGGATATGACTCCGACGCAACGTAGAGAAAATCGTTCTTCTCTTTTGCACGGTCAGTAAAATCCGTTTTTTTCATTCTTTAAAGTAAAAATTTAAATCTACAAAAGCATATTCTATATCTAATCTAATCTAAGTTGCAAAATATAAGTAACATTAGAGACTCACATTATATGCATTTTCACAAAACAGACATGGTTAAGTTTGCGCTTAAACATGCCGCATGTAGTCCTACAATATAAAAACCCGAATCTCAAATGAACATACACCCTGCAACTCCTGCCGACCTTCCGTGAAACAGGGGTAGATATGAGCGCCGATAGCTAACTGATCGGCGGCGGCGTGCCGACTCAAAACTATCGGCGGCGGCGCGACGTGGGCGCGACCTTGAATCCTGCATTGCAAATAAAGTGACTTAAGGTGCTTAGGGAACGAAAAAAAATCAATCATTGTCATAGATATATCAAATTTTTATTATTAAAAAACACATTAAAATCTGTTAATAATTAACATATAAAAGAATCGCTTGTTGGCACCGACTCGCGGCGAGTACTAAGTCGGCGCGCCGACTCAGTACTCGGCGGCGGCGGCGCGGACTAAAACTCGGCGGCGGCGGCGCGCCGGCGCGGCGCTCATATCTAAACAGGGGTGACATTGGCAAAGTGAACCATTTTCTACAGCATGGGTGGTCAGCCGCATACCAACCTATAAGTCAAGGAACGTACACAACAAATAACATTTTATTAAAAAAATAAAAAATAACATTTTATAAAAAAGTGAAAAATATTTTTTAAAAGCCTCAGCCTGTAACACCAGCATTACAGATCAACCGCCATTTCTTTCGGTCCATGCATACTTCTTTCATTCCATCCAGAGTCTTAACCTTTTTCATACAAGCTCTCCTTTTATTATGACTCTGGATATCCTATTCATTCGCTATTTCGGATATTTGGTCCATCCATACCTTTCTCGGTCTTCCTCTACCACGACGCCCATCTATTCTTGCATCATATACTTTCTTTGTCAGTCTTTCCTCATCCATTCTCTCCATATGCCCAAACCATCTTAGCATACTTCTTTTAATCTTTACTTTCACACTTTCTCTTACACCACATTTCTCTCTTACAAAATCATTCCTCACCCTATTACTCCGTCTTTTTCCAATCATACTTCTTAGCATAGTAATGTTGACATTATTTTCCTTGACAACACACTTTAGCATAAATACCAGTTTATGTTTATGTTTGAGTAAATTAAATTATCTTGTATCTGCAGAGTGCAATGCCCTCAGTTCCATAGTTCTGCTCGCAAACTGACGGACATTTTCTGTCGTAGAGATGTTCTTATGATGAGAATATTGTATCTGATACCAATGTATGAATGGAACATTTTGTGTCATGTATAGAGTTGAAAATAATGAAACATTAGGTATAATATTGGACCCGTCCGTAGTCCGTAGTGGCAACACTTCGGACTCGTAAATGGAAGGTTGTGGATTCGGATCCCGGCGGAGCACAAAAATATACCATTTATATTTCGAATGTGCTCTTCGCTGAGTTGAAAAATTCATAAACCTTTACCAAAGACCGGTCACTGAAAGGTCCATCCAACCTTACAACAACTGGGTCTTGCTTGAGAATTGGCGCTTTCTACAGCGACGACCAAGCTCGCAGAGGACTCTTGAGGTGTGATACACTCAAAAACAGCGCTCACCAAATAAATCATCCTGATATTAATATTATTATTAATATTACATTATGTATATACTTACCTATTGGTTTTTTACGATTTTTATCTATTAAGTGATTAATTTTAAGTTAAGATAAGTTGGAATCCTCCCCAAAACACAAGCTATGCTTACTTTGGGGAGTATTTATTGTAATTAATCTATAATCTAAGTTGCAAGGATATATTCATTCAAAGCTCCCAGATGTATGCCCACAAACAAACACGTGTAGTTCGCGCTTACATATGCTGACTGTGTACTTACAAATAAAATCCAAACCTCAAATGAACATAAGCCCTGCAACTCTTGCCGACATTCCCTGAAACAGGGGTGACATTGGCAAAGTGAACCATTTTTTACAGTATAGGTGGTCAGCCTCATACCAACCCATAAGTCAAGGAATACGAGCAATAAATAACATTTAAGTATAAAAAAAAAAAACAATACAATAAAACCTTAAAAATAAATCTAGGTATAGAAAAAAAGTCAAAATTTTCTTATTCAAAAAATGTAGCAAATTAATAAACCAACATTACAAATCAGCATTGCAGATTAGCCGCCACTTCTTCCTGTCCTTGCATACTTCTTTCATTTCATCCAGAGTCATAACCTTTTTCATACAAGCTCTCCTTATATTATGACTCTGGATATTCCACTCACTCGCTATTTCGAAAATTTGGTCCATCCATACCTTTCTTGGTCTTCCTCTTCCACGACATCCATCAATCTTGCAGCATAGACTTTCTTCGTCAGTCTTTCCTCGTTCATTCTCTCCAAATGTCCAAATGTAATTAGATTTTTTAAATTTCTTTTTATTGTAATATTTTGTACATATTGATAAAAACAATAAAGACCTTATGAATTATGAATGAAATAATGAATTATAATATTTACGTTTATGTAACAAAAACGTTATGTAAAAAAGGCAGTTGATCTGTGATGTTGGCGGCTGGGGTTTGTTAAAGTAAAATTGGTTTTATGATTTAGTTTTTTATGTCCATGTATGTATTGTATTTATTGATTTTAAAAAATGTAATTTGTCATGTATGTTCCTTGACTTATAGGTTGTTATGCGGCTGACCACCCATACTGTAAAAATTGGTTCACTTTGCCAATGTCACCCCTGTTTCAGGGAAGGACGGCAAGAGTTGCAAGGCTTATGTTCATTTGAGATTGGGTTTTTATATTGTAGGTCCACATGCGGCATGTGTTAGCGCGAAATTATACATATCTGCTTGTGGGAATGCATTTAATATAAAACTTAAATGATATATATCTTTGCAGCTTAGATTAGATTAGATTAGATAACAGAATAGTTGAATAGCATCAGATATTTTCATTCCTTTGACAACACCAAAGTGTGTTGTCAAGGAAAATAATGTCAACATTACTATGCCAAGCAACATCAACCGTTTACATAAATTGACGACAGAGTAGATACACGTGATAGGAAAGAACAAAAAAAATGCCTGTCGTGCAACCGAGACAAAACAAGGAACCATGTCTGGTGAAATTAAAATGTCAGTGACTGTTTGCTTCATGTCATTAAGAACTAAATAAAATTTATAGCCTCTCCGTAGAATTGTAATTTCATGTTTTCTGCTTAGATTATATATACACAGGATCTCTTCTAGTACTAGATAACTATCACGTCAAGTTCGAACTAGTTGCGCTACTAATTTAAATAATAATCTAATTGGTTTAGATTCAGACAATGACGAGCAGAGTCCAGATGCTCTTTCCGCTGCCGTGTCCTCGTTCTGCGAGTGTCTCTCCACCCAGATAGACTTGTGCTGTGAGGGTCTATCAGAGAAGGATGAGCCCGCAGCCAAGAGACTGCCACAGGCCCTGCTGACTCTCCTCACCGACTCCTTCAAACATATCACGGAAAATAGTGCAGTAGAGAAGGTATGGAAATGTCACAATATTATTATACTGAAAGTTATGATTTTAAATTTTTATTGATATTCCGTATTGATTTGTAATTAAGTAAGTAATAATATAATTTTTCTTCCTTGATTTGGATTTTAATTTGCAAGTACGTTGGTATGAGACTGACCACCCATACTGTATAAAATGGTTCATTTTGCCAATGTCGCCCCGTTTTAAGGAAGGTCGGCGAAAGTTGCAGGGTTTATGTTCATTTGAAATTATGATTTTAATTTTTGTAATCACAAACTTACACATTTCTCTGCCTTTGAGCGATTTTGTGCTTCCTTATGCCAAGCGGCGTTCGCAGTGGATTCACAGTAATCCTGTCCTTAGACTTTCTATTATTATTTTGTCTATGTACTTATATTATTCTTAACGCTACTCGGGATCTAGCAACAATCCCACAAGAGTGCCACCAGAGGTATGCTATTAGCTTCAGTAACATCAAACTTTTTACTTTTAGAGTCATGGGCATGCTTCTGACGTAGAGGTTCTTGTCTTGTCGTGCCGTTGCGTTTACTTCACGGGAAGTCCTTCCGCCACTTGATACCATATATAGCTTTGTATGAGCGTCCATATGATTTGGGTCCTTCTGACACATACATACAGGACGGGTATGAGAAGGGTTTGAGCATACTCGGTTACATATCCTTAGTCTTTTTATTACATTCTTCACGCTACGCGTGATCTAGCAACGATCCCATAAAGAGTGCCACCCTGAGGTGTGCTGAGCATACTAGGGTTTAATTTTGTAAAATGAATCTTAAATGTAATATACCTTCGCAACTTAGAAGTGAATGCTTCCACAATCAATGAAATAGTGAAACGTAAGTTGTTTTTTTACATTTTTACTTTTTCTTGGTAACTCTTTGACCATCGGAATGCTTTAAAACTTGCAAACTTTTCATCTTCTTTACTCGTTGTAATCGATCTCTGCATCATGCGGGGATCTTCCTTCCCATTGAAGGTGGACTCACACCAACCACTTCACTTGAAGTAGGGGTTTATTTGCTCCCAAAGGGGCTCATTTCTTGTGAAGGCTGAGTATATCGTGCTTGTATTTTGATTTTGAAATAAACATTCAACACTCTTGTTGGAGATCAAACCCTAGTTTTCAGGCATTAAATGCAAGTGCTGTACCAACTCAGCCAACTCAGGACACGTTGGACGTTAAACACAGCATATTCATCTTCATTTGATTGTATCTCTGACAGTGGCGATCCTGGCTGATGCAGCTGTTGAGCACTAGTCGTGTCCCTGGGGCTCAGACCTCCGTCCCTGCCCTGCTGGCCTTGGGGGCGCGCTCCTCGCTGCCCTGGGGCCCCATCGAGGCCCTGCTGGAGGCTCTCACCACACTGCTCGGGAATAATGATGCTGAAAATGTAAATAAATATTTTATAAGATAAAAAATACAACCAACTTTTGTTTTAGATTACGTTGAGTGTATCAAGTTCCACAACTGGTTTCACAAGCAAACCATTTGCATCATCAGGTGGCTTCATTAATACTTAATGGTCCAGACACCCAATCAGTTATTGAAGGTATCATCGTGTAAAGGCGTGAGAGATGCAGGACGGGCATGTGTAAGTTAGCAGGGGGATCATACAAAACTTGATCTAAGTAACAATCACTTAGCCCGGAAGAAGTGATTGTTATGTCAACAAAAACCGGCTGTGAAAGCTTCAATGTACAATTGATCTAAGTAGTTTGGCAATTTTTAAATTTTGGACGGTTTCATAAGCAGATCTACTTTTTTGTGTGCAACAAAGTCCCGTGATTAATGTGTGTATTTCCTCAAATAAATGAGTATTTTAATTTAAAAAAAAACGAAAATAACCTATGTTGAATTCTACTATTATTTTTATTTAAATTTGTTACAAAAACAAACAAAATAAACGAGTTGACCGGTTTCGGCCTCTAGTTACTCTGAAGATGGCCTAGAGGCCGAAACCTGTCAACTCGTTTATTTTGTTTGTTTTTGTAACAAATTTAAATAAAAATAATAGAAAGGTTATTTTCGTTTTTTTTAATTAAAATGGAGTTCTAAAAAGTTTCCGCTGAAACATTTCAAAATAAATTGCACAGAATCTGTACTCGACTTTCTTGCAGAAATTAACCCACTGTATGACGTATGTAAAGCTAGAATCATCTACCAGCTTATGCCGTTTCAATAAAAATATAATATATCAATAATAAATCAATTTTATTCCACCGCGGTGTGTACCTGCATACTCGTACAATATGGATATAGTCATATAAATACTTAAATGAATATAAATATTTGGTTGATTTATTTGTTGAGCACCGTTTTGTGTGAATTACACCTCAAGAGCCCTCTGCGAGGTTGGTCTCTCTGGAAAAAGCGCCAATTACACAAGAAAGATCCTTGACTTATAGTTTGGTATAAAGCTGACCACCCATAGTGTAAAAAATAATTCACTTTGTCAATGTCACCTCTGTTTCAAGGTAGGTCGGCAAGAGTTGCCGGTTTTATGTTCATTTGAGATTTGGTTTTAATTTGTAAGTACACATTCAGCGTTTTTAAGCGCGAATTTACACTTGTCTATTTGTGGGCATGCATTTGATATGAGTTTTTAATTTTAATATATCTTTGCAACTTAGATTTTAGAATCTAGAATCTAGATTATTATAGATGGTCATTGAACCCTTTTCTATGCAAACTAGGACTTTGTATGGTGGGTAAACTTTTTAGTTATATTTTGAAAAAGTAAGGACTGAATATTATTGGTATTAATAAAATTTTAAGAATCACAGCCTTTTTTCTATTTTTAACCCTTTGACTACCAAGAAAATTGCTAATACATTTTGTATGGAAATTTTTCACTTTGTATGGCGGCTATACTTCTAATTCACTTTTTGGAAAAAATAATGATGACAATATACAAGTTATCATTATTTACTTACATTTGTTCAAGATTATTTTATTATTAACCCTCTAACTGTTGAGAATTTTTCAATTTTTTTTTTCTTTTGTTTGGCAGCTCCCTAAATAAAGATCATGATGAAGCAATGATTATAATCGTTAAATATCACTGTTCTATTAACGGATTCACAGAAAATTTAAGAAAAATCGTTGTAGCCGTTTTTGAGAAAATCGCATTTAAAATTTTCAGCTCCTCGGAAGCCATCTTGAATTTTCAAAAAAGTAAAAAAAAATGATTACGAATTAACCCTTAACTTGGCAGAGGCAAAAATTCTTATTTTTTTAGTTTTTTTTATAAAATTTGTCTATAAAAAAAATCAAAGATTTCGGGAAAAATAATTTTAAAAATCCTAGATTTTCACTTTTCTGGAAATCGCATGTATCTAATAGGATACATTGCCAAGCTCCTGGAGAACCACTCGCGCTGTTTTATGTATACAATAGGATACACTGCCAGGCGACCGGAGATTTAGTTCAAAATAAATTTTATGTATATATTATAAAAGGGTTCATTTATTGCGACTTAATTTACTATAAATCAATGATAAATATATAATTACAAATGATATGAAAGAAATAAAACATTTTTTAAGTTTATTTTTATACAAAAAAATCAAAGTTACAAAAAATCAATTGACCGAAAAGTATCTTGACCACCATAAACTAAGAAGTCAAGTATAAGACCTGATACTCCGTTTTTATAATTTTGAATGAGTTGATATGGGTGTCGTTACATTTTGAGAAATGGAAGCCGATACAGATGTAAATTATGATAAGGATGGCAAGGCACTGTAACTGCTAATTGCAGCACTTGGGCTCGGATAAACCCGTGTAATGATGGGAGTTAATTGATTGTTGCAGTAGGTATCATTGATTTTTTCATCAGTGTCAGAATTTAAAATATTCATTGTTTCCAAGGAGGAATTCAAGGAAGGAGCTGAGCTTGTAGACGGTGAAAGCGAACGAAGCTCATCTTCGTCTGTGGATTCATCACTCATATCTGATGATGCTTGCATGCGAGGAACTAAGCTCTATATTTTTTCTATTTGTGTATGTGGTTTACTTTCCAAGAAAGAAAGCATTCCATTGTGTCAACAAAGAAACATAAAAAAATAATAATAAAGACTAGTTCTATAGAGCATTACCCCAAAATATACTAGGAAAAGGGGAATAATAAATTACGTATTCTTAAAAATAAGAAGTACAACACTAAGCAAATAAACGATCAAGATAAGACAAACCATTCAGTATTATTACAAAACACTAAAATTCCATTTTTTCTGGAAATAATGCACAAACTTGTTTTCTCAGAACTGGTCAGTTTTTGCTTTTGTATGAAATGCATACAAACAGTCCTTCTCCCAGCGCTTGGCAGCGTATCTAATAATATACATCGCCCGGCTACACTACTTCTCTAGTCCCTCAGCAATGTATCCTATTGGATACAGCGGAATAAACATTGGAATAAGAGATTATTGGACCAATAAAAAATAAATTTTACCATACATGTTGAAACATTAATTATTTGAGACTATAAAAATATTTTTTAATTTAAATTTAATACAACATTTGAAAAAAAAAAAAAAAAGTTACTGGAGCGCCCGCGCCACCCTTAGACCTCGTTGCCATCTCGTTTGAAAAAAACACACAAAGGCTTTTTACAGACGATTCATTATTTTTTACCATAAACAATACAACCTAAAGAAGAAGATCCAAATATGTTTAAATATTCAATATTTTTAGTCTTGGTCACAGATTTAAATAAAAACGATGTATCTAATAAGATACGTTGCCAAGTTAAGGGTTAAAGTAATAAACTTATTTTTTCTATCAAATCTAAAACAAATTAAAATATCTTGCATTTTAATGGGTTTTTGTAATATTTTCGATTTAAAATTTCAGGTCGTGTAAACGGTGCTTTATATTTATTTTTTCAAAAAAAATTTTTTTTTAATTTGTAGAAATTTATGCTGTCCATAATATTGTAGAACATTATATTTTTGTTGACCCCTTAACTTTCGAGAAAATCACAACCGTTTGTTTTTTTCATATGGCAACCCATAGACACAGATTAGTAAGCGTGTTGCCATAACTAATTTATTAAGTTAAAAAGTAATTAGTGGCAACTCTGAAAATTTAAGAAAAATTCTTGGAGCCGTGTTTGAGAAAAGTGCAATTTTATGTTTTTTTTGTATGGCAGCCATCTTGAATTTTCAAGTTGGTGTAATGCCATGTTATTCATACTTAATACATGTCCAAAAAAATTGATGTAGCCAAAATTTGGTATCTCTAGGTCTTATACTTTGGAAAGTGACACACATACACACATACAGACGGACGTTTTTGAAAGATAGTGTTTTTTGGCATGTCCTGCACCAGGACAACTCATTTCTGTGAAAACCTCGAAAAAATTTTTTTCACACCAAATCAAAACTTTCTTTATAGCCTTCAGCTATTGTAAGAAAGTAAAATGAGTATTTCCTTAACACATAAAGAAAAACCCCCACATACAGCACATCTAATCTAATATAAGTTGCAAAGATATGTAACATTGGGGATTTACATTTTATGCATTTTCACAAGCAAACACGTACAAGTTCGCGCTTGTACATGCCACATGTGAACCTACAACCCAAATCTCAAATTAACGTACACTCTGCAACTCTTGCCGACCTTTCCTGAAACAGGGGTGACATTGGCAAAGTAAACCATCTTTTTACAGTATGGGTGGTCAGCCTCATACCAACCTACATATAAGGCAAAGTGCTAACATCCCTCTTATTTAATACTATTACTTTAGATTTACAAGTATTCAATTTTATTATTTTTTTCTCTTGGAAAAACATTGTATCCTGTAGTCTAATCCATTATGAGTTTCATAGCATTTCCGGAGACCAATTGTATATAAGTATCTTCCAGAGTAGTGCTAGTGGAAGACACATTTCACCAACAGTGATCCAGTCATGCTGCATCTCAAGGTTTAACGCATGAAGCCTGTTTTTAGAGTCAGAGTCATGGTTTACTAAAGCCTTCATTTGGGCTCTCTGAGATTTCACCTTTTGCCATCCCAGGCATCTTCTGTTATATAGTGCTTACACCAGTTAAGTATTTGTGGTAAAATTCTGCTCCTTTTTTGATCTTTGAACCAGCATACTAGGACACTTGGGTCTTTAAAGTTTTCGAGAATATGGTGCTTTGTAATACGGTGTTGTGCATGTATGTAGGATGGTCTTTTCCATCCCAAACCAAACTTTTCTCTTCGTCTGCAGGCTTTGCCGTCTATTGTTTCAGGTATCTAATATTAGGTCTTTACATATGAAATTGGCGTTTTGTATGGGAGGAAAAAAAAGTGATTTTTTTTTTAATATAATATATTTATTTAATCAAAGTATGTACCATTGCTATCTATGCACTTTTGGCATCTTATAGGTAGTTTATTGATCCCATTACCAAAATAACCATTCGGACGGCAATCAATACAATCTTTGAAGGCGGTTTGGACTGCCCCATTGGAGTTGAATTTTTTCCCTTGCAAGAAGTTATCCAATTTAAAAAAAAAAGGTAATCTATTGAAACAAGGTCCGGGGAGTACGGGGGATGTCTTAACCATTCCAATTGAAGCTCCTCTAATTTGGTAGCCGTCTGTTGTGCAGTGTGTGGTCTAGCGTTGCCATGAAGCAGCAGTTGCCTAGAGCGATTGACCAGCCTCGGTTGTGTAGCAGCTAGCTTTTCCATCATGGTTTGCAGTTGCTGACAATAGACATCTGCCGTAATCATCTGACCAGATTTAAGAAAGGTGTAGTGAAGGACACCGGCACTAGTCCACCAAACGCTCACAAGTAACTTTCTTTGAGCCAATTTTCGCTTGGGGCATGATTTGGCTGGTTTGGCAGGGTTCAGCCATTGCGATGAGCGCTTCCGATTATTGCACAGGATCCATTTTTCATCACAGATAATAATTCGATTTAAAATCTCTTCATTATTGTGCCGGTTGAGTAATGTAACGTAGCAGTCGACGCGCGTTTATTGATTTGCTTCACCCAATTAGTGAGGTACCCACCTTTCAAGCTTTTTGACGTTTCCAATTTTCTTCAAGGGCATTAAAACAGTTTTATCAGTAACTTTGCAGCCTACAGCTAACTCGGACGTGGTTTGCGATGGATCCGCTTCGACAAAAGCCTTAAGTTCCTCATTTACAACTTTGGTCTCCGGCCGTCCACGAGGCTTGTTCTGCAGTCTGAAATGTCCAGAACGAAAACGTTGGCACCCAAAAACGCACAATGTTTTTAATCGTTTAAACGCACATCATTAATCATTCGAGCCGTTTCTGCAGCACTGGTGCCACGGTGGAACTCTTACTCATAAATAACGCAATATTTCAAATTTTCCATTTTATAAAATGAGTGACGCAAAGAAAAAACAATTGAGGAACGAACAAATGAATTATAATTTTCAATACACAAATAGGTACATGAGTAAATAGCTGTATAAATTTGAATTTGGAATTCTTAACCAAAGAGGAGATATTTGAGATCAAAGTGGCCAGTACAGCAAAACACCAATTTCATATGTAAGGACCTAATAGTTACGCTGTTAACATGTCTTTGCCAGCGATTGAACCTATGATCAGTAAGTAAGTTATTAAACATTAATACAAATGTTTGCAGGAAACACAGTCTACGTTGCAGCATGAGATCCCCGATGGTTCTCCCTTTGCTTGCCTGAAGGTGTCCACATGTGTGGGTGCTCTGAGTGCCCTGTGTGGGGACGTGGCACACAGACAGGCGGCTGCGGAGGCTATGGTGGGCAGGCTGCGGGCTGAGGCTAGCCCGGGGGCGCATTGTAGCACTACTGCAGGTGATATCAACACCTACACTTTACTCTATGGCCAGATTCAGATTCTTGATTTGTTTTGTTTGGTTTTGACCGTGGTCCATAGCTTCTTTCTTTTATTTTTCTTACGTTTCGTTACTTCTGAACTTCGTTGAGTTCTACTAACTTCTAATCAAAATCCAATTATTGAATGTTTTCTTGTCGACATCAACCATGTTTTATTCTGTTTTAAACCCTGTTATGTTATTGTAAAATAATAATATTATTGATAAAAAAGATATTGCTGTGACATCAGTGCGTGATGACCGTTAGCCAAGGGGCGAACCTAAGGACTGTGGAAGTAGTCGTGTTCTTTCGGCATAACCCAAAGTCTGGTTTGGACACACCAATCTGGAGCGAGATGTGACCGAAGGTGGATGGGGGACACATCGCTGCGAGGTGCAGCGTGACAGTATGGCGCACTATAAACGTGGCACGTGGCTGTACTTGGTAGGTGGAATAACAATGGAGCTTCCACCCCTTCTCTGTGGATTTCCTGCCATCAAAAGCCACTCGCCTTGTGAACCTGAGCCTGGTCCAGATAAATTTTCATCCTGGGACTCTGCCTGTGCCTCGTGGACTGCTGCTTTCGGGGATGAAGCCTCAAGCCATGATCATACGGAGACTCCTATCAACGAAACAGCTATGTTTGGAAGTGCTTTTTATTGACAAAATGCAGGTCTGACTATTTTTGTAATTTCCATTTCAATTTCCCATGTTAACTTTCCGGTGGTACAGTTTCCGGTCGATAGCTCAGGTGGTAGAGTGCTTGCATTCCACGCCGAAAGCTCGGGTTCGAATCCCACCGAGGGTGTCAGAAATGATTTCCCGTTTCGGTGTTTATTTCAAACCCCAAAATAAAATACCGGCAAGGTTTACTGAGCCTTCACAAGAAATGAGTACCAGCCCCCTCGGGAGCTGGGAAACCCCCCACTTCACTGAAGTGGTTGGCGTAAGGCCGGCCCCCTTACCTGTAAAAATAAATAGGTTCAACTCGCCACATGCGACTCCTTCGGGGATAACGCGGCAAGAAGTTACACTATATGTGTAGCTTAGTTGCATTTTTTGCGTTTTAACTAAATAAACCCTGTTTCGTTCATGCCAAATAATCTTTAAATTATGCAGCCTTTCCGAAAATAAAATAAGCAACACAGAAAAGAATCCCCGCACCCTGAGTGATGATGATGATAAGAGCTAGCAGGAAGTAAGTATCCTAGGTACAGTCACCTCTCAATTTTGTACATAACAACCCCTTTTCTTTTCTGTTGGAATTTTTTGTTTTGTAAATTTCAATTGCTTATTTGTATAGTCGGGAATAATTTCACGAGTTTAGAGTTCGAGAATTGTATGTTATGATTATTTAACAGAATATAATGTTAGTTTTTGCTCTGACTTATTCCTCTCTATTGTTTTTTCCTACAGCTCGTGCAGTTTTAAAGTCCCGTGAGCGCGCCCTGTGCACAGAGCTGACCAACCTGTCTATGCTATGCCAGCGATTAGCCTGTCTGTGCTGTCCTGCAGGAAGCTGCTTCAGTCTGTGCGCCAAAGCCCTCACTAGGCAGCACGCCTTGCTGGCCTCCACGGCCCTCCACATGAGCACTCGAGGACCAGCCAATGTCACTTCTGCCAGGTAAAAATTAAAAAAAAAAAATTAGGCTGATTTATTTGGTGAGTGCTGTTTTTGTGTGTTTCACACCTCAAGAGCCCTCTGCGAGCTTGGTCGTCGCTGTAGAAAGCGCCAATTCTCAAGCAAGACCCAGTTGTTGTAAGGCTGGATGGACCTTTTGATGACCGGTCTTTGGTAAAGGTTTATGAATTTTTCAACCCAGCAAAGAGCAAATTTGAAAATATAAATGGTATATTTTTTGTGCTCCGCTGGGATTCGAACCCACGACCTTTCAGTTACGAGTCCGAAGTGTTACCACCTGGACTACGGACCGGTCGGTAGTTTCATATCTTGCCACCTTGTCCATGGAAGCTGCTTCAGTCTGTGCGCGAGAGGTCTTCTGAATGGTCTTCTCCCTCCCGCTTGGAAAACTTGGGTTCCCATTGATACTAGGATACTAGGACGCCAGTGAAGCAGAACATAGTGGATCTCCTGCTTAGGAATTCTGTCTCTGAGACTTACCCCCGTATTCTCGATCAACACTGACTCAAGTACCAATACTTACCTAATTCAAGCGCTACACTATCTCAAGGGTCGACATTTTGGAGCGTTTTGTTTCACAAAGTACACTTAAGTAGTTATCAGCCTAGTGCCCAACTTAGTGGAGATGTACGGCTCTGCCATTGGCTGTCAAAGAAACCCAGCTCTGTAATTGGTCCGTAACTTCCGACCAATATTCGACGTATTTCATTCTTCTCATTGCTGCTTCTTTCAAATTTGAATGTTATTTGAGCTGTGCAGATTATAAAAGTTAACAACAAATTGACACGCAATTAACGCACCACCGTAAGTACGAATTTGTTTGTTTGCAATTTCCATTAGTTTTTTAAAATACATTTGTAAAATTTAATGGAAAGTGTTTTTATGGATTTCAGCGCCAAAAAGATGTTCTTTTCTCCAGAGGAGAAGGAGCTGCTGGTGGCTCTGATTAAAGAGAAACCTATAATAGAAGACAAAAGAACAGATGGAAAAAATTGTTGACTTTGTTAAACCCTCAATGAGCAACGGCAAGACTGTATACAGAACGACGCATTTTTTCAATCTAAAGCGTCTTCTAAATTCTTCCTCGTCGTAATACGTAAATGGGTCTTTACAGTCCCTGATATATTTTCTTGGGACACTATTTTTGGTCAAAACAATGTTAATATACTCGTCAAAGTCGTCTTCATCGTAATAATTCATTATTTTATGTAAATAATTCACAAACAAACAAAACCTATGCTGATGAAATACGACGGAATATTTTGACAGATGACAGCGCTCAAGCTTTGGTTCCTGAAACGCGTGACACATTGCAGTTTGGTCCTAGACCATACCGGAGAACAAACCGGATTCTGATGGTCAAAAAATGTTAAAATACTTGTCAAAACCATGTGTTCCTACATATCCAGTTGTATTAGACTCGAGGTCAGCTGCCAATTTTCAGGAACTTTGTTGTGATCGGGAACATATTATGACCAAGGTCACTCAGCGGTTTTCAAATTCAACTGCATTAGGTACATCTGCGTTATTCTTTGTGTATCTTGATATGAGATTGCAGGCATTTCGGCTTCAGCACATACTGCAGAGTTGTTTGTGTATAATTTATTTATGAAATTTGTATTTTATTAGCTTGGCCAGCCCCTAGCATGGTGGATGTGTAATGATGTGTTTGGAATACATTTTCACCTTCAGATGGATTACTTTCAGGCCTTACTTATAGGGAATTCACGCAGCATGCAAATCCTTCATAATCATTCTTTCATTCTCACCACCTCAAGGAGAGCAGCATTCCGTAATGTGTAAGAGGATTAGGTAATTCTGCATTGAATGTTATAGTTTTTCAGGAATTTTCCTGAAACTAGGGTCTTCCCGTGACTGTGGAACGTTCAACACCAAACCCACATTTATAAACTAAAACAATAGGTCCCATCATCTTGCAAACCTATGCGATACACTACTCACCGGACAAACTCGTCCAACCGTTTTCCACAACAAGGGAAATTTCAGGAAGGACCATTCGGTAAGGAGACGACATTGGGAACGGCTGGCTTCAGGAATCAGTATATCACGAATGCAAGCGAACCAAACATTTCTTTATTCAATATAACATTGCAGAATTCCGGCAAGAATCTAAATGAATACAAAATGTCAACCTTGGTGTGTTTGTGTGTGTTGTGTTAGTACATAAATGCAGAATCAAGATAGAGATAGAAAATAATTGCTATGTTGAAATAAGAAGAAAAACCTTCCTCCGCTAGGTAAGTCAATGAATCTCTGAAATAAATCTATAATTAACAATTATGCATCGATAAGAAAATAAGCAGGAAAATCTTTCCCCCGCACAGGTAAGTCAATGAATCCCTGAAAGTAAACATATTATAGCCAAGTGCACAGCGATAAGAAACTCTGAAAGGAAACACCAACATAAAAATAAAATGAAGTAATATGTTCAATGAAATTTAGTTAATTTGTTAGTATAATGAAAGAAAACTCAGCCGAGGAAACAGCTCAGGAACAACACTGTATTAAACGTAAATAGTTATTTTAATTTTAAATAATGAAATGCCAGATCCCAATAAGAAACAAAACCACTGCACTTTTCACTTCACAATAATAATGCCAAATTAAATCAAAAGAATTTCAGCGCTTAATATTTATAAAAGTTATTATTTAAATTTCAAGTTCAATAGATGCGTATGCAAAGTTTTGTTGATTAATGTTCCTTTATTTATAAAATATTTTTATTATTTAGAAAATCGGAATGAATATATTATTAAGCTTTGAAACGAAACACATCCGTATCGATCTCCGGCCGAAATCAGACTCCCGAGTTTATTCTAATTAGGAAATGAAATTAATTATTTTTAGTGTTTAGAAAACGAAAAACACATCTGTATCGACCGCTGTTCCAGATCGAAGTCCCCCATCCTTTGCAACGCCAGGGGTGCATTTCCTCCCTTCCCCTTGAGATTCTTTCCCTCTACCCGAGATCTGTCGCCAGTCAAAACGATATAATTATTGGTTGAAAAACAGAGAACATTACAGTATGTATGTATGTGTGTCACTTTCCAAAGTATTAGACCTAGAGATACCACATTTTGGCTACTTCAACTTTTTTGGACATGTATCAAGTATAAATAACACGGCGTTACACCAACTTGAAAATTCAAGATGGCTGCCATACAAAAAAAACATAAAATTGCACTTTTCTCTAAAACGGCTCCAACAATTTTTCTTAAATTTTCAAAATGACCATTAATTAGTTTTTAACTTAATAAATTAGTTATGGCAACACTCTTGCTAATCTGTGTCTATGGGTTGCCATATAAAAAAAAAACAAACAATTGGGATTTTCTCGAAAGTCAAAGAGTTAACAAAAATAAAATGTTCCACAATATTATAGACAACATAAATTTCTACAAAACTAAAAAAAAATAAAAAAAGTAAAAATAATATAAAGCACAGTTTACACGACCTGAAATTTGAAATCGAAAATATTACAAAAACCCATTAAAATGCAAAATATTTCAATTTGTTTTAGATTCGATAGAAAGAACAATGTTACTGCCTTATTACTTTAGTTCATAAGTAAAGATTTTTTACTTTTTTGAAAATTCAAGATGGCTTCCGATACAATTTTCCATACAAATGTATTCGTAATTTTTTTGGTAGTCAAAGGGTTAAAATAAGATAAAAGGCTGCGATTCCTAAAATTTTATAAGTACCAATAATAATCAGTCATTACTTTTCCAAAACATAACTAAAAAGTTTACCCACCATACTAAGTTCTAGTCTGCATACAGAAGGGTTCAATGACCATCTATAATAATCTAGAATCTAAGTTGCAAAGATATATTTCAAAACTTATATTAAATGCATTCTCACAAACAGACACGTGTAAGTTCGCGCTTACAAATGCTTAATGTGTACTTACAAATTAAAACCAAATCTTAAATGAACATAAAGCCTGCAACTCTTGCTGACCTTCCTTGAAACAGGGGTGACATTCATAAAGTAAATTATTTTTTACACTGTGGGTGATCAGCTTTATACCAACCTATAAGTCAAGTATCTTTCTTGTGTAATTGTCGCTTTTTCCAGAGAAGGCCAACCTCGCAGAGGGCTGTTGAGGTGTGATTTACACAAAACGGCGCTCACTAAAGAAATCATCCAAATATTTATATTGATTCAAGTATTTATATGGCTGTTTAGGTATTGTACGAGTATGCAGGTACACACCGCGGTGGAATAAAATTGATTTATTATATTTTTATTGAAACGGCATAAGCTGATAGATGATTCTAGCTTTACATACTTCATACAGTGGGTTAATTTATGCAAGAAAGTCGAGTGCAGATTCTGTGCAATTTATTTTAATGTAAATTCACAACCAATCAAAAAATATGCAAACGATTAAATACGATGGAATATTTTGACAGATGAAAGCAATGCTCAAGTCTTGGTTAATATCCCTGTCGACTTTACTAACCCAAGCGCTAGCATTTTGAGAGCTATAGCGCTGCTTTTACCCTAAGTATTGTTCTTGAAATGAATTTCCTCAATCTAAGCGCTCGTTTGCCCTTAAGTTAGTGCTAGTGTTGATCGAGAATACGGGGGTTATTTCTAGATCCTAGTATCCCTTTTCAATGGCTCTTTGACAAATCCTCAGTGTGACGGCGCTATACTGAGTAAGCCCTTTTGTTTCCAGGTACTGATGGATACTGGAAGCGCCCATGACTCATAGAAAACATTATTCTATTTATCACTGTTGGATTCACACGACAACCACGCTTACTCATTATTCTTCATGTATCTCTTTAATCACCTGTAGGTTCGACAAGGTGGTGCGTGTGTCTGGCCGGCCCCTCTCCCGTGCTGTGGACAAGTTTGTGTCCCACGGAGAAGCCACCCCGGGTAACGCAGCAGTGCTGAAGCTAGTGCCACGGCTGGCTTATGAGATGGAGCAGTTCTGCCAGAAGGTGACCCGCCTAGCCAGCAAAACAAAGGTATACTTACTAATGTTAATAGCTACAAAACTTAAATTAAGTATATTTTGTAAGGTTTGTGTATTAGCACTGAAAATTAATATTAATTGATTTCTAAAGAGAGATAATTGATTTATAAAAGTCGGGAGAGATCGAAAATGTTTGTATTTATTAATTAAAAAGAAAATTAATAACAATATGAAAATAAAACATTGTTTCATTACATTTTTTATAAAGTTCTGTAAAGCTTAGTACAAATCAATTAAAATTAAGGCTTGTGTACTTAGTTACTTTAATTATCGAAAGATACAGGTGAAACAGACAAGATAAACTTACCAAATCACACAATACATATGTAAATGCAGGTTGATTGATAACAACCACACTAGCATGGCAGCGGTAGCACCCGCGCCAACTTTGTGAAATGCTCCGCTCCCTCCTGTGTCATCCATCAAAATTACAGCATAATAGTGTCCGCAATAACTGGACTATAAATGAGTGCGGTATTAATGAGAATATGAGAGTGAAAATATGAAGTAGTACAGTGTTCGGGGCATCTAGAAAGAATGGATGATGTTACTGATAAAAAGAGTGTACAAAAGGAATGTCAAAGATAAGTTTAGAAAGGGAAGACCAAGGAAAGAATGGATTGATCAAATAAGGGAGATTGTAAATGCCTGGAATAAACAGTGTGAAAAAGAGAGGAGCATGCATGAAAAGAGTGATGAATGTTGGAGGAGATGAAGAAGTACGCTAAGACAGAACAAGGTGGAGATACATATGCGGAGGCATTGGTCACCCTTAGCGGAATGGCGGCTGGATACAATACAATACTGCAAAAGCGGTGTTCCGAATCAACTAGACCCTGATGTATTTCAATTATTGTATTTATAACTATAATAATAATAACTATAATTATAATATTTATAACGCATTTAAAAAGTATACCAAATTTGGAAGATAAAAAAATTCTTTACTTTTGCAGTTGGATCTGGTACCATACTTGTCAAAAGGCAACGCTCGTGACTTTAGAATCAAAGCTTCAGCCGTGCGGGAAGCTCTGAAAGCTCGTCAAGGACAGACGGATGTAACTGAGGATGATGAAGAGATGTTAGATGGTACTAAGAATGAAGAAGAGGTCCAGGAGGCTGAGCCAGAGATTGAGGAGGTCATAGATGATGGAGAGATAAATGATATGATAGAGGAAGCCAAAGAAGTTCAAACTGATTCTGAAGGTAAGATTCAATAGATGCAAACAATTTCAATACCCAAAGATTCTCCTTTTTTCAGTGACTATCAAAATTAGTGCCATAGAGAAATTTCCAAAAATAAAACAATACAGTTAACCCTTGTTATTAAAAAACACACACACAAAAACATCCATTATCTTCAGCTGATCTCAAAATTACCAAACAAAATGATGTACAATGTGCCTCAAAACACAATATACTTACTAGGGGCGTTGCTCCTGGCTGCTACGCAGCCCAACCCCTTAACATTTGGGGAATGTGAATATTGCGCATAGTTTCCTCTCGTTAAAATTCGGAAAACATGTAAAATAAAAACATGCAATCTTAGTAAAAGAAAATCGACCACCCATACTTTAAAAAATGGTTCACTTTGCAGATTTCAGCTGTGTTTCAGGGAAGGTTGGCAAGAGTTGCAGGGCTTATGTTCATTTGGAGTGGGTTTTTATGTTGCAAGTACACATGCAGCATGTGTAAGCGCTAACTCATAAAGACTGCTTGTATAAATGCATGCAATATTAATTTCAAATGTAATATACTTTGCAACTTAGATTATAGAACTAAACAAAATAATTTCCTTGACTTATAGGTTAGTATGTGGCTGACCACCCATACTGTAAGAAATGGTTCACCATGCAAATTTCATCTCTGTTTGAGGAAAAGTCGGCAAGAGTTGCAGAGCTTATGCTCATGTGAGATTAGGTTTTTATGTTGTAAGTATGATAGAACAATATCTGTAACGATTGGGGGAATCACCTCCAAACGTGAACGGGTCGTCTCGGGTGTGCCGCAGGGTAGCCATCTGGGTCCTCTTTTATTCTTAATTTTTATAAACGATATAAGACATTGCTTCCTCAATTCAAGCGTCTTACTTTATGCAGACGATATGAAGATTTTTTCAGAGGTGGCATCCGTGAGAGATTGTGTATCTATCCAAAGAGATTTGAAACGCTTTGGTGGCTATTGTATCGTAAATAAACTTTCTTTAAATGTTTCTAAATGTTGCATCGTGAGGTTCACTAGGAAAAAGAACCCATTAGTCTTTGAATACGAGATTCAATCGGAGTTCGTGGAACCTGCCGATCAAGTATGTGATCTGGGGCTTGTATTAGACAATAAATTGAGATTCAATTACCACATAGATAGCATCATTAAAAGATCATACAAACTGCTTGGGTTTGTTTTGAGATCTTGTAAGCCATTCCGAAACACTGCAGTGGCATTATGTCTTTATAAAGTTTACGTAAGACCAATACTTGAATATGCTTGCCAAGTTTGGAACCCGCAATATATCATCTATGTCAATAGATTAGAGGCCATCCAAAAACGCCTCATCAGGACACTCTTGTACCGAGACGGTCTCCATCGAGAGCTTGCCGACTATCATACGGCGCTGCAACACTATGGTTTGTTTTCGCTCCAAGCGAGACGGAGTGTTCTGGACCTAATGTTCCTATTCAAACTCATCCGGGGTAACGTGTCTTGCTCCGAACTCCTGTCTGAAGTGGGAATCCGAGTGCCTAGGATGACGTCAAGAAACACCAAAATCCAGCTCTATATTCCGTCTCACAGAACAAATTCATACGGAAACTCATTCCTCTTGAGAGCTTCGCGGTTGTTCAATGAAACGTTTAGTGAACTGGACATTTTTTACCAATCGACCAATACTTTGAAAAAGTTAACGACGGCCATACTTTGCCCTTAATTCTTGATTAATGATGTAAAATAATAATAATAATAATTGTAATTGTAATAATAATAGAAACGTGTTCATGAAATATAATGAATTTTGACTAGAATTTTAGTGTGTAGGTATTAGTGAGTGGGAAAAATTAAAATTGTAATTAAAAATATTTGCATGTTCAAGTGAATGTAAGGCTGATTTGATAGATGTAATTCTGTTTTTATCTCTTATTGTTTGGTGTCATTACGGTTATCATGATTATTTTAATAGGTTTTTATATTTTATATTTATATTCTTTTTTATTTTAATACTTATACTTAATGTCAACATTGTATGAAAAAAAATATCTTACTGTCATTAGTATTTTTATTTATATTCTTTTTTATTTTAATACTTATATTTAATGTCAACATTGTAATTGGGAAGGTACAACATCAATTGTATATATTTTTATTATTATTTTATATATTTTAATGTATTTTCCTGTTTTGTTGAATAAATTTAAAAAAAAAAAAAAAAAAAGGCATTTGTAAGCGCAAACTTATACCTGGCTGCTGGTGGGAATGCATTTAATATGAATCTCAAATGGTACCTATGTATCTTTGCAACTTAGATTATGTAAAAAAATACACAAAATAATTTCCTTGACTTATAGGTTGGTATGAGGCTGACCACCCATACTTTAAAAAATGGTTCACTTTGCAAATTTCACCTTTGTTTCAGGGAAGGTTGGCAAGAGTTGCAGGGCTTACGTTCATTTGAGATTGTGTTTTTATGTTGTAAGTACACATGCAGCATGTGTAAGCGCGAAGTTATAAATGTCTGCTTAAAGGAATGCATGAATCTCAAATGTAATATATCTTTGCAACTTAGATTACAGATTTAAATCCATTTTTATTTTAATTGTTTTTTTTAATTTGCATGATTTTTTTTTTTTTTTTTAATGGTGCACAACAGGTTACTCTGATTACAGTGCACGCTCTCAGCCATCAACAAGCTGGGAGGAACTCTTTTACCATGAATTTAAAGGTGTCTAAATTGTATTGAAATATATCAATCTTTGATTCGTTAATGAGTTTAACACTCCGAGTCAAAGGATGTTGCGCCAAGACGTCAGCGCGACTCATCTGTACATGAAATTAATCATGACCTCGTCCCCGATTATAGTCATTTGGCACGTACAACCTGAAACCCTCCAACAGGGTGGGACTGTCTATTAACCCGTTGATTACCTTATGAGAGAGCACCATAAGGGTCCCGTTGCGCCTAGTTTCTAAACTCCTGAAGCTAGTTTCCCGAAGCAGCTCCTCATGGTGCATAAACTGAGGGTAATTTCCCTGCGTCCTCATGAGGAGGTACCTCGGGAACTTCTTCTGGAGCTGCTCTAACATATTAATGTACTTCCGCTGGTAAGGTGTCCACATCTCAACAGCGTACTCTAATTTAGACCGTATGACGCAACCAAAGACATCCGCCATCGCCCTAGGCTCCGTAAACTGTTTGCACAGTCTGATAACAAAGCCCAGAAGCCGATAGCATTCGGTCGTCAACCGCGTCACATGGTCTGAGAAATTCAGTCCGGGATCAAAAACCACCCCCAGATCCCTAAACGAGGAAACACGAGTCAGTATCAGCCCACCCATACTGTACTTTAGGATTATGGGACAAGAGGATTTTGTGAATGACATAACACAACATTTGTTGATGTTGAAACTTAGCCCATTCTTGTTTGACCACTCCAACAAGTGGTTCAAATCCGTCTGAAGTCCTCTACAGTCCTGAGAGTTTGTAACTTCAGTATAAATTTTCATATCATCAGCATAAAGCAAATAAGAACAAATTTTGAGTTCATCTATAATGTCGTTTATGAACACAATGAAGGCTAGGGGACCTAAATTTGAGCCTTGGAGAACTCCTGAAGTTGGAGAAAACCCTGCCGATCGGTGGCCATTTATTTCCACAAAATGGCATCTGTTTTTCAGGAATGAAGAAAAAAAGATTAAAAGAGATTTGGAGAAACCAAAGTCTTGCATCTTTTTAAAAAGAATACCATGATTTACTCGATCGAAAGCTTTGGAGAAGTCAGTATATATGACATCTATTTGCTTGCGAGAGTCCAAGCTAGAGGCAAAGTTCCTACTAAGGTCGAGTAGGTTTGACACTGTTGATCTCTTATGCAGAAAACCATGTTGGTGTATACTGGATACGGGGCTTGATTTGCCACAATAGGTCTTTGTGTATCAAGCACTCAAACACTTTTGCAAAAGCAGATAAAATGGAAATGGGTCTATAGTTTTTGACGTCAGTTTTGTCACTAGACTTATGTACTGGAATCTATAAATCTATAATCTAAGTTGCAAGGATATATATATATATATTTGGATGACTTTTCTTCTTTTGGGCGCCGTTTAGTGGCTCCAGCCACCCTAAGGGCGCCGTTTAGTGGCTCCAGCCACCCCAAGGGCGCCCACCGCTCACTCTCTTCTTGTGAAGATGGTGGTCATGATGGTGTCAAGGTGGTCGATGATGGTGTCAAGGATATATTCATTCAAAGCTCTCAGATGTATGCCCACAAACAAACACGTGTAGTTCGCGCTTACAAATGCTGATTGTGTACTTACAAATAAAATCCAAACCTCAAATGAACATAAGCCCTGCAACTCTTGCCGACATTCCCTGAAACAGGGGTGACATTGGCAAAGTGAACCATTTTTTACAGTATGGGTGGTCAGCCTCATACCAACCTGTAAGTCAAGGAATAGCAGTAATAAATAACATTTAAGTAAAAAAATAAAAAAAACAACAAAATCTTAAAAATAAATCCATACAAAAAAAAGTCAAAAATTTCTTATGCAAAAAATGTAGCAAACTAATAAACCAACATTACAAATCAGCATTGCAGATTAGCCGCCACTTCTTCCTGTCCTTGCATACTTCTTTCATTTCATCCAGAGTCATAACCTTTTTCATACAAGCTCTCCTTTTATTATGACTCTGGATATCCCATTCACTCGCTATTTCGAAAATTTGGTCCATCCATACCTTTCTCGGTCTTCCTCTTCCACGACATCCATCAATTCTTGCAGCATACACTTTCTTCGTCAGTCTTTCCTCATTCATTCTCTCTAAATGTCCAAACCATCTAAGTATACTTCTTTTAATCTTTACTTTCACACTTTCTCTCACACCACATTCCTCTCTAACAAAATCATTCCTCACCCTATCACTTTGTCTTTTTCCAATCATACTTCTTAAATAGTTCATTTCCACTGTATGGACTTTACTAATCTCACTTTCACTCACCGTCCAGGCTTCACTTCCATACATCAGAGTGGGCACTAGTATACCACCGTGCACCGCGAGTCGAACATTTTTTGAAAGATTCTGGTTCTTGGCGATGCTAGCGGTAGCACCCAGTACGACTAACTCAAAGAATAACTCTAGAATAACTCTAGCTAATTTCCAGGCTTGGGGGTATTTACATATTTTCAAAGATAAATTGAAAATAAAACACAAAGGTTCAGCAAGACAGTTAGAAATAGAGGATACCACCCTAGGTGGAATGTTATCTGGGCCTGTGGCTTTGTTAGTTTTTAACTCTAACAGAGACGTCTCAACCTCAGCTGAAGAAAAAGAACTGAGGTAGATTGACGTTGGTTCATATTTGCTATTAGAGGATTCAAATACACTTGTGTTGAGGGTCTGGGTGCTGTAGACCGATTGGAAATATTCGGAAAAGCTCTCTGATACTGATTGGGGATCAGATATGATCCGATCTCCATCAGAGAGTTGAAAAATAACTTTTCCTTTGGTCTTGCATGATCTGATATATGACCAGAATTCTTTAGAATCGCAACCTATCCCAGACTGAATTTTGGTCTTATACAATTTATGTGCATTTGTAATAACTATTTTTAATTGTGCTCTCTTTAAAGAGAAAGCATCATAATTATTTACATTTTTGTTTGTCTTACACTTTTTGTGCAAGCGCTCTTTACACTTTATTTCATCTATAATATCGCGAGTAAACCATACAGGATAATTTTTGGTAAATTTGCCTGAAAGCTTCTTATGCGGAGCACATAAATTGAATATCTTATACAATATATTATAAAAATATGCCAGAGCAGTGTCAACACATTTACAATTATACAGATAAGACCAATCATAATATTCTAAAATACTCTTACATCTACTTATATCTAAAAGATTGTAATTAATATTATTAGAATCATGTAATGCATCAGCTTGTCCGTGTGCAATGCCGGGCAGTTGATGCTTTTGTGTCTGTGTTGGTTTGCTGCGCAGAGGCGTAGCTCGCAGGCGCACCAGAACCATCAGGGTGGGGTGGTGGCGGTCTTCGCTTACCAATGGCTCTAGGCAGCGCTCTACACTACAACATATTTTTTTTATTTTTGGATTGTTATTTAAATAAACAACACTTTAAAATTTTTTAAACACTGTTTTTAATTTCACCCATATATAATATATTTAAAAAAAATTTTTTTTAAATATTTTAAATGATACTAACGTTTTTGACTAATATAGTCATCTTCAGGTAGGAAAAATTTTACAGAGTTTTTAATAAAAATTAGTCAGTAAGGTAAGTTAAATAGGTAAAATTGAATTCATTAATAAAATATAAAAAGTCCAAAAATAAAATATGTTTATATTGTACATTAAGATACGAGTATAATTCATTACCTAAAAAATAAGAGTTCTTCTTCTTCTTCAGCCTGTATTGATCGTCCACTCCTGGACGTAGGCCTCCTTTCGCATTTTCCATTCGTTTCTATCCTGAGCGATCCGCATCCAGGCAAGTCCTGCACTTCTCTGAACATCGTCACGCCAACGCAACTGTGGGCGCCCAACTCCACGCTTTGCCATCCTTGGGCACCAACACAGCAGTCGCTTTGTCCACTTTTCATCTGAATCGCGAGCGACATGTCCCGCCCATCGCCACTTGGGGTTGCGGCCATCTTGATGACATCGGAAACCTTTGTCCTGACTCTTATGTCCTCATTTCTGAGTCTGTCCCGCAAACTGACACCCAACATGGCTCTCTCCATTGCTCTCTGTGTGACTCTTAGCTTGTGGGCACTTTTTTGTGACATTGTAACTGTCTCAATACCATAAGTGAACACTGGCAGGACACAGGCATTGAATACTTTCCTTTTTAAGTTGATGGGTATTTTTGGATTTTTCAAAATGTGACCAAGATTTTTGAATGCTGCCCAGCTTAGTCCGACTCTTCTATTTAGGTCTGCTATCTGGTTATCTCGCCCGAGCTGTATTTTGTGACC
Organism: Agapetus fuscipes; assembly: GCA_951799405.1. Classification (NCBI taxonomy): domain Eukaryota; kingdom Metazoa; phylum Arthropoda; class Insecta; order Trichoptera; family Glossosomatidae; genus Agapetus; species Agapetus fuscipes. The sequence goes on along the minus strand of OX637333.1, from coordinate 15,908,146 downwards.
CAAATAAATGTACTCATCGACAGATTCAATGCTGGCATTGTCCAGTACAATTTGTGCTGGTTGTGACGTCATCAACTTGGTTTTAGTGAGGTTCATTTTTAGGCCAACTTTTTTAGATGCTTCATTCAACTCCTTTAGCATTTCCGTCAGTTGTGTAGGGTCGTTACTGATGACAATAATATCGTCTGCGAAACGTAGGTGATTAAGGTGAGTGCCATCTATGATTATGCCTTTGGAGTCCCATGGTAGATGTTTTAAGGCATATTCCAATGCTAAAGTAAATAGTTTCGGAGAAATTGGATCTCCTTGTCTCACGCCACGCTTTACTGGTCTCAGGTTAGTCTTCCAATCGTCATTCAGAGTCACATGCAATGTAGCGTTCTCATAAATATTCTGTATAAGATTTATGAAACTAGAGTCTATTCCAGCCCTTTTCATCCCCTCCAGGACGGCCCACACTTCAAGAGAATCAAAAGCTTTTTCATAATCTACATAAGCTAGGTATAGAGGAATTTTGTATTCTGTGCATCTCTCTATGAGTGTACGCAATGTGTGGATGTGGTCAATGGTGCTATAGCCACTTCGGAAACCTGCTTGCTCTTTTGGTTGATAGAAGTCAAACTTAGGTGTTAATCTTTTTGTGTCAATTTTTGTAAATAATTTATATAAGACACTCAGAAGGCTTATAGGTCTATAGTTTCCAATGTTAGCTGCGTCTCCTTTTTTGAATAGAAGTATAACTTCAGCATTGCGCCATTTTTCTGGTATTCTTTCCTCTTGTAGACAACGATTGAATAGAGCGCATAGTGCATCCTCTAAAACTATTCCACCGTTTTTCAACATTTCGGCTGTAATCCTGTCTTCTCCGGGGCTTTTTCGGTTTTTAAGTTGTTTTATAGCTGCTCTAAGTTCGTCTCTGTTTATTTCAGGTATTTTTTCTGAACCCATGTTCCTGATTGGTGTACCTGTTGAGTTTATTTGACTCGGTGCAGGTATTGACTCACTATACAATGTGGAATAAAATTCTTGTACAATATTCAGGATATCCTGTTTGTCATGGTGGATAATACTGTTTCTGTCCTTCATGCAATGGATTCTACCCCGTGACTTTGCCAGCTTTGATCTTAAAACTTTAAGATTCATATTATCTTGGATAGCTTGTTCAATTGTTTTCGTTTTGTGAGACCTCGAGTCTTTTCGGATAGCCTTCTTTATCTGTTTGTTTAGGGTCTCGTAATCATTTGAATCCCTGGGTGTCTGTTTTCTCTTTTCTATCAGTGCCAAGGTACTTAATTTTAACTTAGGGTCACCTTTCTGTTTCAAATTGCTAATAAGAGTTATTTTTTAAAAACATTAAATCTTACAAATTTTATAAATAAATCTTCATTTAGGTAGTTAGGTATTAAGTAATATCAGTTGTGATTATCATTAATATATAAGTACCTACTAAAATTCTTACGAAAGACAATTACTATGGATTCAGTTAAAAAAAAGGAAGAAGAAATTCATCTGTCAAAAAATCTTTGTGTCAAAAGGAATTAAAAACAACAACAGTGAGACAATCAACATGCAAGACAAACTACGATGATGTATGTTGAGACATAAGTAAAGGAGAGACGGGAGGGATCAGGATATTAACTGTGATACTTCTATGTTTGTGTATTTGAAGAGCTTCAAAAGCCTTCAGACGTCTGCCATCACACTCCGAGTGCAAAACCACCGTATTGTTAGGGCCTGTTGCACCAACCTCCAATCAATATTTGATTGAAACATCAAATTCGATTGCTTAGTTCTGGTAAGGACCTCGGTTAAATATTTCTCGAAAGTTGGTAAAAATGTGATGGAATTTTAACAGGAAATATGACTCACATAGCCGACTTTTCCTCAAACAGAGATGAAATTTGCATAATGAACCACTTTTTAAAGTATGGGTGGTCAGCCTCATACCAACCTATAAGTCAAGGAAATTATTTTGTGTATTTCTTTACATAATCTAAGTTGCAAAGATACATACCATTTGAGATTCATATTAAATGCATTCCCACAAGCAGACAGGTTCGCGCTTACAAATGCTCCATGTGGACTTACAACATAAAAACCTAATCTCGAATGAACATAAGCCCTGCACCCAGTGCCGGTTTTAGCATTACCAGCGCCCTGGGCGAGATTTTTTAAGGCGCCCCCCCCCCCCCCCCCCCCCTATTCGCCATCGCCATTCGAAAATTCAAATTCATACGAAAAAAAGGAACGTAGTAACCATTTATTAAAAAAATATATGACAATACAGTTGACAGCTAATCAAATGGTATAAAATATAAACTTAGAGAAGGGATACATGTCCAAAAATTTTTTTTGAAAAATAATACATTTGTTAATAAATTTCATAAAAAATAAAAAATGGACAAAAATTAAAATTTGACAAGAGTACAAAAAATTAAACTATAAAAAAATGTACGAATGTAGAATAATTTGAAATTCAATATTTAGAAAGCACAAATTAAAAAAAAAATGGAAAAGACAGAAATAGTCTTACAACATAAAAATTGAAGAAAAAAATTAAATGAAATATATGAAATCTAAAATTAAACAAAGAAAAATTAAAAAAGAAAACAAAAACGAAAACGGAAAAAAGTCTAGACAAAAAAGTATTAACTTTAAAAAAAATATGAAAAAAAATTAAAATAGAAAGAATTTAACAATTTAAAACAAGCATTCAAAAATGAAAAAAAAAATTCAAAAGGCAATAAAAAATTACACATAAAAATTAACAACTATTGCATAGAACAAACCATGAAATCAACAAAAATTTGAAAACATAGAATGACAGAAAAAAATAACGCATATAAAAATTAAAAACTATTACATAAAACAAACCATGAAATCAAAAATTGAAAAAAACATATTAAAAACTAATTAAACAACAAAAATTTGAAAACTTAGAATGACAGAACAAAATTAAAACATAAAAATGGAAAAAAAAAATGGAAAGACAAAAAAAAAACACATTTAAAAATTAAAAACTATTGCATAGAACAAACCATGAAATCAAAAACTGAAAAAAAAACATATTAAGAAATAATTTATAAAAAAAAACAAATTATGAATAACTGATTTCCATACACAAGTCAGCTGCATAAATATAAAAATCAACTGTCTTCATGCTTAACTTGAGGTCTAATTTTGTACAATGTAATGATATGTAAGAGGACAATCACGCCGAGTGTATATTTCGCATACCCAAAATACAAACCAAAAACTTACATCGTTCCGCACATCGATTTATAGAACTGGATGGGCTAGGAAATCAATCCTTTGAGAATTAGAAATACGCTACCCCACTCATACAAAAATCCAAATTCAGTCTATTGGTAACCTTTTAACTGTCAACAGTGTGTTACCTAATTGGAAAAAAAATCCATGTAAATGCCAAACTGGGTAATTTCTAAACGTGCCAACAAAAGAGAATAAATGTGTTATAGAATATAGAATAATATTTCACTTTAATCACTATTCTATATGATTACGTTGATAAAATTTATTTTTCGTTTGTCGAAATATTTTGTTCGCGAAAGTGAAGGCCATTTCTAGAACTAGTGATATTCAAATAGCAGGCGCGTGCATAGGGTGTAGGCAAATAATTTCAGAATAAATATTTTCTCACATTCCTTCAAAATAACTCATTTGAATTTGGCTGAAGTGGTAACGATGGCTCCAATCAAACTTAAATCTTGATTTTAAATCTCAATATCAACCTCAATCGCGTTTTTACCATATTTTGCCTACGTATTAGGCGCATGTGCCTGTATGGGATGCACGCCCCTGTCAAATAGGTATATAGGTACTTGTTTCTTCAAGTATGTAACTTCTATGCTCGCGGTAATAGATACTTGTGAAAATCGTCCCGTACGCAATGTGGTGGAAACATTTTTGAATTGGGAATTTATCAGATATTTTCATACTTTCAACAACACTCGTAACAAAAACCGTTACCATAGTGATTTCATGGGTTTCCATGGTAATTTGTAGATAGATTGAAGACGGGTTAGAGACACGTTGCTTACATAGAAAATAACAAAAGCATTTCATATGTCGTGAGCGAGACAGCACTATTTAAAATGTATGGTGTCAAAGACGTTGCATCGTGCCGATTGATACTAAATCCCATTTATAGCCCCTCCATTGAATATACCTCCATGGTTTCACAGGCGGTTATGTTGAATTTATGGGCCTCATACTAGAATTAAAAAATGTTTTAGTTATACCAATAAATGTTGAAGAAACTATATCGGTGGTGAACAAATCGATCAAGCTTCAGACACTAGCACCATCAAAATAAAGGGGAGAAGGATGGAGACTCTAACTATACGATAGAAAGTTGCACAGGCTGGCCTAAGATTCTGGCATAATAATTTCCATTTTATGTAACATTTATGTAACAGAATTCAATATTGCAAGTATAACAATGAGGTCCGCATATTTGAAGAAGACATTCAACTTATAAGCTGGAACTGTGAATTATGAAGATTTTCGGCAGTAACTTTGTGAAAGTCCATTTTAACAGAAAATGCAAATTTGGAACATCCTTCGAAAAATAATTTCCGATATTTTGCTACTGCGGATAAACCTCAGCTAACAATGGCACATAATGTCATTGTTATTTGACTCTTATCCGCCGAGACGAAAATGTATTTTTTAACTTCCTTTATAACTTGAATTATTTACAACTTTTCAAATGAATTACCATCAGGGTTGGGTAACGACACGTCGAAAATTATATTCGACACGTCACGTCGAAAATACGTGTCGAATATGTCGAAAACGTCGAAAATTTGCGTCGAAAATTGAAGTTTATTACTTTTAGTTTATCCTTCATTTGTGACAGTTCAATTTTTGACCAACCAAATTCAATTAAAATTAGCAAAGATAATAAAATACAATACTTCCTTCAAAGTTCAGATTGTTCATGTTTTGTCCTTGAATTCAATTAATCTTGAATAAAAACATTGAACTGTAGGTATAATTGGGGCTTAAAACATTTTGTTCAAATCTTAATGAATATGCCAACTGGAAATTTGTACCTACACTAGGGATGGGGAAATGAAAAAAAAATATCGATATATATCGAACGATATTTTTAAACACTATCGAAATACATCGAGGAAAAAATATCGGTACTTTTGATATATCGATATATTTCGCCCATCCCTAACCTACACAATGTTGTAGAATTTCTTTACTTTTACGTAGGTAAAACAACTGATCTGACCAGCTATCATTACAGTGTTTAACTGTATAGTATATATTTTATCAAATTGATTGACATGCCCTTTGTCAAACTGGCATGAGTTAGCTGTGTGTTTGAGTTTATTGAATACTTTGTTTTAGCCTAGGTCAGGTTATTAAGTAGAATTAATATTTAAATGGTGCTGTTAACTTGTACCTAATGTAGATGTAGCATGTAAGAGAAAGACAATAAAAGAGGAAACAACACATTATGTCACTAAATATGTATTTCCCTTCATTCCTACCTGAACTCCACTCACTAGTAATTTTCGACGTGTCGTTTATGTCGTAAATTCGAATTTACGACGTGTATATTCGACGCGTCAAATACTAGGTATAATACTCATTTTCGACGTCAAGTATTATACCTACCCAACCCTGATTACCATAATATATTCATTTAAAGCTCTCAGATGCATGCCCACAAACAAACACGTGTAGTTCGCGCATACAAATGCTGAATGTGTTCTTACAAATAAAATCCAAACCTCAAATGAACATAAGCGCTACAACTTTTTCCGACCTTTCCTAACACAGGGGTGACATTGGCAAAGTGAACCATTTTTTACAGTATGAGTGGTCAGTCTCATACTAACCTATAAGTCAAGGAATACAAATAAAAAATAACGTTTAAGTATAAAAAAAGAACAAAACCATAAAAAGAAATCTATACAAAAAAGTCAATAATTTCCTATCCAAAAAATGTAACAAATTAATAAACCAACATTACAAATCAACATTGCAGGTTAGCCGCCACTTCTTCCTGTCGTTGCATACTTCTTTCATTTCATCCAGAGTCATTACCTTTTTCATACAAGCCCTCCTCTTATTATGACTCGGGAAATCCCATTCATTCGCTATTTCAAAAATTTGATCCATCTATACTTTTCTCGGTCTTCCTCTACCACGACATCCATCTATTCTTGCAACATATACTTTCTTCGTCAGTCTTTCATCACTCATTCTCTCCATATGCCCGAACCATCTTAGCAAACTTCTTTTAATCTTCAATTTCACACTTTTTCTTACACCACATTCTGCTCTTACAAGATCATTCCTCACCCTGTCACTTCGTTTTTTTCCCAATCATACTTCTTAGATAGTCCATTTCTGAAATCATCTTCCTTAAAATAATTTCAGTCATTCATAATTACAACATTTAACGAAATAAAAAACAAGGTCGCGAAATAAATATGTACCTTTGTAAAGTAAAAAGTAAAAAGAAATATACCTAGCAATAACAAAATAAAAATAAAATTATAATTGTTTTCATTTCTCTTTCTAAGAATGAAACAATTATTTTACAGGTTCAATTTTTACTATTTACGAAAAATAAATATGTTCGAGTTTTATTGCCACAAAAATTTCAAAATTACTAAAAAATATAAAGGGGCGCCTGCGGCGCCCCTTCACACCTGGCGCCCTGGGCGGTCGCCCGACCGCGCCCAACCCTAGCGCCGGCCCTGCCTGCACCTCTTGCCGACTTTTCTTCAAACAGAGATAAAATTTGCATGGTGAACCATTTCTTACAGTATGGGTGGTCAGCCACATACTAACCTATTAGTCAAGGAAATTGTTTTGTGAAGTTCTATAATCTAAGTTGCAAAGATACATACCATTTGAGATTCATATTAAATGCACTCTCACAAGCAGACATTTGTAAGTTCGCGCTTATACATAATGCATGTTGACTTACAACATAAAAACCCAATCTCAAATGAACATAAGCCCTGCAACTCTTGCCATCCTTCCCTGAAACAGCTGAAATCTGCAAAGTGAACCATTTTTTAAAGTGTGGGTGGTCGATTTTCTTTTACAAAGTCTGCATGTATTTTTTTTATTTTACATGTTTTCCGAATTTAAACGCGAGGAAACTATGCGCAATATACACATTCTCCGAATGTTAAGGGGTTGGGCTGCGTAGCAGCCAGGGGCAACGCCCCTAGTAATAATAATTATTATAAATTCTTGATCACGTATGTTTCTTCCGCCACCCTTCAAATTATTAGGATCTATTAAGGTTAGAATCCAGGGGAGAAATTTTCAAAACTCAGTCAAACCAATTAAAAATAGAAGCTAACTAAACTAATGTGATACCTGCGCTTGTTTCAATGAACACAAAAGTTTTATATTCGGCTTGATTTTTGACGGCGCAACCCGAAGTTCTTGGTCAAGACCTTTTAAGCATGACCGCTTATCATTTTTGATTAATACAAGCACTGAAATAACTTTGCTCACATAAATATGTTGTCGAAAATGGAAGTAGTGTTAAGATTGCTTTGTCGGAAATGCGAGGACATTCTTTTTTAACGTAAATCCAGAAAACATCTAATGGAACTTCGGAGAAGTGAAGTTTTACAGTCATGTCATTACTTAAATCTGTAAATTCCTCTCAAATTTGCAGAGGCAGTGCTTCCGTAGAAATTATTGAATTGGTTGCAAAAGGATTTCCAATCCAATCGTATTGTTCCGTATTAATTTTCCGAATTTGACCGCGGCACACCTGTATCCAGCTCACGGCACACCAGTGTGCCACGGCACACCGGTTGCGGAGCACTGCTCTAGGGAGTCCAGCTTATGATAGTCAAGGGCTGACTTGTAATCAGGAAAAGATAAGTTAAACTTATAATTGATGTGTTTTATAAATCTTTTTTGTACTCTCTCGATACGTTTTATATGCACAGCATAAGAGGGGGACCAAACAGGGGACATGTACTCAAGAAGTGAGCAAACCATTGATGTGTAGAGAACTTTTAATACCGTAACTTTTTTGAAGGGTTTGCAAGTTCGCAAAATGAACCCGAGCACCCTGAATGATCCCTTCAAGACATTGTCAGTATGATTCACGAAGGTGAGTTTGCTATCCATTATGACACCCAGATCTCGTACCCGGTCCACGGACTCGATAGGAAAATTGTTAATATAATAAATATGATTTAAGGGTGAAAGTTTACGTGAGAACGAGACCTTGTGACATTTGCTAACATTAATGGATAGTCTATTGGCAGCACAATATTCTGAAAGCCAATCGAGGTCTAATTGAAGTCTTGCACAGTCAGATGAATCAGAGATTCTCAAAAAAATCTTCATATCGTCAGCAAATAGGAGATGCTCTGCATGAAGAAAACAGTCGCCAATATCGTGGATATACAAAGTAAAGAAAAGGGGTCCCAAATGCGATCCCTGGGGAAGATGCAAATGTGTAACCCATATGGGTAGATGCAAAATGTGTAACCCATATGGACTACAAAAATTAAAGGAGTTCCTTACACATCTGAATAACCTTCATCCTCTTATCTGATTGGCTGTGGTCACAGATGCGCTACAAGTCAAGATCAGATATCTCGAAACTCAGAGCTTCCAACATGCATGCGTTTTATTGACACTCTTGCCAGATGATTACAAAAGGTCATAAGCTAATAATGGGTGGAAAAAACTCTTCAAATCTCTTTATTTTTCAGCATTTTCTAAAAAGTGGCCATCTACTGGTGCATGGCCATCTACTGGGGCTTTTACCTTAAAATCATTTCAGTTCAGTGAAAAATCTATTCCATCATCATTTTCTTGTAATTAGTTAAGAGGCTACCGTCCTCAAACGCCGGTGAGTTTTGAGCGCTATATATACCTAGTGTTATGGTTTGCTCTCCATTCTCGAAATCCAAATAAAAGGCATGTCTCACATAAACAGTACAATGAATGTATAAATTAAGGATTAAAGATTTGAGCACATACTGTCGTGACACACAAGGCAAAAAATGATTAGTTTTTGCATTGTGTGTCACAACATCTTGTGTTCAATACTTTTCCCTCTGTCTGGTAGATGCGAGCCGTGAGACAGAAATATTTTTGTCCCTTTCTACTTTGACGTGATATGGTAACTAAAAGTTTTGCACGCAAAAATGATTTTTGGTGTTATTTATTTTGACTAATAATGTTACATTGCCTCAAATTATACTATATGTGTACAGATCTAGGATGGCGATGTCCCTTTCACAAATTTCTATTGCACAGGGTTACTCCTCGTTCACCGAAAACTAATTTAAAAAAAGAGTTTCATATACTCTACAATCTACATTATTAGAAATCTACCAATTATTTAATGTTTTCAAATTGTAATTTAAGCAACGCCCTAAATGACTACAGCATGAGTTCTCAATATTTTTCGGATGACGACTTGTATCCAGTCGTTAATCCGCTAGGGGTGGCCAGTACCTCTGTAGATATATTTCCACTTTATTTATTTGTTCATTTTCTAGTTTGGTTTTTATTTGTAAGTTCACATTCAGCATTTGTAAGCGCGAACTAACACGTGTTTGTGGGCATGCATTTGATACGAGTTTTGATTGTTAATTTAGCTTTGCAACTTCGATTATAGATTATTACAGACTGTAACTGTAACTCTGTCACCATTCCGCTAGGGGTGGCCAGAGCCTCTGCAGAGTTGCCTCATTTTCAATATCGACGGACTTTGGTCGTTTTCAATATAGCTTATTCGATCTCTGTTACAAAGATGTATTGACATTCAAGGCTTATTCATATTTAATGCACGCCTATAATATGCAGGCACATCTAAATTCACGCTTACACATGTTGCATGTGTACCTACATACATTTTTTTTTACTTTCTCAGAAATAGCGGTGACATTGGCAAGTAAAAACATTTTTTACAGCATGGGTGGTCAGCCACATGCCAACCTACAAGTTAAAGAACACAAATATATGATCAACTCAACTTAACTAAGCTACACATATAGTGAAGCTTCTTGCCGCGTTATTGTCTATCCAGACAAATTTGGTTGGTGAAGACAATTTTAATTCACAAAACCATTTATAAAGAAGAATGGTTCAACTTCAAAACTATCGATATATTTTTTTTAAATCAAGAAAAAAACCCATTAAGTTAAAGATTGCGACCCTGGTGCGTGAGCCAATGGATTCACACACACACGTCAAAATCGGATGTTGTATGGGTAAGCTCGCGCGCCGAAAATTTCTTAGACAATGGGACGTGCTCTCAGCTCTGCATCTCAAGCTCGAATGTCGTTAAAACGAAATAAACAGCCGCTTTTATTCTGTAGCTTTTCGCCTAGCAAAATTGTATGGCATTTTCGGAGCTGTTTTTTTATTGTATTTTGTTAAATTAACATGCATTATCACGAAAAAAAAATGCGGTCAACTTTGAGTTTGATTAATAAACTTACTATTCATATATATTTTTTGTATACTTTCATTCATAAAATTCAAGTTATTCATTGAACCCAGATAGCATTATTTCGTAATATTTCATAAGTTTGTGTACATTTTGACAGAATTCAATTAACTTTTATCATTTTTGGAAACGGTCAATCTGTAAAGTATACATTTCTTTATTTTATTCTGACAGTAACAGATTAAAAAAAAAAAGTAAACGTAATGGACATTTAAAACCCAGAACACCGTTTTGGACGTATTCGCTCTATGGGGTCTTAAGTATGGCAGTAACTATTTGCTTTTATTGAGGTTTCGCCACACCCTTTGCGATGGAAATAATGAAACTTTTAAATAATTCCAGAAGTGGACACGTCTCCAGCTCTAAGTGAAGCCGAACAAAGTATAGAGGAAGAAGAGGTCACTGAGCAGCCACCCAAGAAAAAATGCAGATCCAATAAATAGTTGAAACCGCTGTTATTATTGATTAATTACAACACAAAATGGTAATTTTATTATTTAAAATAAATGCAAATCCATAAAAGATTGTTTTTATTTGTTTTGTGTATAATAATTGATGCTTTCAAAATTTTGCTACTAACATAAACCTCCTGAATGCGGATCCGTACTCATAGTAATTACTTATCACAATTTTTTAAATTTCTATTTAGTTTTACACAGCAGTAAGATTGAAGATTGTTAAAAAATACTGCTATTGGGTAGAACCACCCACCATTCATTCATTTTCATTAGTAAATATTATAAAAAAAATTAAGAGTTGACCTCGAAAACTGATGAGTCAAAATACGAAATTCATAAATTTGTAACACAACGCCCATAGAAAAAAAAATCTTTGTGTACTTTGCAAAGGGTCACTGGCCCCTAACATTTATGTACTAATTTGGGCTACATGACTACTCATAATTAATCAGGAGATATGTTTTGTATCTTTGGAGATATTTAATATCAAAACCAAGGTTTAGGTGGCTGAACTACGATAAAAAATCGCTGGCACTCTAGAGGTAAAAGCATGTAACGCAACGCAACTAAGCTACACATATAGTGTAACTTCTTGCCGCGTTATCCCCGAAGGGGTCGCATGTGGCGAGTTGAACCTATTTATTTTTACAGGTAAGGGGGCCGGCCTTACGCCAACCACTTCAGTTGAAGTGGGGGTTTCCCAGCTCCCGAGGGGGCTGGTACTCATTTCTTGTGAAGGCTGAGTAAACCTTGCCGGTATTTTATTATGGGGTTTGTAATAAACACCGAAATAGGAAATCATTTCTGACACCCTCCTCGGTGGGATTCGAACCCGAGCTCATGGGGTAGAATGCAAGCACTCTACCAACTGAGCTATCGACCGGACTACATTTGTACATTTGAATATTTTGGCCCATTTGAAGCTAAAGCAATTTATAGCATATTTTACGCTTGAAATTCGCTTTAGCAACCCCTAAACGGTATTTTGATTCACATTCAATCTAGTATTTTTTTTTCTAAAGACTGAAGATAACCGAAGCGATTTTGTAAATACTATCGTGACAATATTTTGAAAAATGTAAAAAAACCTTTGTACAAAATGAACCAAACTTCACGTGAACATAAACTTTGCAACTCCTGCTGCTTTTCCTTGAAGCCAGGGTGGCATTGGCGAAAGTGAACCAAGTTTTTACAGCATCGAGGGTCAACCTCCAGGTTTCCAAACTCCTCCAAATTTAGGAAAGTCATGTAATAAAAAAACTGAAAATCGAATAAAAATAGACTAAATTAAATTAAATGCTTTGTTTAATATTTTATTTCAAATTAAAATAGTTAAGCTGTACAAAAAGTATTTCGACAAAGGCACATATTATACATAATATCATCAGATAATTGTTACAATAGCATCTATATAAAATATTTAGAATTTGTCAAATATAAAATAGTCATGATGCACTCGACACCAATTCCATTAAAAAGTTGTGAGGCCACTTGGCCGAGAAAAGAAACCCATTTTTTGCTGTAGAACCCCATTCACAGAGTTGAAAAGTGAATCCATGCTGGCCTTATATACAATTCTACACATGGTTCTTCCTAATTCTACTTGATTTAAGCCCTTCATTGAAATTAAAAATAATAATGCTTAGAATAAATGCTAACACTTCTGACCTCTTTATCTGCAAAAGGATGGCACGGAGCCGGAACAAAAATCCAGTAAAAATTGTTACTTCACTGGATTCTTAACCAAATAGCTCGTCATACCTTGGTTTTAGTCTAGACCAGGGGTCGTCAGCTTTTTGAGTCGGAAGAGCCAAAAATTATAAATTACACAGTTTCAATGTTGGCCAAGAGCCACACTTGCTTTCTTGCCAGCAATAAATAGCGTCGACGACAGGGGAGGGGATATCATCACCTGAAATATTAACATATCTTTCCATAGTCTTGTGGTAACGCTGCCTACACATAAATGGGCGGTTGTGGGTTTGATTTGAGCTCAAAAAATATACAATTTATATTTTCAAATATGCTTCCTGCTGGGTTAAAAAATCATATACCTTTACCAAAGACCCATCCAGCCTTGGATGGGTCTTTGGTAAACCAACTGGGTCCAAGAGCGTACCCAGGATCATAACTAGGGGGAGGGGGGGCAGTTTTAAAAATTAAAATGAATAATTGAACACAACCTTATTTCATGCTATAAAATCATGTGCAGTTCACTGTAAAATTCATTTCGATTATTAAAATAGTGGGGCAGCTGCCCTTCCTGGGTACACCCATGACTGGGTCTTGCTTGAGAATTAAAACTTTCTATAGCGAGGACTAAATTTACAGAGGGCTCTTGAGGTGTGGTTCACACAAAAACAGCATTAATCAAATTAATCATCCTAATATTATAATTATATTACTATCAACAGCTTCAGGATTATTTTAAGGTTTCTTCATAAAGCCAGTGAATAGTTGAGTATTCTTCAAGTCAGTGCAGGTTCAGGGTTTTTCTTCAGAAGCCGCTTGAGTCTGTTTTCTAATTCCAGGGTTGCTTCCTCGTCTGTCTTCAATGCAGGCGCTAACACAGCAATGGGCTCAGCTGAAAGTAAAAATAGTAACAATATTAATTATAGTAAATAATCTAGAGGCAATCTGTACATTTTGTTGGAATTAGTTGATGACAGATACAGGTATAGGATATCAATGAAGACTTGGTGAAAGTGATGGTAAGGGAGTATATACACAGCGCCTTTCAGTGTCAATTGTTGGTCTTCACTACAAGCCCTTCACAATAATAAACAGACAACCCGATGATTTTATTGGTGAGAACCGACCGCTAGCTTGGTTTTTGTCAGAGCGAGGGTCGGTATTTTCACATTTTAAGCTAAAGTAGTTTATATAGCATATTATTATTATTATTTAGTGATGTATAAAATGTAATTTGTCGTGTGTGTGTGTTCCTTGACTTATAGGTTGGTATGCGGCTGACCACCCATGCTGTAAAAATGGTTCACTTTGCCAATGTCACCCCTGTCTCAGGGAAGGACGGCAAGAGTTGCAGGGTGTATGTCCATTTGAGATTTGGTTTTTATGTTGTAGGTTCACATGAGGCATGTGCAAGCGCGAACTTGTACGTGTCTGGTTGTGAGAATGCATGTAATGTGAATCTCCAATGTAACATATCTTTGCAACTTAGATTAGATTAGATTACGCTCGAGATATGCTATAGTAACACCAAAACAGTATTTTCATTCACATTTTGCCTATAGGCTATCTTTAGTATATACCGAAGATACCCGAAGTAATTGCATTGCCACCATCATGACAAAACTTGAAAAATGTAAAATAAACCTCAAATACTGCATTTGGCCACATAAATAATATGATAAACAGCCACGAATTCAAGATTATTTGGTCTATGGTAGTTTTTTTTATAACTGTCAGATGCCATATTGACGTCCGCCTGCAATGCGTCAACAATGATGGCGCCCTGTGATAATATGATATGATTTTAAATTATGAGTGCGTAAAACATTTAGTGAGGCATTTAACCCTAGAGAGATAACGTTATTTTTTAGTACTGAAAAGATAAACTAGCGCCTGAGAGGCGCACAATATTTAAGACCTATTAATTCAATAAATTAACAAATTTTTTATTTTTTTTGTAATCTAAATGAACGGTTATATTATAAATAAGTAAATAAAACATAATTGTTGATTATTTTATTTTATTTTAATATAAATATATAGGATTTTAGAAACCATTTACAAAAAGTAGCAAAAGTCATCAAAAATCAGCAGTTTTCTGTATTTATATAAATTTAAAAAACAAGAGGTAACATTGATAGCATTTCATCTTACAAACTTATTAATTAAGAGATAATCTTAATCTAAGCTGCAAAGATAAGTATCATTTGAGATTCATATTAAATGCATTCCCACAAGCAGACACGCATAATTTCGCGCTTACACTTACGCGGGCCTGAAATAGGCAGTGACCACTATCTCTTATGTGCTAAAATAATGCTTGGTGAAGTAAGAAAGAAGAAACGTAAGAAGCAAGTAAGAATGCCTAGAATAAAAGTAGAAAGGCTGAATGAAGAAAATGTGAAAGAGAAGTATGTATCAGAGCTCCACAAAATTTTAAGTGTGAATGAACTTGAGAAGAACGTGTGTGGAAAAGATATTGAAAGTATGTGGAAAGATCTGAAAGAAGGAATGACTGAATGCGCTAAAAAAGTATGTGGGGTAACGAAAGGTGGAAGATTGAAAGGAGATGCCTGGTGGAATGATAGAGTGAAAGAAGCTGTGAAAGTTAAGAAAAAGTGTTATGAAAATTGGCTGAATGATAGAAATGATAGAAAGCTAGAAGACGAATATAAGATAGCTAAGAGAATGGCGAAGACTATAATTTATGAAAGCAAGATGAATGAACAAAGAAAGATTGATGAAAGGATTAACAGAAGTTACACTGACAGTAAGAAGGAATTTTGGAGGTGGATCAATGCGGATAGAAATAAATCTTCTGCATTGACCACTCCGGGAGTCAAAAGTGCTGCCGGTGAGATGGTATGGGAGAATGAAGAAGTATGCAAGAGATGGAAAAACTATTTTCAAGAAATTTTTGGTCAGGGTGAAAGAAGAATTTATGAACAGATAGATGAAGAAAATGAATTGAATATTTTGAAAGAAGAAATGAAAGTGTCTATTTCACGTCTGAAGAATGGGAAGTCTGCTGGGTTTGATGGTATAAATGGTGAAATGTTGAAAGCAGGAGGTGAATGTTTGATAGATTGGATGTACGAATTATGTAAGCTTTGTGTGAATGCAGGAGTAGTACCGATGGATTGGAAGAGGGCAGTCATTGTTCCCATTTACAAAGGTAAAGGGGACAAAAAAGACTGTCAGAACTTCAGACCAATCAGTCTACTCAGTATACCAGGAAAAGTCTTCTGTAAGGTGATTATAAAAAATGTGATTCTGACTACTAGTGAAAGGATTTCCGATATACAGTCCGGCTTTATGGCCGGTAGAGGCTGTGTTGATCAGATTTTTACTCTACGACAACTTGTTGAAAAACAATTGTCGGTGAGGCGGAAGCTGTTCACGGCCTTTGTAGATCTGGAAAAGGCTTTTGACTCAGTAGACAGAGGTATGTTATGGGATGTTTTGAAAGCATACGGAGTGAATGGGGCTCTCCTAGGTGCGGTGCATGCAAACTATGAAAATAGTAAGGCATGTGTCCGTATTGATGGTGAGTATAGTGAGTGGTTTGAAGTTTATAAGGGTGTGAGGCAAGGATGTGTGATGAGTCCTTGGCTATTTAACATAGTCATGGACAAGTGTGTCAGAGATGCTAGACTTAATGATTGTGGATTGATGATAGGAGAGAGCAAAGTGAGTGTTCTACTGTATGCAGATGATGCAGTTCTTGTATCTGATTCTGCAGTAGAATTGCAAACAATGCTCTCTAGATTGAATGAAGCTTTGTTAGGTAACCATTTGAAGTTGAATGCAAGTAAGACGAAAGTATTGATTTTTGAAAGAGATGATGAAAATATGAATTATGAATTTAAAATTAATGGAATGAATGTTGATGTCGTAAATGAGTTTGTATACCTGGGAAGTAAGTTTGAAAAAGATGGAAGAATGACCGGTGAATTTGAAAGAAGAATAATGAAAGGCAGGTGCGTACTGGGTGCTACCGCTAGCATCGCCAAGAACCAGAATCTTTCAAAAAATGTTCGACTGGCGGTGCACGGTGGTATACTAGTGCCCACTCTGATTTATGGAAGTGAAGCCTGGACGGTGAGTGAAAGTGAGATTAGTAAAGTCCATACAGTAGAGATGGACTACTTAAGAAGTATGATTGGGAAAAGACGGAGTGATAGGGTAAGGAATGATTTTGTTAGAGAGGAATGTGGTGTGAGAGAAAGTGTGAAAGTAAAGATTAAAAGAAGTATGCTTAGATGGTTTGGACATTTGGAGAGAATGAATGAGGAAAGACTGACGAAGAAAGTATATGCTGCGAGAATTGATGGATGTCGTGGAAGAGGAAGACCGAGAAAGGTATGGATGGACCAAATTTTCGAAACAGCGAGTGAATGGGATATCCAGAGTCATAATAAAAGGAGAGCTTGTATGAAAAAGGTTATGGCTCTGGATGAAATGAAAGAGGTATGCAAGGATCGAAAGAAATGGCGTTTGATCTGTAATGCTGGCGGTTAAAGCTGAGGCTTTTAAATTTAAAAAATATGTGTTGTAGCTTTTTAATTTTTTAACTTATTTAGGTTTTCAGCAGTAACTTTGTGAAAGTTCATCTTTACAATTGTTAAAAATGAAAAACTTTCACACAGTGAATTATAACAAAGTTTTTCATTTTTAACAATTTTAATTTTTTACTGTTTAATTGCTTAATTTTTTTTTTTTTTTTTTTTAATTTAAAAAAAAAAAATAGATTTGTGAAGAGGAATGCAATTCACCAACCTATTCTACCTGGCCAGAAACAGGTATTAATATCATCATTTAATAATTCATTATTGTTAATAATGAATTATTAAATAATAATTACCCAATTACATTTGTTGAACCAGGGTCAAAGTTAAAGTCAAGTGACCCAAGCGGGGATCGAACCAACGTTGTTCCATTCGAAACACGCTAGAAAGATCAGCCCTCTTGGCCCACGCGGCTATAACCCCGACAAAAGAATTTATTTGTTTTATATATTTGATTGTATTAATTGCTTGTACTCCTTGACTGATAGGTTGGTATGCGGCTGACCACCCATACTGTAAAAAATGGTTCACTTTGCCAATGTCACCCCTGATTCAGGGAAGGTCGGCAAGAGTTGCAGGGCTTATGTTCATTTGAGATTGGGGTTTTTATATTGTAGGTCCACATGCAGCATGTGTAAGCGCGAAATTATGCATGTCTGCTTGTGGGAATGCATTTAATATGAATCTCAAATGATACATATCTTTGCAGCTTAGATTTAGATTTAGATTTAGACACATGCCGCATGTGGAACTACAATATAAAAAACCCAATCTCAAATGAACATAAGCCCTGCAACTCTTGCTGACCTTCCCTGAAGCAGGGGTGACATTGGCAAAGTGAACCATTTTTTACAGTATGGGTGGTCAGCCGCATACCAACCTATCAGTCAAGGAATACAAGCAATTAATACATTCAAATATAAAAAACAAATAAACTCTAAACAATTCAACAGTAAAAAATTTAAAAAACTACAAAACATATTTAAAAAAAAAAAAAAAAAATTTAAAAGCCTCAGCTTCAACCGCCAGCATTACAGATTAACCGCCATTTCTTTCGATCCTTGCATACTTCTTTCATTTCATCCAGAGCCATAACCTTTTTCATACAAGCTCTCCTTTTATTATGACTCTGGATATCCCATTCATTCGCTATTTCGAAAATTTGGTCCATCCATTCCTTTCTCGGTCTTCCTCTTTCACGACATCCATCAATTCTCACAGCATATACTTTCTTCGTCAGTCTTTCCTCATTCATTCTCTCCAAATGTACAAACTAGGGAATGCAATCCCGCGAGATTTTAGACCTAGCCGAGATCTCGCGAGACCGTAAAGCCAGTCTCGCGAGATTACGAGATTTCCGAGATCTCGTCCAATTGGGTATTTTTACTAAAAACATTCGCTAATACTATTAATTCCGTTTATTGATTTTCAATATATAAGATATGTATAACAAAAGAAATATAAGATCAGCCTTCTACAGTGTTAAGAACAAAAAATTCAAAATAAAACAAAAAGAACACTTCGAAATACAACAAAAATCATCCTTCTGCAGTATTATGAACAAAAAACTTAAAATAAAAATAAAAAAACTTCTAAATATAACACTCAATCAGCCTTCTGCAGTATTATGAACAAAAAACTTAAAATAAAAATAAAAAAACTTCGAAATATAACACTAAATCAGCCGTCTGCAGTATTATAAACAAAAAACTCAAACCAAAACAAAAAAACACTTCGAAATAATTCAAAATGTAACACTTATTCAGCTTTCTGCAGCATTTGTAATTTTTAAGGATATGTAAGTATTATTAAACAGTGTTATTAAAAGGATAAGTTATTTTTTAAAGTGGCTTCTCAAAAAACACAGCATATCAAGGGTTTCATCTGATAGACGACTCCTGATTTTACAGGCCAAGTACCCCGCGGCCGAAAATGCTCTTTCTGCCTCTACACTAGTCGGAACCACAGTCGACAAACAGTTGTGTACAAACTGAAGGAGTTCACCTTTAACCCCTCCAGCTTCATACAAATTCATCTCTTTTTTAATGAGTATCTCCAATGAATTTGCAGAATTTGTTGAACAATTGGGCTTTTTCAATGCTGTCAACAGTGTCAATGATTCTTGTAGCCACGAGTAGTGCCTACAGCATGCGCAGAGCAGTTAGCGCGCAACCGCGCTGATACACACACCGATTTTGCGATTTCACTCAATCTCGCAATCTCGCGAGATCTCGTACAAAAATTGAACGAGATTCAGTCTCGCAAAATATGGACGAGATCTCGCGAGATCTCGATCTTGCGAGAACGAGATTGCATTCCCTAGTACAAACCATCTAAGTATACTTCTTTTAATCTTTACTTTCCCACTTTCTTTTACATCACATTCCTCTCTAACAAAATCATTCCTCACCCTATCACTCCGTCTTTTTACAATCATACTTCTTAAGTAGTCCATTTCTACTGTATGGACTTAACTAATCTTACTTTCACTCACCGTCCAGGCTTCACTTCCATACATCAGAGTGGGCACTAGTATACCACCGTGCACCGCCAGTCAAATATTTTTTGAAAGATTCTGGTTCTTGGCGATGCTAGCGGTAGCACCCAGTACGCACCTGCCTTTCATTATTCTTCTTTCAAATTCACCGGTCATTCTTCGAATATAATCAGTCTCGGAAACCATGAAATACAGAGAAAAAATGGTTTGGATGCAATTGCAGCAGACATATTTGTTCGCAGGCGCCTCTGAGGCGCACGTTATCTTTCTAGGGTTAAAAACGGATTTTACAAAATGTGTAGATAGGTTCATAAATCCGTTGTGATTTGCTTGACAACAATTTAAAACGTTGTGCCGAGTGAATTCTTCCGCGTTCCTACCAAATACTCTGAGACGAAATATGTTTATATCAAATACCTGGTTTAAACATAAAGACGTGCACACATATACGTGGTATGGGCCAAATACTCGTACTGTCATTGACTACATCTGTATGGAAGAATGTATGAGAGGTGCCATAAGAGATGTCAGAGTCTACCAAGGTGTATCTGTGGGATCAGACCATCATCTCTTTAATGATAGGTAAGGTGAAAATGTTGAAAAGAACAAAAGTTATTAAGATGAAAAGAATAAAGGTAGAAAAACTAGATGATGAAAGTGTGAGGAATGATTTTGAAGCGTAAGTAAGCCAGATTTTGAAATCGGATGAATGCAAGGAACTGGTGAAGAATGCATGTGTAGGAAAAATGTGGGAAACATTTAAAACATGTTTGGTTGAAAGTGCAAAGAAGGTATGTGGAGAAGTGACGATTGGGCAAAGAAAAGGCAATGAATGGTGGAATGATAAGGTTAAACAAGCAGTGAAAGCCCATTGGGAGACGACAATCGTTGAAGCAATTATCTCTGCATCTTCAAGCCAGATACGCACATTATTTGCTATCATCATTTGGACATGCTTTCCATCGAACCCATCTAACCTGTGTTACAAAGACAAGGATAATATGTCGGAAGACATTTTACATCAAATTTGTGTCAGTTCAAGAAATTCCAACCTTCAAATGAATGAGGAGATACATAATCAGGCTTTGATCTTGATCGAAGACATGTGTTACTTCATGTGCGGTAATTTATTAGTCAGGTTAGGAATGAAAGCGCCAAATCGTGAAATAAATGACGCATTTAATCGAGAATTTGAACGGGAAAGAGAATATGATCACCAGGAATTAGATTTAATAGTTCAAACAAATGTACCCCTGTCAAATCAACAACAAAAGGAAGTTTGATGATACATTGATGAAGGCAATTGATGATGGAAATGGTGGTTTATATATCCTGGATGCCCCTGGTGGAACTGCTAAGACATTCCTCATGTCAGTAATTTTAGCCACTGTTCGTGCGAGATCCAGCATTGCAGTTGCAGTTGCTTCCTTTGGAATAGCAGCCACATTGTTAGAAGGATGCCGTACGGCTTATTCAGCATTAAAATTGCCGTTAAATCTTCAAACTATTAAGGAACCAACATGTAATATTGCAAAACACTCCGCAATGGCCAAAGTTTTATCAGCATCGAAAATCATCATCTGGGACGAATGCACAATGTCGCATAGACGTGCATTGGAAGCACTTCACCGAACATTGAAAGATCTACGCAATAACTCGAGATGTTTTGGGGGCGCAATTGAATTACTGTCTGGAGATTTCCGCCAAACACTGCCAGTAATTCCAAGATCAACTGCTGCAGACGAAATAAACGCTTGCCTCAAATCATTGAATCTATGGCGCTATGTGAAAAAACTTCAGCTGACAACAAACATGAGAGTTACATTGCTGAACGATACATCTGCTGAAGATTTCTCTGAGCAATTACTGACTATCGGTAATGGTCGAGTACCTGTCGACGAATCGAGCGGATTGATTTCATTTCCTCAGAATTTCTGTAACTTTGTCTCATCAAAAGAAGAACTCATCAACAAAATATTCCCAAACATCATTACTAACCACAAAAATAATAAATGGTTGAGTAAGAGAGCAATTTTGGCGGCTAAGAATAAAGATGTAGAAGACTTAAACTTCATAATTCAGAATGAGATCATTGGTACACTGCATTTTTCAAATCAATTGACTGTGTTACCAATTAAGATGAAGCCACCAACTATCCAATTGAATTTTTAAACTCCTTGGATATGCCGGGCTTACCACGGCACAATTTACGATTAAAGGTTGGCTCCGTAGTAATCATGCTTCGAAACATAAACCAACCGAAACTGTGCAACGGAACACGATTGGTGGTAAGGAAATTGATGAAAAATGTGATTCACGCGATGATACTTAAGGGAAAGTTCAAATGTGAGGAAGTTCTCATTCCAAGGATCCCGATGATTCCAACCGACATGCCGTTTGAGTTTAAACGACTTCAATTTCCGATTCGTCTTGCATTCGCCATGACCATCAACAAATCACAAGGCCAATCCTTAAAAGTTTGTGGTCTGAATCTAGAAAATCCATGTTTTTCCCATGATCAATTATATGTGGCATGTTCACGGGTCGGAAGACCATCTGCACTATTTGTTCTTGCACCTGATGCTTAAACGAAAAATATTGTGTATCACAAGGTGCTTCACTAAAGAGTGGAACCCAGCACTAAACTATGTACATGGCCAATAAAAAATCATTAAAATAATTCCTTTTTCATTTTACATTAATTATCCAAATAAAAAATTGACCATGACGAAATCAAAAGTCTGCTCATTTATTGCCTCTAAGGTGGAACAAAGTTCGCCGGGTCAGCTAGTTGTACATAAAGAACACTCTTGTTTCAATCACCTGTTATCATATTCGAGAGGAAGCAAAGGAGCGGGAAGTGTAAAAAGTCAAGGAGCAAACCAAACAACAACATCCAAGGGAAATGTAATCTATAATATAATCTATAAGACCATAAATATAAATTTACCTAATGCACTTTTTTATTATTTAAAGCCAAAAGTACTTAAAATAAATGTTATTAATTTAATTGATTATTTTCATATCTTATTTTTCTCTAAAAATACACTTCAGCTTTTATTAAATGCATTATTTCTTTTTTGTAAGGAAATATATTTTTTCATTTGCCATACTGCTTTAAAAAGAAGAAGACGAAAGTTAAAACTGTCAGTGAGAAAACTTTTTTGAAAGCAGCAAAATTTTGCCCTACATACTCACGTGAAATCTGACTCTAACCTCCCAGTAACTAATTACTGCCAATGAGAGTAAATGTGTTTTGTTTATAGGGGCACAGATCACATCAACGTCTTGTTACAGGACTCATTGGCAGAGTTGCATCTACTTTACCAGATGGGTCGTAAATACAGTAGATAATTTTTTTCCAGAGATGTTGAGAGAGTTTTGGTTATCCTTAGTCGGGTTTAATTAGTGTTTAGCAGAGGGTAGTTTTACAGCTCCGTGACAGTAGTCTTGACTTAAACTGTCTTATGGTCGACAACAAAATGTTACAAATGGAAATTCATTACAGGCAAAAAGAACCCAACATAACAGGACATACCTTTCTTATCTTGTCTCTCCGGCTCTTGTATGGATGAGTTAGCGGAGCCCCCATTGCCCCCATCTGTCGCCACAGTGAGCTCCCTCAGCTCGGCCTCCAGGTCAGCCATATCTGTGCTCAGAGACACTCCGATGGGTTGCGAGAGGGCCTCCTCAATGTCCGACACCATGTCAAGAATCTGCAAATACAAATGAAACATGTCTAATTTGTAAGTGGACTGCACGTTGTTTAAGGTTTTACTAGTGGTTTTAAAATTTAATGAATCACAGTTTTTATTTTGAAGTTTAATTTGCAAAATTATTGTAATCATGGAGGAAATAATCATATGGAGCGGTGAAGAATTAGATTTAGTTCCTAACAAAAACTTTTTTTTGCTTTTATTGTAATTAGTTTTATTTAAGAAAACTATTATTGGCCTTATATGTATTCTATTATATAAAAATCTAGGGGGTATTTGCGTCTGTTTTTTTCGAATTTGTAAAAATGTTTTTCTAAAAAGTGTTTCTCTTGATAAACTGAACTAACGCTCGATTCCAGAATTTTTGGTGTTTGTTTGTTTGTTTGTTTGTTTGTTTGTTTGTCCGTTTGTCCGTTTGTTTGTATATTTGTACCATTATAGGCGCCCAGACCGTTCGCAGCACGATGCTGAAATTTTGCACACCCCCATAAAGTGTTAGTGGCTAAACAACTGTCAGGGTCCGGATGACGTCACGTGCATATTTCGCATACCTGCCATACAGACTGAAAGTTGAAATCTTGCCGCTGGCGGCCATTTTAAATTTACAGGCTTGATATTCGAAACAGTCATGTCTCTTAGTAATTTTAACAACTTTTGGAAGAAACTTTTTCGCAAAAAGTAAATTCTTCAAACAACATTTGTAAATACCTACATAGAAAAAAATAAAAAATAATAACTTTCAGGTAGCACAACGGGCGCATGCATAATGTTGGAACATTGAAATTAAGCATGCCACCTGAACATAAACAGACTTACATATTTTCAAAAATACAACAAAATACATGAAGGATTAAGAGTAGCTGCCGTACATTTTTTTTGGTTTCTTAAATATTTAACATTCAACTGGCGTTCATTTTAAAAGTCTGAAGGTTTTTCCTCAATGATCAATTTGGTTTTGCTTATGTCAACATTTTTTGAAAGAAAACTTTTTTCAATGACAACTTTTTTCCAACAAAATTTTGAAAAACCTGATTTTCACAAAAAAGTCAAATTTATAAGTAAAAAAATCAACTGTTTTGATGCTACACAAACAATTATAATTTAGCGAAATGTAATGATATATAATAGGACAATCACGCCGAGTATATATTTTGCATACCCGCCATACCAACTAAAAAAATACATTGCTCTGCAGGCGGCCATTTTGAATGTCTAGGCCTCATACTCGAATATAAAATGCATTTTAGTAAACCCCATAAATGTTGGAAGAAACTTTTTTTCTACGGCAAATTTCTTACAACAAATATTTAAAAAGTAAAATTTCATACAAAGTGTCTTAAATATAAAAATAAAAAAAGTTAAAAAGTTTTTTTTTTTTTAATTTTCAAAAGTCATTTTTTTCTTAGAGTTCTGTCGATGGGTCGAACGTTTTCCCATACTAAGATTTTTTGTAGATTGTGAGTTTAGGCATTTTAAAATATCTTCAGGTACCAAGCAGTATCAGACACTAAAATATCGTGAAAAGTATCACAAGCAGTTTTAAGATATCAAAAGATAATTCAGAGCAGGACGAGCAAAAAGTTAAAAAGTTTTTTTTTTTTTAATTTTCAAAAGTCATTTTTTTCTTAGAGTTCTGTCGATGGGTCGAACGTTTTCCCATACTAAGATTTTTTGTAGATTGTGAGTTTAGGCATTTTAAGGTATCTTCAGGTACCAAGCAGTATCAGACACTAAAATATCGTGAAAAGTATCACAAGCAGTTTTAAGATATCAAAAGATAATTCAGAGCAGGACGAGCAGTTTGAAGGCATTTCATGACAATAAGAGCAGCTGGAACAATCTGAAAACAAAAGCACCAGTACCGACAAAACAATGCCATATAGCAAACGCAGTCATGTTTCATGCCACTATAAGACAATTGCAAGCAACACAGGTACGCTTAAGATACTATTACCAGCAAAACAAAAAAGAGCAGTAAAGACAAGTTATACACTTAAATGATAATGAACGGGTCGATCATTATAAACCATCACCAGAAAAATAAAGAGCAGAAATGAAAAGCAGGATAAAGCTTTCAGGACCTGCACAACAATAGGAAGTAGCACGATCAGGCCTGGGATTCTACCATAAAACTGTCCACTTTTTGTTGTTGTTGTTGGTCAGTTCTCATGGAACTTTTAAAAATATTAAATATTATTACTATCCTGACTTTTTTTATTAGTAACATGAGCCAACTTATGTATTACATTCTTCTAACATTGAAACTGAAAAGAATGTGACTGTGATGTACTTCTTTGCATACTGTACATTTTTAACTTAAATTCGTCTTTCGTGGGCAAAAAGGGATGGCGAAGCCAGACTAAAAATTGCCCGGAGGGCCTAGCAGCCAACCGAGCGAGAGCGCGGTTTGGTCTGCTAGTTTATTATAAATCTTTACTTGTTTTATGTGTATGTGCTGTTGTTTTCTGTAATAAATAAATAAATAAAATAAATAATAAACAACCTAAAGTACAGTTATTGAATTTATTATTTTGTTGCTATAGCAAAATATCTCTGTGGTTACAAAAAACAACCTGAGTGTTGTCGAGGGTATAAAAATATCTGATCCTTATCATCGCTTCTGTAACATAAATATCATTATTTTACCTCATGTTTTACTTCAAGTTTCTTGATAAATTGGTTGATATGAGGCTGACCTCCATGCTGCAAAAACTTTGTTCACTTTTGACAATGTTGCCCCATGTTTTAGGGAAAGGCAGCGAGAGTTGCAAGGTTAATGTTCATATGAGGTTTGGTTTTTACTTTGTAAGTACACATGCAGCATTTTGCATGCTTAATAATAAAGAGCAATAACTCAAAAAATAAGAATGTTGGGAAATCACGTTTGAAGTTCAGACAACTTGGTCAACCTGTTTGGAATGAAAAAGGCGACCTATGTTTTATCCCGGTCATATTGGTCCAAATTGAACGGCTGTCGTATTCTACCTATTCTTCTCGCATTGTTATTGCGTTTTATTATAAAATCTTGATTTTCCCAATTTTTGAGTTATTGCTCTTTATTATTAAGCGTGCGATTTGTAAGAGCAAACTTACATCTGTTCGTGGGCATGCATTTAATATGAATTTCAAATGGTAAAATATCTTTGCGAGTTAGATTATAGATGGTGCCTTATTTAAATCAACTATTAAATCAATCTGATGGTATAAACTTATTGCAAATTATTAAGTGGCAAGATTTGTTTACTTCTTTAAGGTCATCCATGGTATCAAACACAGCATCTTCTTCCAAACCAGTTGTTTTCATTGCCTTTTTCAGGGCACCCAATCCAGTCCTGGAATATAAAGTCAATGCTAAGTAAACAAATATGTTATAAAAGTAAAATCGTAAGTAAGTAACATGGCTGTTGTGTGAGCTGCATTCCACAGCACACTGTGCTCAATGACGCATAGAGTAGTGTAACTTGCAAAACTCATCAAGCCAACTGCGTTTCACTTTGTTAATGAGTTTTAATTAGCAGTCAATGAACTTTGGGCTCTGTGGGAAGTGAAGCTGGAATATTGGTCAATCAGACATTGAGCAAATCTGCAACAGTGTTTGATGAGCATACTTTTGCACTGGCGATTCCAAGGGCATGGTCATGGAACATAGATAAGTATACTATAATACTATGTATTATAGATGTGCCACTGAACCCCTTTTTAAGTGCATTATGTAGGAAAAACAGGGTATATGGAAATAGTAAAAAGAGACATCTATATATAGAGACAAAGCTTTTCGTACAAAAACCCCCTCGGGACTCGGGAATCACTTTCATCTCTTTAACATTCATCACTTTCTTCATACATACTCTTCTCTTATTTTCACTCTGCAGGTTCCATTCTTTCGCAATCTCATCTATTTGGTCTATCCATTCTTTCCTCAGTCTTCCCCTTCCACGCATTCCTTTGACATTTCTGCTGTACACTTTCTTCGGAAGTCGTTCATCATCCATTCTTTCAAGATGACCGAACATTCTCATTGTGCTTTTTTGTACTTTAACCAGTTTGCGGATGAAACGGTTATAGCCGCTCTATGAGCTTGTCTAGGACTGGACGTAACGGTTATAGCCGCTCTATGAGCTTGTCTAGGACTGGACGTAACGGTTATAGCCGCTCTATGAGCTTGTCTAGGACTGGACGTAACGGTTATAGCCGCTCTATGAGCTTGTCTAGGACTGGACGTAACGGTTATAGCCGCTCTAT
Organism: Agapetus fuscipes; assembly: GCA_951799405.1. NCBI lineage: Eukaryota > Metazoa > Arthropoda > Insecta > Trichoptera > Glossosomatidae > Agapetus > Agapetus fuscipes. Next base: position 15,880,481 of record OX637333.1, on the reverse strand, counting down.
GAGCTTGTCTAGGACTGGACGTAACGGTTATAGCCACTCTATGAGCTTGTCTAGGACTGGACGTAACGGTTATAGCCGCTCTATGAGCTTGTCTAGGACTGGACGTAACGGTTATAGCCGCTCTATGAGCTTGTCTAGGACTGGACGTAACGGTTATAGCCGCTCTATGAGCTTGTCTAGGACTGGACGAAACGGTAATAGCCGTCGTGATAAAACGTTATCACTAGGGATCAAACGGCTATTTCTGATAGAACTTGCATACATGTAGCATCCGTGCGTCCCTACAGAAATCTAAAGAACACGGCAATAGCCGTTTCGTCCCTGGATGTCAAAAAAAATAAAAAAATAAATAGATAAAAATTTTATAATAAAAATACAATTTGAGATGATGAAATAATTGTTTTTTCTAGCCTACTTCACATTTCGTGTGTCCGCGAATGGGTTAACACTCAAATTCTTTTATACCGCACTCTTTCATCACCCAATCATTGTGAACTATATCCTTCAGTAACTTTTCTCTCTCTCTAGCAACAGATAATCTAATCTAATCTAAGCTGCAAAGATATATATCATTTAAGATTCATATTAAATGCGTTCCCACAAGCAGACATGTATAATTTCGCGCTAACACATGCCGCATGTGGGCCTACAATATAAAAACCCAATCTCAAATGAACATAAGCCCTGCAACTCTTGCCGTCCTTCCCTGAAATAGGGATGACATTGGCCAAGTGAACCATTTTTTTTACAGTATGGGTGGTCAGCCGCATACCAACCTATAAGTCAAGGAACATACATGACAAATTTCATTTTTTAAATCAATAAATAATAATATATACATGGACACTAAAAAAAAAAAATCATAAAACCAATTTCACTTTAGTAAACCCTAGCCGACAACATTACAGATCAACCGCCATTTCTTTCTATCCTTACATACTTCTTTCATTTCCTCCAGAGTCATAACCTTCTTCATACAAGCTCTTCTTTTATTATGACTCTGGATATTCCATTCATTCGCAATTTCGGATATTTGGTCCATCCATACCTTTCTCGGTCTTCCTCTACCACGACATCCATCTATTCTACCAACATATACTTTCTTCGTCAGTCTTTCCTCATTCATTCTCTCCATATGCCCAAACCATCTTAACAAACTTCTTTTAATCTTCACTTTCACACTTTCTCTTGCACCACATTCTTTTCTTACAAAATCATTCCTCACCCTGTCACTCCGTTTTTTCCAATCATACTTCTTAAGTAGTCCATTTCTACTGTATGGACTTTACTAATCTTACTTTCACTCACCGTCCAGGCTTCACTTCCATACATCAGAGTGGGTAAAAGTATGCCACTGTGTACCGCCAATCGAGCATTTTTAGATATGTTTTGATTTTTGGCGATACAAGCTGTGGCACCCAGTACACACCTGCCCTTCATTACTCTTCTTTCAAGTTTACCTGTCATTCTTCCATCTTTTTCAAACTTACTTCCCAAGTATACAAACTCAATTACCACGTCAACATTCATTCTGTTTATTCTAAATTCATAGTTCGTATTTTCTTCATTTCTTTCAAAAATCAAAACTTTCGTCTTACTTGCATTCAATTTCAAATAATTACCTAGCAGAGCTTCGTTCAATCTAGAGAGCATTGTTTGCAATTCTACTGCTGAATCAGATACAAGAACTGCATCATCCACATACAGTAGAACACTCACTTTGCTCTCTCCTATCATTTATCCACAATCATCAAGTCCAGCATCTCCAACACACTTGTCCATGACTATGTTAAATAGCCATGGGCTCATCACACATCCTTGCCTTACATCCTTAATGATAGAACGTCCAGTGGTCTGTCCTGCCGGAAGGTGCTTCCGGAAGGACGTGCTGGCGGTTTCGGGTCCTGCCAGTAGGACTTATTTTATCGTTTAATTTGTATGGACTTTCCTCACTGGTCCTGCCGGCAGGCCCGACTTGCCGTGCGTAACGAATGCGGGTAGAAGTAGACAACCTTTAGATGACATTCTAGTTATGCTTACAATTCTAACAATTAGTTTTGGTATAATTCTAACAAAAGTATAGTAACATGTAATTGGAGGTTGAGAATTGTATTGGAGTACTTTAAAGTGAGTGTGAGATATGTGTATGGGTGTTTTGTATATTTCAGAAAAAAATGGGTGTATAAGATAAGGTGAATAATAAAGAACTGCTCATATTTATTTTGCTATTTATTTATTCCTACACAAACAAGATTTAGTAATAAACTGCGTATTAGTAAATACTGCGTTGTCAAAATGTCCAAACAAAATTTCTTTAGGAACGGTTGAAACTTTTCGATATATGTCCCAAAACACCCATACAAAGTTGTTTTTTACTTTTCTTACTGTGTCAGAACAATGATATGTATTTTTGTTACAAATACAAAAATGTATTTTGAAACAATAACTACTATCGTAGTCGTCCCCAAAATGTTCACGACCCCACGTGTTTTCGCCATTGTGTTCATAGAAGAATGTCGCTTTAGCGCGAAAGCGCACCCCTCGTCTTATACTCGCAGCCATTTAGGCCCAACTGATCGTATTGGCATGATTTAAAATTTCGCTAAGAGCCAATGAGATGCACTATGTATCAAAAAAAATTACGTCCTGCTACTAGGCCTAGAAGTCCTCAAATAAACAGAAAACGCGCGTCCTACTGGTAGGACGTAAAGTCCCGCGAGTAGGACGCTGGACTTTCTATCATTAAAAACTTCAAACCATTCACTATACTCATCATTAATACGAACACATGCCATAGTATTTTCATGGTTAGCATGTACTGCATTCAAGAGAGCCCCATTCACTCCATATGCTTTCAAAACATCCCACAACATACATAGATAAGGATGTGAAATTCATTCCAAAACATCCCACAACATACACAGATAAGGATGTGAAATTCATTCCAAAACATCCCACAACATACACAGATAAGGATGTGAAATTCATTCCAAAACATCCCACAACATACACAGATAAGGATGTGAAATTCATTCCAAAACATCCCACAACATACACAGATAAGGATGAGAAATTCATTCCAAAACATCCCACAACATACACAGATAAGGATGTGAAATTCATTCCAAAACATCCCACAACATACACAGATAAGGATGTGAAATTCATTCCAAAACATCCCACAACATACACAGATAAGGATGAGAAATTCATTCCAAAACATCCCACAACATACACAGATAAGGATGTGAAATTCATTCCAAAACATCCCACAACATACACAGATAAGGATGTGAAATTCATTCCAAAACATCCCACAACATACACAGATAAGGATGTGAAATTCATTCCAAAACATCCCACAACATACACAGATAAGGATGTGAAATTCATTCCAAAACGTTCATTGAGTAAGAGTTTTAGGTTTACACTACAAGCTGCTGATATTAGAGAGTTACAAAAATAATAATAGTATCAGGATGATTTATTTAGTGAGCGCTGTTTTTGTGTGAATCACACCCCAAGAGCCCACTATTAGAGTTCAGTTACGGAAACTGTTGCCATGGTCTGTAGAAGCTGGAGCTTCTGGACGTTTCACCCATTTTGCTGAAGAAGCCAATAGCAGATATGGGCGAAATGAAATGCATGGAAGCTCCAACTCGCAGAGACTACGGCAACAGATTCGGCGAGCAACTCTCCAGTATCAACTTGCTGATTGTTTATATATACAGTAACTAGCTGTACCCTGGCAGTGTTGCTGTAGCTCAGTCTGTAAAATGGAAAACAAACATGTTTCCATATAATTTCTTAATAGGGTATTTGCACTTTTTTATTTTATTTCATAAAATGGTAGGCTATATTTTTTAAAATGCATTTGCGTTTTAAAAAAAATTATATGCGCCTTAGTTTTTAAATTATAGCTCTTTAAAATTCGCGTATTTTCCATTTCCGCTTAAACAGGTCCGGTCGATAGCTCAGGTGGTAGAGTGCTTGCATTCCATGCCGAAAGCTCGGGTTCGAATCCCACTGAGGGTGTCAGAAATGATTTCCCGTTTCGGTGTTTATTTCAAACCCCAAAACAAAATACCGGCAAGGTTTACTCAGCCTTCACAATAAATGAGTACCAGCACTCTCGGGAGCTGGGAAACCCCCACTTCAACTGAAGTGGTTGGCGTAAGGCCGGCCCCCTTACCTGTAAAAATAAATAGGTTCAACTCGCCACATGCTACCCCTTCGGAGATAACGCGGCAAGAAGTTACAGGATATGTGTAGCTTAGTTGCATTTTTTTGAAAGTTGCAGGTCATTGCTTTATTCAGGCGGATATGACGTCAGATCTTCGGAGTTTAGGTGTCAAATGGCCCAGGTAGTCGGTTTGACGTGGGTTTGACAGCGACGTTTGTCGTCAAAATGACGACACACGTCCCTAACCGTTTACATTGCTTTTTTGGCGGGTTGTAAATTCTCCGCATTTTATTTTTCAAAATTATCAATGATATCTTTATTTTTACTACTTAAAAAAAATATATGGTTGTGATCCTTGAAATGTACTCTACACAACCATATTATTTTCAACCGTTTTCCCTACCACTGCAACTTCCCTATTATGGACAAACAATACAAAACGGACCAGCAATATAATAATCCCAAAGATTGCAAGATAAGTCCTTGATGTAAATACGGTCTCTTTCTGTTGGGTAGATTAAGGTTTACCGACTGCGTTGCTGGGAAATTAGAATCAGGGAATTCATTTTTATTCAATCAAGACTAAACTTCACAGAAACCAACCTAGAATAGGTACCCATTTTTTTTTTTAAATTGGATGATTTCAAATGTATAGGTTCAACCGCCACATGCGACCCCTTCGGGGATAATGCGGCAAGAAGTTACATTATATGTGTAGCTTAGTTGCAATTAGTTGCGTTATGATTCCTTGACTTATAGGTTGGTATGAGGCTGACCACCCATACTGTAAAAAATGGTTCACTTTGCCAATGTCACCCCTGTTTCAGGGAATGTCGGCAAGAGTTGCAGGGCTTATGTTCATTTGAGTTTGGATTTTATTTGTAAGTACACAATCAGCATTTGTAAGCGCGAACTACACGTGTTTGTTTGTGGGCATACATCTGAGAGCTTTGAATGAATATATCCTTGCAACTTAGATTATAGATAGATTATAGATTATAGATAGATGAGCAGTTTAGGAGTCTATAAGGAAAATACATAAATACACATATATACATATTTGATTGATATAGATTGTTGTAAAAATTTAAAGGAAAGAGTAGTAGGTCTTACTTGTAAGCATCGTGTATTTCTGCGTCAGAATGAGCTTGTGTGATGGTGTCTATGAGATGTTGCAGGGAGTCCAAGCTGTTGCCCGCCTTGGCAAGACGGCTCTCCAGGATCTTGGCTTGCCGCAAGTTATTGAGAGCCTTAAGATAATACAAAAATAATGGAAAATAAGCATTTCATTCAAGATATGTACTGAAGTTCTTAAAATAGGTATTTTTGCAACGGATGAGTAGTGTAAGTCTGTTGCTGTAAGCACTTTAAGCATTAAAGTGGTGAAGAAGCGGGTCTTCATTCAATGTTCCAAGGATTCAACACTTTTCATATCACCCGTGCCTGGGGCAACGTTAATTCTGAATCTTAAATGCTAGTATATTCTTGAAACTTAGATTACAGATATAATTGATGGAAAGGTCTTACCGCAGCTCTGTTCCCTTGTTTCACAGATGTCCTCGCGAGGGTTTTGTATTCTTGTATTTTATCTTGCAAACTAGTTTCTGATTCCTCAAGTCCTCTCAAGACTTTCCTCAATCTTGGCAGAGTGAGCTCAGCTTCAGTGAAAGGGGCAACTTTAGATGTAGAATGGTCAGCTGCAAAAAAACATTATATTTCACTTGATAACCCTTGACAACTGATCATGCATCTAGAACAGGCATAGAGTTATAAAGTATAGAGATGAAGTCCAGACCAAAATAATGTCCCCTATTTTTTGAACTGAAGCGCTGAACCTCAATCCGCGTGCAATTGTAATGCTCGGTTTTGGCCTCATTACTTCGCCAGCGCTCCGATCGATCGTAAACATCTCGCTAAAAATGGTTTGCTGTGTGAAAGGGTGCAAGAATAGGTCCGAAAAAATAAAAATAAATGGATGGAAACACATTTCACAAGTAATTGTACGCTAATTAACGTTTTATTTGTATTTTTAACGAATTATTAACTAGCGCATGCTAAAGCAGCGCGTCTACTTTAAAGATAGTGTTCTAGCGTGTGAAGGAAAGGGACAACAGCGCCCAGGGCTGTACTCGAAATAATCGAGCCTCTTGAAAAAAAAATTCCACTGACTACTAAAAAAACAAAGTGGCACAAAAGTGATAATTTTAGGAATCCTTTGACTAATAAATGGAATATAAATACAAAAAATAAGGCTTAATACGGTATAGAGTCATTACATATGAAATCAACCAAAATATGTTTTTTTTTTTTCACCAACTCAGATTTTCCTAAAATTTGGTACACAGACAGATACTACTTCAAATAGAAACTGTGATTTTTTTTACATTTTTGTGATGAATAATAGTTTCTGAAATATGGGGTCACCAATATTTGACCTCGTGCAACCTCGTTTGCGTATCGCGCCACGATTTTCTCAATAGATTCTTCCCTAATTATGCTACAGACCTCAATGAGGGCTCATTTTAAAGCTATTGAAAAGTTGTATCCAGAAAATATCATACACATACACTTTAATGGTAACATCTGGAGTTGTATGTTCTTACATCTGTTGGAGGTCAAAGGTCAATAGCTAAAATACTCCATCTTGGATTGTGCTGTAACTTTATATTATTAAAGTACATACATGTATAAACAATTCCTGAAAATTTCAGCCTGGTATTTTCAGGAGTTCTTTAGTAATAAATTATTATTTCAATAAAATGAAGTTATAGCCACATTGTGGTATCCCTATTCACAGCACTTTGTCCTGTATTTTAAATAAGCATTAAATTAAAAGGCGTACTGTTATCAATGTTGTTTGGTACAATTGAATTATTGAAATTACCTTACTTCTTGAATCTTGACTCAAGAAGTCTTGTTGATTTGCCGCTGTCTTCCTTTTTCATTTTGTATGTTCTTCCTCCACTTCCACCAAGTTCGACGGAAGCAGTTAAAAGAACATCTTCAAGAGACACAACTAATTTGTCATCTCTTTGTCGGGGTTATAGCCGCGGGGGCCAAGAGGGCTGATCTTTCTAGCGTGTTTCGTATGGAACAACGTTGGTTCGATCCCCGCTTGGGTCACTTGACTTTAACTTTGACCCTGGTTCAACAGATGTTATTGGGTAATTATTATTTAATAATTCATTAATAATAAACAATAATGAATTGTTAAATGATGATATTAATACCTGTTTCTGGCCAGGCAGAATAGGTTGGTGAATTGCATTCCTCTTCACAAATCTATTTTTTTAAATAAATAAAATAAAATATATCTCTTGCTGGATATGTGAAGGAAGGTGATGGTCCATGTGGATACAGGAATCTGATTCGCAGTTCATTCGAAGTCTTTATTTTCTTCAATACAAATCCAAGCCACCATTGGCCTTCGTACTGTACCGTAACAAAATCATTCACCTCGTCAAAAGATACATTCTTATTAGTTGTTACTACCACCTCTTCGCTTGAATCTGAAGTGGAAAACTGTTTCACTATCATTTGTTGAAGTTGAGATAAATGCATGGAAACTGCGAGTCCCAGTAATAGGTTGGAGTAGGTTGAAACGATTATTTAATATTTGCCTATTGACTTCAATATCTTCAGTTGGCACAAACTCAAAAACACTGCTTTTGAGATTGTCTTTTGCCCATAGAAACAAGTCCTGAGCAGTCATTATTTGGTTCTCACTTGGTTGTTGGAGACTTGCTCTAGCTGCTAGCCTCTTTACCGACCCGCCAACTCCATCACACGGCCATTTGCCGTGTGATGTGGCCAAGAAATGCCATTCAGCTTGAATACCAAAATCAAGTTCATGATGACACAGATTAGCAAAATTTTTCTTGTTTTTATACTGTGATGCGGCTCCATCAGAGAAATAAAATACTTTGGTTAAATGTTGGATTTTTTGCTGGAGAAGAGAAATTAGTAGTTTTTGAAAGGTGTAAACTGCTACTGTGTCGTGAACAAGTGAATCGGATATACATAAATACATAACTAGTATACTCTAGTTTTGACTGATGCACATAATAACATACAAATGGGTGAAGCGTGGCCTGGCTATTGGTCCAGTGCAAGCCTTGTGCTGCATCTTGACCAACAAAGCTATAATTTTCTGCGAAGTCACCTGATACAATTACTTCACGGGGCTGGAGCTTATATTTTATTTGCTGAAGAAAAGCAGCCTGCTGTTTGGCAATAAAATCGTGATTTTGTAAAAGTTCAAGTTTATCAAGGAATGAATCGATGAAGTCTCCTGTTGTTTTTTGGACCGTATCGAGATTGCACCGATCGGTTGTCTGCTATTGTTTATAAGACACTTCATCAATTATGTTTTCATCGAACAACTTTTCCAAATTATCTCTCAACTTAGTTGTCCCTGGGCAATATTGGCATAGTCCTAAGTGGCAATGAGGCTGCTGAGGGGATTGACACATCATGCTTGTCAGAATATGATGGTTTGTTTGAAACTGGGAATCTTGAGATAGTGTTGCTAATTTTGAACCAATCATCATCAATTTAATATTTTGATGGATAGTGCACACACAAACAAAGTGCGCTCCTGAAGTCCCTTGCAGAACACAGTATTTTGGTCGCAGCTCTGCAAATTTAGAGAACCCTACTACAGGGTGTCACATGTTTCGAGAAACGTTGCGTCTCTAGTATATATACCTCAATGACTGACAAGAAAACCCTCCCTTGGAAGTTGCACAAGGTTTGGTCTATGCTGCAAGTTTCAACAGGATTAAGAAGGATATGAGCACCTGCTATGTGACTCACTCAGCAACCCTTGTTTTAACCCCACGCGTTTGAACATGATTTGGAGGAAATGTGAATTGAGGAATTAACATATAACTTATAAGTAAACACATTTATCAACACTAACATCATAAGTATAACCAAACAATATTGACAACATTTTGTCCAGAAAAAACAAGATGGATTTAAAATACAGGACATAATTGTGTTGTGTAGGCCTATAGTGACCCTACAATGCAGCTATTACTTGACATATTATAGAAATAATAATTTATTACTAAAGAACTCCTGAAAATACCAGGCTGAAATTTTCAGGAATTGTTTATACATGTATGTACTTTAATAATATAAAGTTACAGCACAATCCAAGATGGAGTATTTTAGCTATTGACCTTTGACCTCCAACAGATGTAAGAAGACACAACTCCACATGTTACCATTAAGGGTGATTGAGAGGTCAGCGCGCCCAACTTTGATGACCAAAATAGCCCATATTTTTAATGGTAAGGTAGCATTTTTTTTCCAGATTAAATTAACACATAAAATTAGGTATTTTTTTCCATAAAAAACCAATTCAAAATAATTTTATTTACGGAGATACCTTAAATGGAGATTTCCACTGTTCTTATGAATAAATCCTAACTTTTTTTTATTTCAAAACAGTAATTTTTATTAGTTTTATTTTTTCTACTTGTTAGTTGTTTTTTTTTACTTTTCATTGATTTTTTATGATTATTTAAAAAGTACCCAAATTTTGCATACGATATTGTAGCTACATTCGTCTTTTAATGGTTTATTTTCCTTTTAGGATTTGAAGTGATATTTTTTATGTTTGTAATGCCATACTTGTTTTATTTTTTCTCCCCCGATTTCTATTTATCCTGGAAAAATAAAGATTTCCATACAAAAAATGACCCGGTCGCTAGCGTCACCTGCGGCCGGTAGATGAACTGCGGAGAAAAATATTATATCTCCTTAGTTTTATGGAAGCAAGATTTATATAATGCAAAAGAGTACAATCGTTTACGTTACAACTGGACCAACTGGTTTCTCAAAAATGCATGGAAATCAAAACGCCATCTAGAGTTGCTGTTTAAGATTCCATACATTTTTTGGTTGCGCTGTATTTGCTACATTTCATACTTCGGGTACACTCGTGTATCATCGTATATTGCCGAAGATGCTCGAGTCAGCCCTCTCTTATATTGTGTGTGTAAGAGTATATACATAAACGCTATGGTAGTATAATACGTACGTACATAAAAACAGTTTGCAAAGTTTAACGAAATGGCGAAAGACAGCGAAAGATCATTCAATCAGATGAAATGAATTGTACGGAGAGCTGCACACGACTTTATAGTATTCTGATAAGTTTTTTTCCATTACATGAATAATATGAAAGTTTGTTTGAATTTCAAAGTAAAATTCATTTAGCTCAATGATTTAGCTGGAAAGAATTCTGCTGGCTGGCCTTTTTTGTTGAATTGAAATCATTTTTTGAACCTAGCGTAGAGCAATTTGAAATTTTCAGGCCTGTAATTTAGTCTAGTGGTTAACGCTGAACTGAACAGATTTCAGTCTGTTTTGAATGCGGCCGCAAGACTGATCTTCGGGATGTCCAAATTCTCTCACATCACTTCGCTGTTGAAAGAACTACATTGGCTTCGTTTCCCTGAGAGGGTTCCGTGTGTGTTTGATGGTATTTAAAGCCCTAAATGGTTTGGCTCCATCATATCTGGCAGACATATTTTCCCCCGTTGAAGTGAGTGTGAGGGGGCGGACACTTAGGTCAGCGGGGTGTCAAGCTGTCAGATTGATGCAGCCTCGCCGTCAAATACGCACTAATTTTGAGGATCGCGCTTTCCGGTTTTCGGGGCCGATGGAGTAGAACAGACTGCCACCCGGAGTGAGGGTTTCGGAATCTGTTGGCATTTTTAAGGGAGCACTGAAACGGCACCTTTTTAAAATATCTAATTCATGATTAGGAGGGCCCTTGAGGTGTGAAACACACAAAAACGGCGCTCTTTGGTCATGTAAAAAATTAAATAAATAAATTATCCTCATATGTATATATATATATATAGGTATATATGTTTAATTTTAGGTTTTCACGGATTTTCACGGACTCGTAATCCAAAAGTCAAGATTTCGATTGGTGCAAGACAACTAAGTTCCGTCGAAATCTAACAAAAATGTCATGAGTATGTGTGGCTAAATAAATAATAATTTCTTGCCGCGTTATCCCCGAAGGGCTTCGCATGTGGCGAGGGAACCTATTTATTTTATAGGTAAGAGGGCCGGCCTTACGCCAACCACTTCGTTGATGCGAAGGCATACCAGCTCCCGTGGGGACTGGTACTTATTTCTTGTGAAGGCTGAGTACACCTTCCTGGTATTTTATTTTGGGTTAGAAATAAACACCGAACCGGAAATCATTTCTGACACCCTTATATTATATCAGTGGGTAATTATATAAAAACGCAACTAAGCTACACATGTAGTGTAACTTCTTGCCTGCGTTATCCCCGAAGGAGTCGCATGTGGCGCTTCGGGACCTATTTTTTTTTACAGGTAAGTGGGCCGTCCTCACACCAACCACTTTTAGTTGAAGTGGGGGTTTCCCAGCTCCCGTGAAGGGCTGGTTCTCATTTCTTGTGAAGGCTGAGTCAAACTTTGAGATCGAACCCTTGCTCTCGGCATGGAATGCAAGCATTCTACAAATTGAGCTATCGACCTTTTTACGAGCTTGATCGTCGTCGCTATAAAGCGCCAATTCTCAAGCAAGACCCAGTTGCTGTAAGGCCGGATGGACATTTCGTGACCGGTCATTGGTAAAGGTTTTATGAATTTTTCAACCCAGCGAAGAGCAAATTTGAAAATATAAATGGTATATCTTTTGTGCTGCTTTTATGCTTAGAATATATTCCATCACTTAGTTGAATTATTAGAAAAAAAACTTCATGTTACTATTTCAATGTACACATCCAATGGTATAAAAAAGTATACTATACAGGCATATATAGCACTTGGATGCGTTGTCTTCCTTCGCACAGGGTGAAGTCCATGAGCACACACACACTGGCATATTTACTGAACACATACGCAGTCACGGCCTCAACAAACATTCCCTGGCTACGCAGTAATATGAAACCTTTTTTTAACTTTAAAAATTAATAACATTTAGGAGACGAAGATGAAAAGAAAAATGAAAGTTGTATTTTTATAGGTAAGGAAGCCGGCCTTACGCCAACCATTTCAGTTGAAGCGGGGGTGTCCCAGCTCCCGAGGGGGCTGGTTCTCATTTATTGTTAAGGTTGAGAAACCTTGCCGGTATTTTATTATTGAGTTGAAATAAACACCGACACGGGAAATCATTTCTGACATCCTCCGTGGGATACGAACCTCAGCTCTCGGCATGGAATGCAAGCACTCTATCAACTGAGTCATTGGGACATAATCACAATGTATAATCTATCATCTAAGTGGCAAAACTATGTTAACATTTGAGGTTCATATTAAGTGCATGCTCACAAAAATACACTTGTAAGTTCGCATTTACAAATCGTGCATGCGCATTTACATATTAAAATCAAATCCACAAATAAACAAAAGCCCTGCAACTTTTACTGATCTTCCCTGAAACAGGGGTGACATTGGTAAAGTAAACCATTTTTTAAAGTTTGGGTGGTGAGCCTCATACCAACCTATAAGTCAAGATAAACAATGAAAATGAAATATATATATTTTTTTTTCATATTTTATTTTAATACACTTGTATAGGTCTGCAACCACTGGAGTCTACACTTTGATAAAATATGCAATGTAAAAAATACAGGGCACACACGTGTGTGCTTCTGTGTGACTATAGTGTAAACTGAACTGTAGCGTTTTATTCCAATTCTGTGAAATGTAAAACGCTCTCTAGAGACCTTATGCCAGTTTCTTTGCATTTTTGAGTAATCGGTACAGGGTGAATAATTATTTACTTATATACTTGGATATATCTGTTAACACGAACGAAAGTGAATTGTTGTAAATTTGTTTACAAATAAAATGAATGCCTTTTTTTGTATTTGTATGTAAATAAAATAAAATAAATGCTTGTTTGTAATTAATGTATAACTTCGCTTCGCTTTCGCTTTCATGTTATTTTATTGCTAAAAAAAACACAAAATGGTTCAGATACAATACGATCTCCTACCGACGAACTCTCAAAGCTAAACGCGGGATTTGATGCATTTTCGCGGCTACTGGATAATAGGTGGTCGTGACGGGCAAATAAATTCATATTAAAATGAAATCATACACCCTTAAAGTGTATGTGTATGATATTTTCTGGATACAACTTTTCAATAGCTTTAAAATGAGTCCTCATTGAGGTCTGTAGCATAAATAGGGAAGAATCTATTGAGAAAATTGTGGCGCGATACGCAAACGAGGTCACCCGGGGTCAAATATTGGTGACCCCATATTTCAGAAACTATTCATCACAAAAATGTAAAAAAAAACACGGTTTCTATTTGAAGTAGTATCTGTCTGTGTATCAAATTTCAAAAAAAATCAGAGAAAGTCATGAAAAATGATTTGGTTGATTTGACATGGAATTACTCTGTACTCTTGCAAAAGTCGCTATGATATTTGACAGTTTAAATTATAAAAACTCAAATTATACGTAACTTCGCGAGTTTTGAAATAGTACAATAAAATATAGAATAACATTTTTTTAAATCCAATGCAACGACAGCCATTGCAAAAAAACCTTCTTTTTTTTAACTAAGCGTGGTTTGCAAGTGGATTCCTCAAATATTTCATCTAAATTACTGTGATTACAATTTTAAAGTAGTCGTATTATTTTTTAAATTAAAATAATAAAATCTTTAATTGATGAGGCATTCACTCTGTCACCTTTCTATAATCTACAATCTAAGTTGCAAATACATTTACATTAAAAGCTCATATCAAATGCATGCCCACAAACCAAAACGTGTAGTTCGCGCTTACAAATGCTGAGTGCTTATAAATAAAATCCAAGCCTTAAATGAAACAAGGGTGACATTGGCAAAGTGAACCATTTTTTACAGTATGGGTGGTCAGCCTCATACCCTATAAGTCAAGGAAATTTGTTTTTTAAATATTAAAATGAAATCGTGTTTTTGAAATCGGTTGTATGTTAATAAATTTTACTCGTCCTGTAACCATATACAACTTATATTTTGATTTTTCATATTCAAATCTTCTTTGTTTTATTATGTATTCTTACCCTGAAGCGGCTCTGGTAACCATTTTTTGCAAGAGCGGTAAGTGGCCGTTATTCTCGTAAAAGGTCTGTACATACATATATGGTTTTTAAGCGCTGTAATATTATTGGTTCAAACCCATGACACGAAAAATCATTTTATGTATGGTGCTTTACATTATCACAAAAATAATATTTCGTAGCATCCATTAGTTTCATCGTGTGGGCAGAGCGAGACAAAAGAATATCTACCTCGCTCATAATGTTTAAAAGAGCTATTAGATGAACAATAAAGTTTTAAACACAAGAGTCCACGGCTGAAGATGCAAAAGATTATTTTTTTGTGCACTACAAGTTTATACCATTTTGTGATAAATATTTTACTTTCGTCAATTTACTCTCTTTGAGTTGGGTCCATATTTTTATGTTCCTTTTGTAGCAGACACGCAGTCTATTCAATAGTATGTCAATGAGAACAGGCCATAGTTTTTGCGGGTGAATTTTACCCCCTGACGACCGATTATTTATTTTGTTGTCCATTTTATTTGACCACACAAAAAATGAACTTGTGGAAATTACGTGCCTATTCCCCTCCCCCCCGTCGACGATTTTTCTGGCCCGCAACAATTACAAAAGTACTAAATCTGGCCCGCCACGATTTTGAATTGGATACCCATGATCTAGAACATTGAGTATTGATTAGTCTACCTGAAGATACAAACAATATGTTGGCAAACTTGATTGTAGATACTTTATGGACTCCATAGAATAACTCGGTTATGTAATATCACCCAAAGTAAATAAAATTTTCATTCCCGATAATCAGAGAATTTAAAAATTTTACAGCACTGTAAAAGTTATGAAAGATATTTACAATTTTATTGATTGTAGAGGCATTAACTTTGTAATCGTTCATCATTAAGGATAAAAGAAAAACAGCTTTGTTTTCGATTACGTGAGTATTTATTTTTATACCACAACTGGTTTCGCAAACATCCGTTTGCATCGTCAGGTGGATCAATTAATACGGATATGATATTTACAATGTCTAAAAGTGATTTGATCCTAACTGAGAAAATGACATTAAAGTTTTATACTCGCATATTTACTCGCTTTTTTATTTACCATACAGATTTTGATTTACTCAATGCAAGTGAGTTTTACGCAATGTTTTATATTTGGTGCACAGATCTCAGAAAGTAAATCTCCAAAATTGCATTTAATTCCTTACAAAAATTAAAAAGATTTACAGAGTTTGAAGAGTCGTCCATCGGGTGATTGTATAGCCAGTTGTTTACAGCACAACCACTCTAGTAGTAATTCTGTAGCCGACAGTGACATTGTCTGACCAGCCACATGTAGCTCCTGGAGAGTCGCAATCCTCAGCTGGTCTGGTACAGTCCGAAGAAAATGGAGCGCTTGCTCCTTGAAATATAAAATACAAATATTGTGAGCCTTCTCAGGATCTGTACAAGTGCAAGATTCATGTTCACTAACAAATAAAGATAATTGTCAGCAGTTTCCAGGAAAATGTACAACTATAGGAAAGTGTACTTACAAATTAAAATCCAAACCTCAAATGAATATCTATAATCTAAGTTGCAAAGATATATTAACATTCAAAAGTCATATCTAAAGAACTGCACTGGCTGAGGGTCCGAGAGAGGGTGGAATTTAAGTTGTGTCTCACTGTTCATAGGGCCCTGAACGGCACGGCACCCCCATGTCTCGCTGAGCTATGCTCTGTCGATGGGACTTCAAGAAGACCACTACGCTCTGCTCTTACTGCTGTCAACAAGGTTATAGTGCCCAATAGAGCGAACACATCAAATTTTGCAGACAGAAGCTTTGCGGTGGCCGGGCCGGTTGCCTGGAACAATTTGCCCATCGGTGTTCGCGCGAACCAGCCTACCACCACCTTCAGAAAGGAACTGAAGACACTACTTTTCTCCAGAAGCCATGGCGCCCTTGAGATGGTCCTGGACCATTAAATGGCGCCACAGGAAAGAAGTCATCCATCATCATCATCATCATCATATCGAATGCATATCCACAAACAAACACGTGTAAGTTTGTGCTTACAAATGCTGAATGTGTACTTACAAATTAAAATCCAAACTTCAAATCAACATAAGCCCTGCAACTTTTGCCGACCTTCCCAGGGGTGACATTGGCAAAGTGAACTATTTTCTACAGTGTATATTTGTGTCTCGAAATTTTGTTTGTGAAAGCAGCTTGGAAGGGAAACCCAGGCTGCAGTAAAGAAATGCAATACAATTAAAAGCTTTTGCACTGATGGCGCCTATGCCACATCTGTTGATGAATCACCAAGGGTCACCTTACATTTACAATTAACCATCACGAGATTATGAGACAATTATTTCTGATGAGTAAATTTGCGCTTCTTCTTCAAAAAATAGATCCATTTTCTATAACTGGATCTCATTAACAAGTGCAATGTAAATGCATGTAAATTGTTAAAGACAATATTGTGTTGTCACCTGGCTAGGTTGATAGGGATACAGCAAACAAGTATTTTGTCATTGGTTGCTAACGACAGCAGTCTCATATTAGACTGACGTTTGCTCGGCAAGAGAAAAGTTAGAAACTCAAAAATGTTCAGAGTTCATTCTTCTTTGAAATCAAATTAACACATTATTGAATCAGCAACAAAGGAAGTATCCTTAAATATTGTCCTTCGTGGTTGTCAATTGCTTGGAGATTTGATTTTCAAAATCAATGCCTCCATAGCAGATGACACACACTCCCAATGTATGGAGAATAAAATTTTGTATATATGCTGCAATGCTGCGAGCATCTGCGTATGTGTTTAAAACCCACTTCAAATCCACTCAAAACTTCTTTTAATATATCTGTTTGTTTATATTGAAAATGTATGAAAATATATTAACATCTAGCGGCAAAACGTGAAAGTTTTTTTTTATATTTTCTTTTATTTCATGCAAATTAAAAAAAAAAAAAACAATATAAAAATGGATTTAAATCTGTAATCTAAGTTGCAAAGATTTATAACATTTGAGATTCATATAACATGCATTCCTACAAGCAGACATTTATAAGTTCGCGCTTACACATGCTGCATGTGTACTTACAACATAAAAACCCATTCCAAATGAACATAAGCCCTGCAACTCTTGCCAACCTTCCCTGAAACAAAGGTGAAATTTACAAAGTAAACCATTTTTTAAAGTATGGGTGGTCAGCCTCATACCAACCTATAAGTCAAGGAAATTATTTTGTGTATTTCTTTACACAATCTAAGGCCCAGTATTTTCAACGTTAGCATAGCGACTTTATACTGAATGAAAAAGGACGCACTTATGTCAAACGTGTGGGTAGCTTTTTTTTATCAGTTTAAAGTCACGTAAGCTAACGTTGAAAATACTGAGCCTAAGTTGCAAAGAAAAATACCATTTGAGATTCATATTAAATGCATTCCCACACGCAGACAGGTAAAAGTTCGCGCTTACAAATGCCCCATGTGGACTGACAACATAAAAACCTAATCTCAAATGAACATAAGCCCTCTCTCTCAAATTAACATAAACTCTTGCCGACTTTTCCTCAGAGATAAAATTTGCATGGTGAACCATTGCTTACAGTATGGGTGGTCAGCCACATACTAACCTTTTAGTCAAGGAAATTATTTTGTTTAGTTCTATAATCTAAGTTGAAAAGATGCATACCATTTGAGATTCATATTAAATGCATTCCCACAAGCAGACATTTATAAGTTCGCGCTTACACATAATGCATGTTGACTTACAACATAAAAACCCAATCTCAAATGAACATAAGCCCTGCAACTCTTGCCAACCTTCCCTGAAACACAGCTGAAATCTGCAAAGTGAATGATTTTTTAAAGTATGGGTGGTCAATTTTCTTTTACAAAGACTGCATGTTTTTATTTTACATGTTTTCCGAATTTTTACGCGAGGAAACTATGCGCAATATACACATTCCCCAAATGTTAAGGGGTTGGGCTGCGTAGCAGCCAGGGGCAACGCCCCTAGTAAACATTGAATGATTTACCTCCAACACTTTAAGGTGGACCAGATAAGCAGCTTGTGGTTGGCCGGCCTCTTTGGTGAGACTCGCGGCCACCCACGCAGCAGGGCGCAGCACTTGCCTGGTGGCCCAGCTCAACCAGGATGCAGAGCTGACTTTAGAGGGCAAGGCTGTGCGAGTACACAAAGCATCCTCTCTGGAAAGTATAAAGGTGATTGCATATAGTGGAAAACTTAACGGGGAAGAATACGGCTTCAACATGTTGTGAACTGGACGGGCAGAGATTTGATTGAAATTAATTTTAGTTCATTTTAATGTATTTTTTGTTCCTTGACTAATAGGTTGGTATGAGGCTGCTGTTCAAACTTGATTCACTTGTCAATGCCACCCAGGCAGGAGCTGCAAGGTTTATGTTCATATGAAGTTTTGTATATTTGTATTGTTACGAAATTAGGGTTCAAAAGTCTTTCAAATTAAAATACACAGGTCTTCTTATACAGTTGTTTATTTTACACTTTTAAATAATTTATTTTCACAAAGCTTTCTCGACTATTCCACTTGGTTTCTGTTCACTGATCAAGTTAGTTCTATGTGTTTGTAAATCTCGTATCATACTACTGGCCCTGCAAGCCACTCGCACCCTTCTTATACTCTTTAAAACAGTACAATCTAGACCTATATTTGCTAGACAGTTCCAGAAAGGCATAGTAATTATTATTTCTCAATGTTTCACGTATTTTATTCAATGATTCCTACCCACACAATACAATACAGAATTCCTATAACTAATACCTACTTATTTTAAATATTTATATTTCATATTTACATAACAGTATGTATGTATGCAGCATTTGTAAGCATGAACTTACACGAGTCTGCTTGTAGGCTATATAAATATATCAGCATTTAAGGCTCATACTTCATGCATGCTCACAAGCGGGCACATTTAATTTGAGCTTACACATTCTGCATGCGTATATACAAACTAAACCAAACCTCACATGAAGACTACTGGGGTAAAACAAGGAATGTCAACAAAAATAAGAAAATAAGTTTGTAAGAAAAAAAGTAAAATCTAGTGACATCTGTGTGTATCTAAAGCTCTGCAAAATTTGTAATGCAACAACATTCGCTATCATCATTTATGGCTGTATTTCCGGTGCTTTGACAGGCAAAAACCATGATTTCAAATTTCAAATTTTTATTCACTCATAATTTTCTTTAACTGACATTCCTTGTTCTTCCCCAGTAGTCTTCACATGAACATAAACTTTGCAACTCCTGTTAACTTTCCTTGAAACCAAGTTTTTACAGCATGGGGGTCAGGCTCATACCATATCACTCATACCGAATCATACCATGTTATAAATGTCACATGGAACCAGAGGTGCTTCTACACATCTATTTTTTTTGTGTCATTACATTATTTGCTTTGCATTTGTGCTGAGTACATTCTAGAATCCTGTACCGGGAGTATAAAACATTGCATTATGTGCCTTCTATTGAGTAGGTAAATTGAAAAATGTATACAAACATAATCACTCACCAGGGTTTCTGTTGTCTCTTCAATACATTTTTCCATCTTTGCCAGCGGTTTCCAAACTTTATGCTACCATGCCTGTACTGTATCCTGCCGCCGTTCCACTAGGGGTGGCCGGTACCTCCGCAGATGCGCCTCCACTTTTTTCTGTCCTTACAAACCACTTTCATTTCCTCAATATTCATCACCTTTTTCATACATACTCTTCTCTTATTTTCACTCTGCAGGTTCCATTCTTTCGCAATCTCACCTATTTGGTCTAACCATTCTTTCCTCGGCCTTCCCCTTCCGCGCTTTCCTCTGACATTTCCTTTGTACACTTTCTTCGTTAGTCGTTCATCATCCATTCTTTCGAGATGTCCGAACCATCTCATCGTACTTTTTTGTACTTTCATTCTCATATTCTCTTTTATACCACACTCGTTCATCACCCAATCATTACGTACTCTATCATTCAGTGTTTTTCCAGCCATTGCTCTCAGGTAAGCCATTTCAACCGTACATACTTTACTCAGCTCACATTCATTAACTGTCCACGCCTCACTTCCATACATCAAAGTCGGAACCAATATGCCATTGTGGACCGCCAATCTCATATTCTTCGTAAGTTTCCTATTTCTTGCAATTCTTCCAATCGTTCCCATTACACTTCTTCCTCTACTAGCACGCTTTTCCAATTCTTTCGTCAATTTCCCATTCGACTCAAACTTGCTTCCCAGATAATCAAATTCTTTCACGACCTCCACTCTTGTTTCATTCAGTCTTATCTCAATTTCCTCGCATTCCTCAGTCCTGTCAAACACTAATACTTTCGTCTTACTGGCATTCACTTTTAAACCGTTCTTACTAAAAGCATCATTCATTTTGGTGAGTATCATCTGGAGCTCCTCCGCTGTATCAGCCAACACTACGGCATCGTCAGCATAGAGAAGAACTCCAACATTCGTCTCACCCACTTTCACACCATAATGAGAAATTTCTGCTTCTTTCATACAATTGTCCATGATTATGTTAAATAACCACGGACTCATTACACACCCCTGTCGTACTCCCTTGTAAACATCAAACCATTCGCTACATTTACCATCCACTCTTACACACGCCAAACTATTTTCATAGATGGCGCGTATTCCATTCAGAAGCTTGCCGTTCACACCGTACTTTTGGAGTACTTTCCACATCATACCTCTGTCCACCGAGTCAAAAGCCTTCTCGAGATCCACAAAAGCCGTGTAGACCTTCCGACCCACAGCCAGATGTTTTTCAACAATCTGTCTGAGAGTGAAGATCTGGTCTACACACCCTCTTCCTGGCATAAAGCCAGTCTGGATATCAGAAACCCCATGACCGGTAGACAGTCTCACTTTTTTTATGAGAACCTTACACAATACTTTACCAGCTATACTGAGAAGACTAATGGGCCTGAAATTTTGGCAGTCTTTTTTGTCACCTTTTCCTTTGTAGATAGGAACAATGACCGCCTTTTTCCAGTCCATCGGCGCTATACTTTCTTTCACACACATCTTGCACATTTCAAACATCCACTCAACCATGCATTCCCCAGCACATTTGATCATCTTAGCATTCACACCATCATTCCCAGCAGCTTTACCATTCTTCAGATCTTTTATATTTTTATATTTAAAATTTTGGCAGTCCTTTTTTGCCTCCCTAAAAAAAAACTTTTTTTGCATCTCCCTCCCTATGTTTTATTTTTTGATACGTATACCTATAATACTACTATAGACACGTTTTTGGTGCCTCCCCTGGCCATAGCCCGCGTCTCCCAGTTTGGAAACCGCCGATCTATGCAATTAAGAGGGCGTATGAATGAGGAAAGACTGACGAAGAAAGTATATGTTGGTAGAATAGATGGATGTCGTGGTCGTGGTAGAGGAAGACCGAGAAAGGTATGGATGGACCAAATATCCGAAATTGCGAATGAATGGAATATCCAGAGTCATAATAAAAGAAGAGCTTGTATGAAGAAGGTTATGACTCTGGAGGAAATGAAAGAAGTATGTAAGGATAGAAAGAAATGGCGGTTGATCTGTGATGTTGGCGGCTGGGGTTTGTTAAAGTGAAATTGGTTTTGTGATTTAGTTTTTTATGTCAATGTATAGGTATATTGTTGTTTATTGATTTTAAAAATGTAATTTGTCATGTATGTTCCTTGACTTATAGGTTGTTATGCGGCTGACCACCCATACTGTAAAAAATTGGTTCACTTTGCCAATGTCACCCCTGTTTCAGGGAAGGACGGCAAGAGTTGCAAGGCTTATGTTCATTTGAGATTGGGTTTTTATATTGTAGGTCCACATGCGGCATGTGTTAGCGCGAAATTATACATATCTGCTTGTGGGAATGCTTTTAATATAAATCTTAAATGATATATATCTTTGCAGCTTAGATTAGATTAGATTAGATTAGATATATAATGTTTTTACTCAGGATAAGTAGGTACTTGTGTACTGCAGCTGCTATTATTTCATAAGAAACAAATACAATAATACATTTAGGCTTTCACGGCCGGCACTTGACACAATCTTAAAATTTTTTCGGGTTGTGTAGCCGTGTTCTATACGGAAGTTTGTTTCACTTTTTCCGGACGTTTCGCCCATTATCTGTGATGGGCCTCCTCAGCGTGTTTTTCAGGCGTTCTGATTTCCTTAGCGCGGAACTGTCAACGGCCTGTGGGTTGGTTATTGTTGTGTTTATGTCATGGTTCTGGAAGAGGGGTCCGCCATTGTATCCTAACAGCGCATGCGCGCCTTCAACGTCGTTATTGGACCGCGATGACGTCACCGCATTATGATTGGAGCTCGTCAGAATCGCTTCGTCTTGATTGGGTATTGTGTCCGTTGGGCTCTCATTGGTTCTGTGCGCGCCGTTATTGTACGGGTTGTATTTTGGCGGCTTTTTTGAACAACGTCGAAGTGCAGGGTACCATGTTTTATCCATCCTTGAGGTCTCGTCTTTCCTGTTGAAGTTGTTTTTGTGTTAAAAAATTTCAATAGCTTCATGATTTAGTCTGGTGAAGAAGTGTCTCGTTGTGTTAAGAACCTACGTCATGGCAAATTGTATGCCCTGCACTTCGACGTTGTTCAAAAAAGCCGCCAAAATACAACCCGTACAATAACGGCGCGCACAGAACCAATGAGAGCCCAACGGACACAATACCCAATCAAGACGAAGCGATTCTGACGAGCTCCAATCATGTTGCGGTGACGTCATCGCGGTCCAATAACGACGTTGAAGGCGCGCCTGCGCTGTTAGGATACAATGGCGGACCCCTCTTCCAGAACCATGACATAAACACAACAATAACCAACCCACAGGCCGTTGACAGTTCCGCGCTAAGGAAATCAGAACGCCTGAAAAACACGCTGAGGAAGCCCATCGCAGATAATGGGCGAAACGTCCGGAAAAAGTGAAACAAACTTCCGTATAGAACACGGCTACACAACCCGAAATTTTTTTAAGATTGTGTCAAATACAATAATATTTTTCAACGAACTTAGTCATATTTTCTACAACATCCTTCAGGCAGCTCGGCTTCTTCCCATTCCTAGACAAGGCAGCTTCTAGATCCTGCAAGGAGAAGGCTCCACAGTTCTCCGTGTAGTAGTCGGCTATGGTCTGTTTCCAAAACGCCATCTTTGATGTGTACGCCTGGGGGTTGAGGGCATGTGGTCTGAAAGGTGCCAGAAGCGCAGACATTCGAACATCATCGTTCCAGCACGCTGGCAGACTCTTCAAAGGAGGCCCCATGTATTAACCTTGAAAGAAAGGATTTTTTCATTTATTTTAAATTTTCAATTAAACCATTCCATACCAATCCCGCCGCTTAGGTGAGGTAAGAATACATGTTCGAAAAACTGACCCCGCCTGTGCGATGGGTTGGCGCCCTTTCCACTTAAACATTTATTAGGTCGGGGAAAAAGTTTCTTCGCATTTTATATGAAATTTCAGGTCATTTTTTTTCAAAGTTAATTTACATTTAATTACAGTACACATGTGCCATTTTGTTCGTAGACTAACTGCCATCTTGTAGGTAGAGACATGATCCTGTTGCTGTAGAAATTTTGGGACTTCTGATCAAAAAAATGCAACAAGTAGTTTTGGCAGTCCTCCATTGATGTTAACCTGACTCTGCCTCAAAAATTCTGAAGAGACCAAAAAACAGGTAGAAATCTGAAGGTGCAAGGTCAGGGCTATATGACGGATGCATTAACACCTCCCAGCCAAATTCATCAATTCCGGCCACTTTCTCTCACCTTCTTGCTTTTATCTCATCAGTTCTTGGCAGTAGAGATCCGAATCCATGGTTCTGCCCGGCAGTAAAAGCTCATAATGAACAATGCCCTTCCAATCCCACCATAGGCACAGCATCACCTTATTGCGAGTTAACCCAGGTTTTGCATTAGTCTGTGAAGCCTAACCGACCTTTGACCACGACCTTTATCGCACATTCTTGTCATACATGATCCACTTATCATCACCAGTTATCAATCTCTTTAAAAACGGTTCGGTTTCATTACGTCTCAATAAAGAATCGCAAATAAGTACACGGTTCATTAGGTTTCTTTCAGTGAGCTCGTGTGGCAGCCAAATATTGAGCTTACTTGTTGCATTTTTTGCAAGTCCCAAAATTTCTATAGCAACGGGATCATGTCTCTACCTGCAAGATGACAGATAGTCTACGAACAAAATGGCACATATGTATTGTAATTAAATGAAAATTAACTTTGAAATAAAATGACCTGAATTTTCATATAAAATGCGAAGAAACTTTTCTCCCGACCTATTATGTATAGAAATCTTCTGGATTATTGGTGTAGCTTTTTTGAAGCATTATTAAGAAACGATCAATAGCATACTTTTTGTTTGTTAGGTTTCCTACCATTAAGTACATTGATATTTTAAAATTTGAAGTGACGCTTACTTCCGACGGTTAAACAGCCATTTGTCTATGTCCTATTCCTGCAGAGACATACTCCGATAAGAAATCAGAAAAATTATGGTGACAGTGAAAGTGATTTTGAAAATGATTTTGAGATCTTCTGTTGGAGGAGCCTCAAGATTTAAGTTGGATAAACTTGCTGAAACAAGCCTAATGAAAATGCTGTTGATCCAACTCAAACAGCAGATTCAGCTCCTCAACCAGTAAAACGGACAAGAGAAGAGGAAAGCTGGTCATGGGGAGATAATGTCCGAAATATCGAGAATTCCTTTCACTGGAACTTCTGGAAGTTCTTTCAAGAACTACTGCGGCTCTGTTTCAAAGCCAAGGTGGAACAGAATTCGCAACCTATTGGTAATATTTGTATGAAGACTTGTCAATCCAAGATGGCCGCAAGTGAACAGCTGTTGTCTTCATACAAATATTACCGAATTTCGGCAGGTAAAATTTACCATGGGGATGAGACTTCCAGCCAAGTTCTTTTTGGATTGCTGTTGACCTATACTTTCCTGTGTGCTTTGAGGTACCTATACCATAGTCATTAACTTTGTAGCTAATAAGTATGGTCATAAAGGTAGGATAAATATATTCAGAAAGAAATTACAAATAATACAAATATTTTTAACATGCAAGACGTGCTTTTGTTTATTTTCTGTATTTTTACAAAAATAAATAAATTTCAAGAAAAATTTTGACCCATTCTCCGAAAACTATAAAAAATATATTAAGTACTTAATACAAATTCAAAGAAAAACTTCTTACATACGACTCATTTTTTGCTTTTTGAAATTATAAGAATAGATATTTAAAAAAGAATGAAATATTTTGCCTTGAAAACAATCCGATAGCTTAGTCCAACTCGAAGCAAAAATAATGTGGTATGGAATGGGTTAACAAGTAAAACGCAAAATCAAGCCGTTACTGTAAGTATTAAATGCAAATTATAATCTTACTTGTAATTGTAAATTATTGTAGACGTTCCAAAAATAGACCACACTTGTTTTCTTAAACTATTTCTTCTGTTGAATTGTGTTGATCACACCACAGAGTAAGATCACACTGGATCACACAAACTTGTCAACACAGTACTTAGGGATGGGCGAAATATATCGATATATCAAAAGTACCGAAATTTTATTTGAAAAATATCGATATTTTGCTCGATATTAGAAATATCGATTAATCGATACCTCAATATATTTTTTCAAGTATCAAAATCGTATCAAAAACTCCCACAGACTCCAGCTCCCACAGACCACGGCAACAGATCCCGGAAAACTTCACTCCAGCATCATCAGCCGGCCGTGTAAGCCTAAAACTCTTATTCGTATCAAAAACGATTTTTTTTTTCAAATATGACTTTGCCCCTATCACTTTATAGGTGGCTGTGTTTGGAAGCCAACATTTTGCGAAATTTTTGTGACCTTACCCGCCAGCGACCGATATTTTTTTCTGTGAAAATTCCGATATTTTTTTTGCGTCGATATATCGAAATATCGATATTTTTTCCTCGATATATTACCATTTGCCAATACCTACAACAAAGAGTATGTATGTAGGTTCCTTGTCAACACCTTGTCAATTTAGACACACGAAATATTTTTTGAATAAGTTTCGATAGTGACGTCACGCAAGATGGCCGCTCCGAAGTGACAGATGTTGGCAATTTTGATATTATGATGATTGGCTCAGTTTAGACACACGAAATTTTTTTGAAAAAGTTTCGATAGTGACGTCAGACAGCGATTTTTAGCGGCAACTATCGGTTTTCCGTCTCCACACACATTTGAACAAAATATTTTTTGAACAAAACAGAATCTTTTTCTTCTAATGTCATTTAGCTGTTGCGGTTTATTCAAACATCGAATGGGATTAAAATAATGTAGGAATTAAATTATTTTAATACGTGTTAAGTTTAACTATGCGTCGGTAAAAAAAAAGAATCATACAGATAATTTAAAATTCATCGTGGTGTTGTACAAACTGGCTGAATATTCCAATGTTAGTTGTGAAAATATATTACGGGTTCTTAACCTCAAAAATATTTTTATGAAACAGAATGCAATATTGCAATTGTGTCATTAATATTGCATTGGTATTATATATTGTGTTCACATTATATTGTCATTGTTTTTGGCGCATATTTGCCGAGACCAACATAAAATTTAAGACTTCCCTTACGACTGAAATTATTTACGACTTATAAAAATAGTTGATTAACATGTTTCTTCCGTGAAAAGTTTCACGGAATCATTTCATAATTAAAACGTTGCAATGGAAAAAAACACCGTCGTGAAATAAAATTGTTTTTAATCCAAAAGTAAGAACAAACTCAATTTAATTATTACCTACTTCCTTTTTCTTTTCAAGGGGTTAACAATTATTTTATATTTTCCAAATTGTTTTTAGTTTTCACAGAAAATAAAGGTTTTCGAGTTTTAAATTAACAAAAAAATTTAAAATACCTACCAAAATTGTCGAGTCCATGTCGAATCCATAGCATTATTGTCTTTGACTTTTCAGACATTTTAACTCCGAAGTGGAAATGTCTGACAACTCAGTCTGACCAACATTACGAAATAAGCGGGTCATGCGGCATTTTTTAAAAATCATCATAATATCAAAATTGCCAGCAACTGTCACTGCGGAGCGGCCATCTTGCTTGACGTCACTATCGAAACTTTTTCAAAAAAATTTCGTGTGTCTAAACTGAGCCATTGTCAGACATTTCCACTTCGGAGTTATGTCTGAAAAGTCAAAGACAATAATGCTTCGGACTCGAAAATTTTGGTAGGTATTTAAAAAAAATTGTTTATTTAAAACTCGAAAACCTTTATTTTCTGTGAATACCACAGAGTAAGGGGGAATAATAAAAATAATTTGGAACATACGAAATAATTGTTAACTCCTTGAAAATAAAAACAAAGTAGGTAATCTTACTTTTGGATTAAAAACATTTTTTTTTCACAGCGGTGTTTTTTTTCATTGCAACGTTTTAATTATGAAATGATTCCGTGAAACTTTTCACGGAAGAAACATGTTAATCCACTATTTTTTATAAGTCGTAAATAATTTCAGTCGTAAGGGAAGTTTTAAATTCAATGTTGGTCTCGGCAAATAAGCGCCAAAAACAATGACACTATGTAATGTTTACACAATATATAATACCAATGCAATATTAATGACACAATTGCAATATTGAATTCTGTTTCATGAAAATATTTTTGAGGTTAAGAACCCGTAATATATTTTCACAACTAACATTGGAATATTCAGCCAGTTTGTACAACACCACGATGAATTTTAGATTATCTGTATGATTCTTTTTTTTTACCGACGCATAGTTAAACCACGTATTAAAATAGTTTAATTCCTACATTATTTTAATCCCATTCGATGTTTGAATAAACCGCAATAGCTAAATGCCATTAGAAGAAAAAGATTCTGTTTTGTTCAAAAAATATTTTGTTCAAATGTGTGTGGAGACGGAAAACCGATAGTTGCCGCTAAAAATCGCTGTCTGACGTCACTATCGAAACTTATTCAAAAAAATTTCGTGTGTCTAAACTGAGCCTTAAAAACCATATATATGCGTGTACAGAACTTTTACGAAGAAAACAGTCACAGATCGCCCACGGCAACAAGTGAATACCAGATCCGATCCAGGGTACGAATAAATAATAAAAACAAAAAAGATTTTCATATTTAATTATTAACAAAATATAACTTGTACATGGTTACGGGACGGGTAAAATTAATCGGTGCGGCGACAAAATGTACATTGACAGAATGCGCACCGACATAATGTACACGGACAAAATGTCCCCCCGACAAAATGTCCACCGACAAAATGTCCACCAACAGAATGTGCATCGACACAAGGTCCACGGACAAAATGTCCACGCGACAAAATGTCCACGCGACCAAATGTCCACGCAACAAAATGTCCACCGACATAATGTCCACCGATACAATGTACAATGTCCCCGCGACAAAATGTCCACCGACATAATGCCCACCAATGTAAATACAAAATACCAAACAAATACAATGTCCACGACAAAATGTCCACCCGACAGAATGTCCACCGACACAATGTTCACCGATACAATATCCACGGACAAACATGTCCCCCGACAAAATGTCCACCCGCAAAATGTCCACGGAAAGAATGTCCACTGACATATGTCTCACAGACATAATGTCCACCGATACAATGTCCACGGACAAAATGTTTACCCGACAGAATGTCCACCCGAAAAAATGTCCATCGACATAATGTCCACCGATACAATGTCCCCGCGACAAATGTCCACCGACATAATGTTCACCGATACAATGTCCACGGACAAAATGTTCACCCGACAGAATGTCCACCGACACAATGTCCACCGATACAATGTCCACGGACAAACATGACCCCGACAAAATATCCACCGGCAGAATGTCAACCGACAGAATGTCTATCGACAGAATGTCCACGGAAAGAATGACATAATGTCCCACCGGCATAATGTCCAGGCGACAAAATGTGCACCCACAAAATGTCCACGTGACAAAATGTCCACGCGACGAAATGTCCACACGACAAAATGTCCACCGTCATAATGTACACGGACAAAATGTCCCCCCGATAAAATTTCCACCCGACAAAATGATCACCGACAAAATGTCCACCGACAGAATGTCCACCAACAGAATGTGCATCGACACAATGTCCACGCACAAAATGTCCACGTGACAAAATGTCCACGCGACAAAATGTCTACCGACGTAATGTCCACCGATACAATGTCCACGGACAAAATGTTCACCCGACAGAATATCCACCCGACAAAATGTCCACCGACACAATGTCTACCGTTACAATGTCCCCGCGACAAAATTTCCACCGACATAATGCCCACCAATGCAAATACAAAATACCAAACAAATACAATGTCCACGGACAAAATGTCCACCCGACAGAATGTCCACCGACACAATGTCCACCGATACAATGTCCATGGACAAAATGTTCACCCGACAGAATGTCCACCCGACAAAATGTCCACCGACATAATGTCCACCGATACAATGTCCACGCGACAAAATGTCCACCGACATAATGTCCACCGATACAATGTCCACGGACAAAATGTCCACCCGACAGAATGTCCACCGACACAATGTCCACCCATTCAATGTTCACGGGCAAACATGTCCCCCGACAAAATGTCCACCGGCAGAATGTCAACCGACAGAATGTCTATCGACAGAATGTCCACGGAAAGAATGTCCACGGATAGAATGCCCTCCGACATATGTCCCACCGACATAATGTCCACCGATACAATGTCCATGGACAAAATGTTCACCCGACATAATGTCCACCGACAACATGTTCATTGTCATTATTTAGTCATATCATTATTTCGAGTACAGCCCTGGGCGCTGTTGTCCCTTTCTTACACACGCTGGAACACTATCTATCTAGTGAACGCGCTCCTCTAGCACGCGTCTGTTAATAATTCGTTCAAAATATAAATAAAACGTTAATTAGCATTAAAAAACATAAAATTGCTTTTGAAATGTGATTCCATCCACTTTTTAATTTTTTTCGGACCTATTTTTGCATCCTTTCACTCAGCAAACCATTTTTATTGATATGTTAACGATCCGAGTGCTGACGAAGTAATGAGGGCAAAACCGAGCATTACAATTTCACGCAGATCGAGGTTCAGCGCTTCAGTCCAAAAAATAGGCGACATTATTTTGGTCTGGACTTCATCTTTATACCTTATAACTCTATGTATCTAATCTAATCTAATCTAAGTTGCAAAGATATGTTACATTGGAGATTCACATTACATGCATTCTCACAACCAGACACGTACAAGTTCGCGCTTGCACATGCTTCATGTGGACCTACGACATAAAAACCAAATCTCTTATCGACATACACCCTGCAACTCTTGCCGTCCTTCCCTGAGACAGGGGTAACATTGGCAAAGTGAACCATTTTTACAGCATGGGTGGTCAGCCTCATACCAACCTATAAGTCAAGGAACAATAATATAGAAAACAATAATATAGAAAATATTTGAAATAAATTTTATGTAAAAGTGATATTATACATTCCATAATATTGTCAAAAGCTTCCTTACTCTCCCCTCAGGTGGCTAAGATTTTGGTATTCCCACTTTATTTTTTAAGTGGGATCTCTATAAACCTATAGGGGAAAGGTGGGATACTTGATCCCTGTTTTAGTTTTCATCCATTATCTCAGACCCTTGAAGTTATTTTGTTATTTTTTTGCTCCATGTTCATAATTTGGTTCATCGCCTACCACTTGGCATCCAAATAAAACTACTTTCGTGAAGATCCAATGTACTACATCAGTTCTTGTAAAAAACTCCCAAGGATCAAGTATCCCTATCCATGAGGGATACTTGATCCCCGGGATCAAGTATCCCACCCATAAAGATAGCATTAGTAATTATAGCCAATTATTAAGGGAAATTAAAAAAAAAATATGATACAAATCAAAATAAACTTCTTTATTGAGTAAAAACTAAAATTTACTAAGCATTTGCAAGAAATTTTTGTTTAAGGTTGATAATACCAGCTGTCTGCCGCACGGCTGTGGCAGCTTTTGTATGTCTGCGCTTCTGACTACGCTAATGTCTTCTACTGTTGGAAAAGTGAAACACCTACCACTAGATCCTTTCTTCTCAAAAATTTCACTTTGAAAGTACTTTCTTTTGAGTCAAAACTTTTCCAACAAAACACTTGACTGTTTTTTTGGCCAAACTGACTTAACTTGACTAAAACTTTGTCTTCAGGCTTTGATTCGGTGTCGTCAATAAGTTCTTTATCATGTGAAAGGCAATCAGAGTCACTGCTGCTATCTGGAAGGCATGACATTCATGCCAAACTGCCTAGCGATCACTTAAAAACTCCCCCCATTTCTCACAGCATTCACAGCCGCTTCAGCTTGCTGAGGATCCCGTGGAATTCTCTTTTTCTGGCTCCCTCTTTTGCTATGTACTTACACGGCATTTGAAAGAATAAACGTGAATAAAATTAATTATTTCAAGCGTGGACTTCAAAATTAACTTGAAGTGGGATACTTGATCCCAGGATCAAGTATCCCCCCACTTCTAGGGATCAAGTATCCCCCGGTTGTCATTTTTTCAAAAAGTGAAAAATTTAGGTTAGAAGAGTTTGCATTTCTAAATTGATGTTATGGTATTTTGTTGCTAAAAGCACATACATTTCAACAATATATGTAGAATAATCATAAAGTACACGAATAAAAATGTATAAAACTTACATGGCACGCGTAAAAAAAAGTCTGAACCTTACAAAATCGAAAAATGTTATTTATTTTTTTAGGCTTCTTCAGAGGTAACGGTCATTTGGCAAAACAAAGGTAACATTATGGTCGCTACCCAATGGTACCAACAGAACAGTGATAAAATACCTAGGAGCGCCAAAATCGAATGGGGATCAAGTATCCCGCGGGATCAAGTGTCCCACCTTTCCCCTAATACTCTATGCTCAACACTAAATTAGAATTCGCGAGCAGTCTTGGTTTTAAAACATCGTTTTCTTCATACAAGTATTGTATGCACTCATCATACAAAAATCCAATTTCAGTCTATCCGTAACCTTCCAACTATTAACAGGTATGTTTCCTAACTGGAAAGAAAAATCATCAAAATGCCAAGCCACACATTTTCCAAATGCACAAACAATACGAGAAATTGTTATACAAAATTTGGAGTAACTTTTCACTCGTGAATTTTCACCAGTGAATATTAATATTTAAGTAAATTCAATTGATATTTTATCTGCCGATACCTTTAACAATAGCCCCGCTGTCAAACCGTCGGCCATTTTTAGTGATAGAGATGTGATGATGATAAAATATAGTATCTGATACCGTCACGTGAGAACATTTTTTTTTTGTGAAATGTATGTATTTGAAGTGGTCTGTATTTCAAAAATTTAATTTCTACCCTATACTTTTTGTTTCATTTATCTATCTATAATCTATAATCTAAGCTGCAAGGATATAATCTAAGCTGCAAGGATATTTATCCTTTTTTATTTCAAGGAAATTGGATTTAAACGAATATTTTTTTACTTTGTCTTCTTTAGATATTACTCCTAACACCATTGAAAAAACTTAAAATTAAAGAAATGTAATTTAAATAATTTTCACAAGTAATTATGTCACATTAAGTAAAATCTTTACGTTTATGGAACAGAAGCATTAAAAAGTATCAGATATTTTCAAAACCTTTGACAACACTAAATTATGTTGTCAAGGAAAATAACATCAACAATTCGTTGCTAGCAACATTACCTGCTTACATAAATTAACGACGGAGCAGACCCCGTTAACTAGTATTTTGCTACTGGTAACCTTGTTTTATAATATCGGTAGCCATATTGGAATCCATCTTGGATGTGGACTTACTTGGGCACAATGGGAAGGAGTAAGGAGGAAGGAGAAGAGGTGGTTTTTTTTAACTGAAATCAGAATGAGTGTAAATAAAATTGAAATAATGATTTATATTTACCTACTGTTATTCATTTAAAAAAAGAGTTTAGGTGTTAATTAACTTTGTATTGTTTATTATTTATTAAATTACTGTTTTTTTTTATAAAAAACTGATTAATAAATATATATTTAATGATGGTTGAACTGTGCTTAGCACCGGCCTGTTAGACGCCGTCGATCGTCTCAAACGTCAACTCACGTCAACTCTGTGAACGTCAATGCGTCAAGCGTATTTGAAATGAACTGTTATATTTTCACTGCAATTGAAGAGAGTGTAGAGATTAATGAAATCAAGAAGACTCCAGTGTCCGGAAATGTAGCACGTGCAGAAGACTCCAGGATCATCAGAACTGTCTTGGATGGTGCCCCCTCAGGTGTTAACCACGTAGACGAGGATGCGGTGGGCAGAGAACTTCGAAGCTGACGCCGAAGTTTTGGGAGTGAGGGGACCATCTGTGGGGACCATGGAGGGAAGCAGCACAAGGCAGAGTCCTGGAGGATTGTGGTGCAGGAGTCCCTGGATCCTTTAAGGCTGATGAGCCGAAGGAAGTGAAAGTAAAGTTTATAGATTTCATATTATAAACATTTCCAGTCCTCAGACCATCATCAGGACAATCATCAGGGATCCAAAACTTTTGCAAGAAATACAGATACAGAATGCCAGTGTCCTTGACAATATTATCTTCTCTGGCAGGTGCCTATTTGATTGTTTATCTACCTACTTAGTTTATTTTTGCCATATCATTTGTGTTTTTTATTATTTTTTTTCTTTGCACAGTGTACCTATATTTTTGTGATTGTATGACTAATCTTTTTTGAATAAATAAATATTGTGCAAAATCTAATCGTTTTATTTTGACAGCTTTAGCAATAATAATAATATTTATTAATAATATCAGGGCAGATAATAATATATGAATATAGTGGTGTGGGTGTACCCGCCTGTCGCGTGTTTATACACACATGCATACAAGATCAAAGTCCGAATAGGTACTTGTTGAGGCAGCGAAGCAAGAAAGACGGAGAAGGGGGTTTCGAAGTACGTACCTACCCCAAGGGGTTCAAGGGTGCAGATGCGCAACACAATGTAATTATGCAAGTTTTTACATATTAGCCTCTCTGCACCAACTCCACTCCCACCTACCTGTGGTGAACCCTGTTAAACCTAGCAACCCAGGAAGAGATTGCGGTAACCAACCCCTTTGGAAGCCTGGGTAGGTGAGCAGACGGGAGACGGGGGTCTGGGGTGCTCGCGTCAGTACTGAACTGGCGAGGAGCTTTCTGGATGGTACCGGTGCAGGCCGCGTACCTGAGGATGGTGGTTGCCAGGAAACTGTACAGCCGGCGTCCACAGCCCGAGTCAGCTGGGCTACTGCACTGATGGAGGGCAGCAGTATCCATCACAACTGGAAGTAAGCGGAGGCAATGGATGCCAGAACGGTTACTTCACAGACTATTCCAGGCGCAGCTGCAACAGCCTCAACGACTGGAATACTGCGGTGCAGAAGGCAACGGGAAACCACTGCACTAATTTCCCAAGAAAACCCAAAATGACAGCAAACCAATCAATAGGAAGGCCGTCGAGCGATCCGGCTGACACCCGGCGCCTCTGGGGGTCCGGGCCCCGAGGTGGGAAATCGGTGACCGGGCACATCGGTGTGACGCACCAGGCACCATGTGGGAAATGTGCGACTGGTGAGGCAAATTCCTTTCCAAGAATGTCCGTGCGTGACAAACACAAAATTGGCACCTGGAATGTCCGAGGACTACGCCTGCCAGGAAAGACAGATATTCTTGAGAATGAGATGGCCAACCACAGTTTAAACATACTCGGAGTCTCAGAAACACACTGGACAGAAAATGGACACTTCACAACAGCCAATGGCAATACCATCTACTTCTCAGGCAATGCAGGTGCAACATTTAGCGGGGTAGCAGTTATTTTAACAGCTCAGTTAAATAAGTCTGTCATTGGATACAATCCCATTAATGACAGAATGATCCACATCAAACTGAACACCCAACCTTGCAAATTTAATATTATACAAGTATATGCACCAACTGCCGATGCCCCAGATGAAACCATTGATGATTTTTATACCACTCTCAAGCAAACACTTGCTCAAATACCAAACAAAGAAATAACGCTGGTTATCGGAGATCTCAATGCAAAAGTTGGATCTAACAGTTACCTTGAGGACACAGTCGGCCATTACGGTGTTGGCATACAAAATGACAGAGGTGAACGACTGATCCAATTCGCCATAGAGGAAAAAATGACAATCATGAATACCTGGTTTAAACAGCACATCAGACGCCTGTACACATGGATATCACCAGGTGATAGATGTCGCAACCAGATTGACTATATCATGATAAAAAACCGCTGGAGATCTTCAATAGGCAGTGTTAAAACGTATCCTGGTGCTGACTGCGGCTCTGATCATAATTTGTTAATTGCACAGATTAGAGTCAAATTTAAAATCATCAAAAGGAATGTGTTTAAAACCTTAAAGCTTAATGAGCAAGAAATAAAATGCTTTGGAGTGGATATTAGGAATCAAGATGCTGATTTCCAAATAAACTCTCTCAATAATGTTGACCAGTGCTGGAACAGCTTCAAAGACAAAATTGTCCAAACTGCCAAGAAACATCATAAACCCAGAAATGAAAAGAGGAAGTCTTGGATATCGGAACCCACATGGGACATGATATCAAAGCGGAAAGCTATGAGAATAACAGGGAACTCATCCGCAGGAACAAAACAGGAATACTCTAGACTTAATAAAGAGGTACAAAAACTTTGCAGACGGGACAAAAATAAACAAATCTCTAATATCTGTGCTGAGATAGAAGCAAAAACAAATAGTGTCACAACAAAGGATCTCTTTCAAAAGGTCAAACTCTTAACCCACGATTTCAAACCTCAAACATGGGCAATAGAGGACCACAATGGAAGCACTTTGACGGACATTGATAGCGTCTTAGAGAGATGGCGAGATTACTGTTCTGAGCTATATACTGACCCTTCAATAGCTGCAAGTCCTACTTTTGATGGTCAAACCATGGAACCCGATATTCTGGAAGAAGAGGTTCGAGATGCACTGAAAATACTAAAATGCAACAAATCCCCCGGCAATGACTACTTACAAGCCGAACTTTTAAAAGAACTAGGGGATAAGGGCATAAAAACAATTTTAGATCTCTGCAACCTTGTATGGAAAACGGGAATATGGCCTCAAGAATGGACAGAGTCTGTATTTATTCCTCTTCACAAAAAAGGATCATCCAAAAAATGTGCAAATTACAGAACGATAGCACTTATCTCTCACACCAGCAAGATATTGTTATATGTGCTAAAGGCGCGTTTGCACAGCTATATTGGATGGCAAATTCCTAAGGAACAGGCTGGTTTTGTGAAAGGAAGAGGTACAAGAGAACAGATTCTCAACATCCGTCAGATTATTGAAAAGAGCAGAGAGTTCCTGACGCCAGTTGTTTTATGTTTTATTGATTACAAGAAGGCTTTTGATTGCGTGAAGTGGGAATATTTGTGGAAAGTTCTCAAGGAAATGGGGGTTCCATCCCATTTGATAAAACTCATCCACGGACTTTACACTCCTAGTAAGGCAATCATAAGGATTAATGGCATGAACACAACAAGTTTTCCCACAGAAAAAGGTGTAAGACAGGGATGCATCCTCTCCCCTGACCTGTTTAATATCTATGGGGAATACATAATGCGCAGGGCTCTGTACCAATGGGATGGTGGAGTGTCTATTGGTGGCGTAAAGCTGTCCAATTTAAGATATGCGGATGACACAACACTTTTGGCCAAAAACCCGAGAGAGATGGCAGATCTCCTTAAACGAGTAGAGACCGAGAGCAAGGCACTGGGACTCGAGATCAACCAGAGTAAAACCAAGATCATGATCATAGATCGATCAAAAAAGTTTGGTGATCTGGGAAACTCATTTCAAGGTTTGGAGATCATAAACGAGTTCCAGTTCCTTGGATCTCAAATTAGTAACGAAGGATCTTGCGAAGGAGAAATTAGACGCCGTATCGCCATTGCCAAAAGTGCCATGTCTAAGCTGGACAAAATATGGAAAGACCGGGGTGTGAGTAACAGCACCAAGATTAAGCTTGTCAGGAGTCTGGTCCACTCTATTTTTCTCTATGCTGCTGAAACATGGACCATAAAAGCAGCAGAAAGAAGAAAAATTGACGCTTTTGAAATGTGGTGCTGGAGGCGCATGCTTCGAATCCCATGGACGGCTAGACGCACCAATGAGTCCATTCGTCGGGAGCTGCGTTTGGATGGCTTGACTCTGGCCAACATGTGTACACGCCGTATTCTTCAGTTCTTCGGACACGTTGTCCGTGGCAATGAGGATAGCCTGGAACGACTGGTTGTGATCGGTAACTTGGAGGGGAAGAGAGGAAGAGGTAGATCCCCCACACGATGGACCGATCAAGTGAAGACAGCAGCAGGCACCTCGGTAGTTGGAGCGTTGCGGGCAGCGCAGTCGAGGGAGAGCTGGAGAAGATTGGTTGCTTCCACAAGGGTCACAACCCTCAGTAATGAGGAATAGGATTAAGAAGACCTACCCCAAAGCTATAGAGTGGCTTCTCTAAGTACCTATATACTCTGTGCGACGGAGTAGAGACACATAACGTGATAGAAAAGGACAACAACAACAAAAAACGTATGTTGTGCGAGCGAGACAAAACAAGGGACAATGTCTGGCGAAATTAGATTTCAGTGACTGTATGGATCACAGTGTTTAGAACTAAATTAAATAAATAGCCTCTCCATTTAAAAGAACTCCATGAGTGTAAATAGTAAAAATATTTAGTTGAGTGACAGTTAGGGATGGGCAAATGAAAAAAATATATCGTTAAATATCGAATCGATATTTTTAAATACTATCGAAATATATCGAGAAAAAAATATATCGATATTTCGATATATCGACATTTTTCCTCAATACGTTTTGGTCGCTGGCGGGTAACGTCTCAAAATTTCGAAATTTTAGGGTTAAAAATCTGTCGACGGGGGGACGGGGGGATAGAAACGCGTTTCAAAAAAAAAAATCGAAATTTTCCAAAAAAATATCGGTCGCTGGCGGGTAACGCCTCAAAATTTCGAATTATTTTGGGTTAAAAATCTGTCGACGGGTTGGGGAGGGAGAGGAGACATGCAATTTGCTACGTAAAAATGTTGGCTTCAAAACACAGCCACCTTTTAAGTGTGGGGGGAAATGTCACATTTGCAAAAAAATATCGTTTTTGAT
The DNA here is from genome assembly GCA_951799405.1 of Agapetus fuscipes. Classification (NCBI taxonomy): domain Eukaryota; kingdom Metazoa; phylum Arthropoda; class Insecta; order Trichoptera; family Glossosomatidae; genus Agapetus; species Agapetus fuscipes. The sequence goes on along the minus strand of OX637333.1, from coordinate 15,841,888 downwards.
ACGATTTTGATACTTGAAAAACAATATCGAAATATCGATTAATCGATATTTCTAATATCGATGAAAATATCGATATTTTTCAAAAAAAATATCGGTACTTTTGATATATCGATATATTTTGCCCATCCCTAGTGACAGTTGTGAATTTGTTATTGATTCACAAAATAGCCACGAAAATATTAATGAAAACTTGTACAATCGTATTCAATGGTGCTTTGGAAGACACGCTGATTTAATCTTCAGTTCTGAGGAATAATATTCATCATTTGTCAAATGCATCTCCGACATCTGACCACTTGAAGGATGGGGATATTCTAGAAAATATCACAGTGGAAAATATATCGATGTCTCAAAATAGAAGTAAATTGGAGAAGTCTGCAGACTTAAAAGATGAAGCACCGAGTACTCACTACGTTGATAAAGTCGAAGTATTCGAGGAAAAAAAACTTGGTAAGCGTGCCGTAGGATAGTTCAATAACCTAGTACATACATCGGCGTTAACCTGGAGAAACCACCAAGTGCATCTGCCCTCTGAATGTGATTATTTACACCGTTGTTTTAGGGAAAGTCAGAGCAAGGCATGAGCTGCAGGGCTTATATTGTGATTGGTGGTTTTATGTGTGAGGGCACATGCAGAATTTGCCAATAGCACCGTTGTTTTAGGGAAAGCCAGAGCAAGGCGTGAGCTGCAGATATTGTGATTGGTGGTTTTATGTGTGAGGGCACATGCAGAATTTGCCAATAGCACCTGATATTTTTTTAGAAAACGGAAGTACACAAAGATGGCGTCTGTATTGCCAACTCTACAAATTTAATATTGTATTCCAACACTCCTCCTCAATAATAAATTTGTTTCATTTTACAATGTGCCTAGCTCTTTTATGAAACTCTTAAACCTTACACGACCAATAGGTTTGGTCAATACATCTGCAATCTGATTTTGTGTATTTATGTACCTTATTTCTATAATTTTTGACATAATCTTCTCCCTAATAAATTTAATTCTGATGTCAACATGTTTTAATTTGTGATGAAACTGGGGATTATTGCACAATTTAATAACACTTTGATTATCTTCATACAAGACAATATCTTAATGATTTCCACAAATATCCTTAAGCAAATTTCTCAGCCAACAGGCTTCACTTACAGCTAAGCTTAATGCTATAAACTCAGATTCTGTTGACCACAAAGCTACGGTGGATTGTTTCCTTGAACACCATGAAACACTACAATTGAAGATTTTGAAAATGAAACCACCGGTAGATTTTCTATCCACTTTGTCACCAGCCCAGTCTGAATCGACATATCCTACAATACAGTTTTCTTTATTAACTTAAGCAAATACAAGTGATAAATGAAGAGTTCCTTTCACATATCTCAGTAAGTGCTTCAGAGCATTCCATAATTGAGTGCTCGCACATGACTGATATCTACTTAAAATGCTTATCGCTAAACACAAATCAGGACGAGTACATAACATGGCATACATAAGTGATCCTATTACAGCTCTACACCTCTTTTCTAATTCTTTACTCTCAGGACCTTCTCTTTTTAAGTTACTGTGATCAAAATTTTCAGGCATAGGTGTCTGAACTTCATTACAATCTGTCATTTTACATTTTTCCAACAAACTTTCCAGATAAGCTTTCTGTGAAAAAACAATAGTATTTTCTTTCAGGTTTTGTGTAATATTCATTCCTAGAAAATCACTCATCAATCCTAAATCTTTCATTTTAAAGAACATATTTACTTAGTTTATCTTTGGTATCCTGAATATCTTTGTCATCACTTGAGGTTAGTAATAGATCATCTACATATAACAAAACAAATGTTCTATTTTTCCCTTTGTCTTTAAAATATAAACAATACTCAAACTCAGATTGTTGAAAATTTAGCTTCATCATTACATTTGGAAACTTTATATTCCAATTTTTTTGGCGATTCTTTCAAACCATACAATGACTTTTTAAATTTTAAACATTCATTTTCTCTCAGTCTAATTTGATCACAACCTTCAGGTAATGTTATATACACATCTCTAGTTATATCTCCATTTAGAAAAGCGCTACATACATCCAGTTGATAAACGGGTAAGTTCTTCTCATTACAATAAGCAAGAAACATTCTTATAGACGATAATCTAGCTACAGGACTATAAACTTCAGATAATTCTGACTCCAAAAATCCTCTAGCTACTAATCTAGCTTTATATATTATTGACTCATTGTTACTCTTTTGTCTAAATACCCACTTACAGTCTATCGGATTCCACGTATGTGGTTTAGGAACTATTTCCCATGTATTGTTTTCCTCTAAGATTTTCAGTTCTTTATCCATTGCTTCTCTCCACTTTCCTTTTCACATACTAGACTCATCTCATAATCTTCAAATCTCACTGGCTTCTTCAATTCCTCTCTCGTTCTTAGAGTGTGTTTCCTCATCTCTTCACGTTCTCTCTCTGATGTTTCCTTAATGTTTGCTCTTCTCTCTGGCTCATCATTGAATTTCTCCTCCTCAAATTCACTCATGCTTTCCTGTTCACTTGAGCTTTCATTACTTGATTCCTCATCATGACTCTGCTCTTGTTCATTTGTACTTTCATTGTTTATTTCTTTTCTATGACTCTGAACATCACCTCTCTCTTCTGAAAATATTTTGAAATTATCTTGCTTTTCCTCTATATTATCTGTGTGTCCTTTTTGCGGTAGAAATATTACATTACAAGCTACCTCCACTTGGTTCTTATCCTCAAAAAATATTCTGTATCCTTTGGTGTTTTCCCCATATCCTACTAAAATACTAATTCTGTTCTTACGATCCAGCTTTAATCGCTTTTGCTTTGGTATATGTACTGACACTCTAGTACCAAATTCTTTTAATAACTCCAAATCAAATTGTCTTTTATAGAAGACTTCGTAGGGTGTCATTTCCTTGTTAGGACTTCTTGCAGACCTGTTCAATGTGAACGCAGCATAATTGATAGAGTCTGCCCACATAGGTTTCTTCATACCAGTTATTATAGATCGGGCAGCCTCAACCAAAGTGCGCATCTCTCGTTCTGCTCTTCCATTCTGTTGTGGTGTATAAGCTACACTTGTCTGGTGCTGTATACCTTTGGATTCCAATAGATGACTCATATTTCTGTTCACAAATTCAAGACCATTATCACTTCTGAAGATTTTCATCCTGCATCCAGTCTCATTTTCAATTTTATTTATAAATTTTTCCACATACCGGGTAACTTCTGATTTGTTTCGCATAAAGTACACATGACTGTATGCTGAGAAGTCATCTTTCAAAAGTAGAAAATATTTTGCTCCACCTAAGGATTCTTCTTCCATGGGTCCATGATGGGTCCACATACATCTGCATGTATAATCTCCAGTCTTTCTTTGGCTCTTGACTCGCTCAATGTGAAAGAGATTCTTTGATGTTTGCCAGCTAAACATTTTTCACATACATATTTGTCACTATCATCATTAAATGATATTTTATAAATGATATATTATTTTTCTTCAAAACACGTTTTACTTGCTCATTAGGGCTCAATGGCCTCACTGGGCCCATAACCTGATATTTTTTTAGAGAAAAATACTTTTGTTTTATAAACTTTTATTCACTGCTCAAAATTAAGATGTGCTAGCTTCACATGCCAGTCGGATAGTCTTTCAATTCTTTTGCTTACATGACAGCTTGATATGTCAACGCTAACGTTTGGGTGTTCAGAAATGCACTAATTTTGCGTTCCATTTAAAATTGGTGGTTTTGATGATTTAATTTTTTTGTTTACAAAACACATTCTATACAATTTATCTTGGCGTTTTGCAATCGCACAAACTTTACCCACAGTGTTTACAAATTTGCACTCAAAATTGTCTGAAATTAGATTATATCCCTTATCCAACACATATCCAGCCGAAAACAAATTAAAATGCAAGTCCGGCACATACAAAACATTAGTTAATGTTGTTTTTATATAATCTTTACCAGTTGATGCATAGAGTTCCACTTCCCCCACACCCTTGATATCTAGTAGCTGTCCATTACCAACACGCACTTGAGATGAAGTATTGTGGAACTCGTTTAATGTTTTGAACAACTCTTTTTGTCCACACATATGCTCTGTTGCTCCTGTGTCCATGAACCAGAAATCTTTGTTTTTACCGCTCACTGCTACAAATGCATTATACTCCTTCTTGTTGTTTTTATAAGGGCTGTATTTGTTTCCTACTCTTGATCTACACTTTGATGCAATGTGACCTTTCTTCCCACATTTGAAACATTTTCTCTCTTCTTTCCTGGTGCAGAATTTAGCATAATGACCTTGTCCGCCACAGTTGTAACATTTCACATTCTGGAGCAGTGGTTTAGTTGAAGGACCACGAGATGCAGCAAGCGCTACTGTCTCTTCACTACTAGTCAGTCTCTCTTCTTCAAGAAGTAATCTTGCAGTTAAATCTTTCAAAGTCTGTTTCTCACTTGGTACAGACTCCCATGCTGATCTGAAATGCTTGAACTTCTCCGGCAATGTCATTACAATTTTCGTCATAACCATGTTGTCTGAAATGGGCTCTTTTGCTAATTTCAGTTTCATCTTTATCTCTTCCAATATTGTAATGAATTTGGAAATTGGTTCATTTTCTTCCACTGTCATACTGAAGAAACGTTGTTGAAGTAGATGAATACTGACTGCTGACTCTTTGTCATATACTGAGCACAATTTTTCCCACATTTCACTAGCAGTATCACACGAAAATAAATAGCTGAGTGGCTCTTCTTCAATTCTCGACACAATGATTTCTTGAGCTTTCGCATCTTGCCGCTCCCACTCATCAGATGCTTTAATCTCCTCCGGTTTTACTCCTCTCTCAGGACATAGGCGCTTCCTCAGCACAATATCCATTAACCCTCTGCCTTTGAGCGTCACTTGGGTTTAAAAACGCCATATTGGCCAATTCGATATTCCTTTCAGCTTCAGGTTTCCTTGCACTTCAACCATTTTTTAACCTGTTTTATCTTGATTCTCTTCACTCTCGTAACTCTCCAACGACTTGACAAACTCTCACGAAAAAAAAAAAATCTTTCGCAAGGCAAAAAAATGCTTTTATAACCTCAAAAACTGTCCTCAATAACCTCAAAATCGAAGTTCTCAATTTTTCTCTTTTTACGAATCTAGGCTCATGCCTGAAACATATCTAGGTGTATCCTGGGACATATGTCTGGGCCCATAACCTGATATTTTTTTAGAAAACGGAAGTAGGTACACAAAGATGGCGTCTGTATTGCCAACTCTACAAATTTAATATTGTATTCCAACAGCACCGTTGTTTTAGGGAAAGTCAGAGCAAGGCATGAGCTGCAGGGCTTATATTGTGATTGGTGGTTTTATGTGTGAGTGCACATGCAGAATTTGTAACCGTTAGTTCATTCCCATTAGTAGACACATATAAGTTTGCGCTTACACATGTCGCATGGGGACAACGTAAAAATGCTATCTCAAATGATCATACGCACTGCAACTCTTGTTGACCTTTCCTGAAACAGGGATGATATTCCCAAAGTCAAACATTTCTTACAGTATGGGCGATTAGCCTCATACCAACTTATTAGTCAAGGAACACAACTGTATATTTTTTATTTGTGTTCCTTCCATTTATCTAAATAAAATAAGCAATCACTCAAATGATCACTTAAAATGTATAAAAAATGAGAATTTCAAATTTAAACGTCTCAGCCTTAGCTGCCAACATCACAGATCAACGGCCATTTTTTTTAGTCCTTACATAGTTCTTTCATTTCATCCAGAGTCATAACCTTTTTCGTACAAGCTCTCGTCTTATTATGACTTTGGATATCCCATTCATTTGCTATTTCAGGAATTTGATCCATCAATACCTTTCTAGGTCATCTTTTACCTGTTGTATCTTCCATAGTTTTTCTATCTACTTGATTTAAGGGAATTTATGCAATGTTTAATATCCGAAACAAAAGATCGTCTATATCATTTGAATCTATAATCTATATCTAAGTTGTAAGGACATATTAATTTAAAGCTCTCAGATGTATGCCCACAAACAAAACGTGTAGTTCGCGCTTACAAATTCTGAATGTGTACTTACAGATAAAATCCAAACCTCAAATGAACATAAGCCCTACAACTTTTGTCGACCTTCCCTGACACAGGGGTGACATTGGCAAAGTGAACCATTTTTTACAATTTGGGTGGTCAGCCTCATACCAACCTATAAGTCAAGGAATACAAATAATAAATAACATTTAAGTATAAAAAAGTACAAAACCTTAAAAAGAAATCTATACAAAAAAAGTCAAAAATTTCCTATGCAATGATTATCTCAAATTTGTTGCAGATGGAGTTATCGTTAATGGCCATTGTAACATGCCTACCCGTGCTCCACCCAGAATGTACCTGTGTGATCAATGCTCCTATCAATCCTTCAGAGTCAAAGAATTCACTCTGCACAAGCTGTCACATGCCGGACATCTCCCCTTCAAATGTGCCGAGTGTGACTTTAAAACTGCTCATTACAACCACTTGAACATGCATAAAAGATCTCATGCGGGAGAGAAAATATATTCATGTAACATGTGCACATTCAGTAGCCCTTCAACTGGACCCTTAAAGCAGCATAAATACACTCATACAGGAGAAAAACCTTTCAGTTGTGATATGTGCGCACACCACACCACTACATTTACAAATTTAAAAGCCCACAAACGTACTCACAGCTCAGAGAAACCTTTCTCGTGCAAACAGTGTGGTTTTAGCTGTAAGTCAATGGATGGCTTAAAAAGTCATAAACTAATTCACACAGAATTTAAGCCATTCACCTGTGATAAATGCGCTGCAAGTTTTAAGTCTCTTGGTCGATTAAGATTCCATCAGCAGTCTCATATGGACTCCAATGATCTACAACAACAAAAATTCACTGTAAAATCTCCGGTCAAATATGAACTACAATGTGGTTATTGTGAATATAAAGCTTGTTCAAATAACAGCTTAAAAACTCATTTAAGAACTCACACTGGCGAGAAACCTTACGCATGTGACCAGTGCAACTTCCGGACTACTCAAGCACCTGTTTTAAAAACACACAAAATGATTCATTTAGGAATTAAACCATTTGTTTGCAATCAGTGTGATTTTGCTACGAGGACGTCTTCTGGCTTGAAAAAGCATCAATACCGACACACAGGAGAAAAACCATATTCTTGTGAATACTGCAATTACAGGACAACCGAATCAGGAACTTTAAAAAGGCATATAAGAAAGCATACCGGCGAAAAACCGTATGCCTGCAATCTATGCAACTTTAATTGTACTAGTCCCGGTGGTTTGATAGTGCATAAACTTGGCCACAATCCAATTAAACCTCATGGTTGTGATCAGTGTAGTTATAGATGCCATAAGTTGATACATATGAGATATCATAAACGAACTCACTCAGAAGAGCATCGGAGACAAAGGTGGAAGAGAAACAAACAGAACACAAGGAAAAGGAAAAAAATCAAATCTAGAAATCTGAAAAATGAAAAAGCATCAGAAAGTCCATGTAATGATAAAATTGATGGTTCTTCTGACAATGAAAGAGAATATGTGGATAATGCTTCTGTCACATCATTTACAGATGAAGATCTTTTGCCAGTGAAAATGCTTATTTCTGTCAAAAATAAAGATACTAATAAAACCGTAATAAAGCATGAATTAGCAGAAGAAAACTGTAAACCATTTCAGTTTGTTGATGCTTCTTTATTATTACCTAAGCCAGAAAAAAATTGTGCATTCGAGTATAAAGTTGATTGTCCAAAATATGAAAAAACATATTTGAAGGAATCCGGGTTGGTTGAAGGAAAGAGTGATTTTGATAGTAGTGAAATTCAAAATGATGATGAGAATGAAAAGAACTTGGATTCTAAAGAAGTTGTCAAAGAAGAAGACGACCAATCAGGTAAGAAGGTTTTTCATGATTTTTGTAATTGCTTTTTTTCTGGAGATTTTATTGTAATTTATTTTTAAAATGTTTTCAGAAATGGACAATTCTGTGGATGATTTTCAGCCTCAAGAAGTTGTCAGTACAATTGTGAGTACTGCTCGATCTGCGCAGACTGTGTATCTGTGTGACAAGTGTTCCTATCAAACATGCTGGCTCAAGGAATTCACCCAACATCAGTTATCTCACTCAGGACACTTGCCCTTCACATGTGACCAGTGCGACTTTAAAACAGCGCACTACGGGCATTTATCTACTCACAAAAGATCTCACACTGGGGTTAAAGTGTACGCTTGCAGTATGTGCACATTCAGCAGCCCATCTTCAGGAACCTTAAAATGCCATAAATACTCTCATACTGGAGAAAAACCATTTTCTTGTGATCAATGCAATCATAGCACTACATCGTTCACCAACTTAAAATTGCACAAACTTACTCATGAAACAGACAAACCTTTTGCCTGTACTAAGTGCAACTATTGTTGCAAAACTCCAGCTGGATTAAAGAGTCACCAGCTAACACACACTCAGTTTAAGCCTTTTTCTTGTGATAAATGTGATCTTAGCCACAAAACTTTGGGAAGACTAAGACTTCATCAACGTCAAGCTCATTGTCTCTCTGGTTTAACTAAACAAATTACTTCCTACAAACCCTTGCATTGTGAGTTTCAATGTGTGCATTGTGAATACAAGGCTCCTACAAAGACAGTTCTTGTAAATCATATAAGAGTGCATACAGGGGAGAAACCTTATGCATGCGATCAATGCAACTTTACTACTTCTCAGCGGGCTCCTTTAAAAACGCATAAATTAATTCACTCGGGTCTTAAACCTTTCAAGTGCGATCAGTGTGAGTTTGCTACGCGAACATCAACAGGCTTGAAGAAGCATAAATACACACATACAGGAGAAAAACCTTATTCTTGTAATTTCTGCAGTTACAAATCTACTGAATCAACGACGTTGAGAAGGCACATAAGAACGCATACTGGAGAAAAACCTTACGCTTGTGATTTATGTGATTATAGTTGCAGCACTCCTGCCGGCTTGAAAACACATAAATTATCTCACAACCTAAATAAAACTATAAAATGCGATCAGTGTGATTATAAATGCCACAAAATGATTCATTTGAAAAAGCACAACCTCACTCACACTGGGGAGAATGTTCTCAAGTGTGACTTGTGCGCTTTTACGTCCAAAGTATTGAGCAGAATGAATGCGCATAAACTGAGGCACAAAGATCAAAAACCGTTTGAATGTGATGAATGTAATTTCACAGCTGGGCTGGAAAAGTATTTAAAGTTACACAAATCAAAAAAGCATGGTGAGACATCACAGTAAGAAAAAACCTTTTTACTCATGTGCATAGGGGCTGTCCATATATTACGTCATTCGCATTAAGGGGGCGGAGTCTGGTCTGCGGATGATGGCAAATGATGTAGGAGTACCAAAAGTGACGTCGTTCTTGTAAATACCAATTTCTACAAAATATTCAAAATACTATGTAAGTAATATAACATTAATAATTATTAAGCTCATCCATTATTACAGCAAGAGGGGGAGGGGGGGTCATTAGATAATGACTATAGGATGATTGTAAGGGGGGGAGGTCAAAAATCGGCCAAAATCGATGACGTAATTTATGGACGGCCCCATAGCAAACATACATGGCCATATCATTTTGGCATATGCAAAGGGGATTGCATACAAAATTGGCACTGATTGACAATGCAAAAGCATACAGAGGGCTCTAGGAGTGTGATTCTCACAAAAACAGTGCTTACTTAGTTCTAATTTGAGTTCACAAAACCTTTGTCTGAATTTCATATGCCTTTTGATAAATTAGTCACATAGAAACAAAGGTGGCTATCCAGGCTGTTTTTGAAAATGAGATAAATGTTTTTTTTAAGGAATCCTGTGCGGGAGGCTCCCCAATTCTTGAGAGTCTTGGGGGTCTATAGTCACTCTGGAAGGGTGCCACAGACAGAGGTGGGCACAGATAACCGAAATTTATCTGTAGATAAGATAAACAGATAACGGCTCAAAATCATCTACAGATTATCTGTAGATAATTTCCCAAAAGTCCAGCGAAATCATCTTAGATAACAAATAAAGATGATGGCCCTGGAAATCATCTAGATAAAAAGATAATCGCCGATAAATTATCTAGATAAAAAGATAACGAAAAAGATAACTTTGTTGTGTTCTTTATAAAAAAGGTTATGACTGAAGGAAATGAAAGAAGTCCCTATATAAGAACCAAACAAGTGGTGGTTGATCTGTAATGTTGGTAGCAAAGACTTGACTTTAAAAAAAAAATGTAGGTATTCTGTACAACTTTCTATGTTCTCTTTATATAGGTACTTACTTAGTAAATACAGACGGTATCAATTGGAATACTTTTTTATTGTTCCTAGATTATAGGTCAATATGTGGCTGACTACCCTCAATGTAAGAATTGGTTTACTTTTACAGTGTTTCAATGAAGATCGGTGGGAGTTAAAGGGCTTGTGATAATTTAAAATGGGGGCTTATATTGTAGGGTCACATGCGGCATGTGTCTATTGTGTAAGGACGGAATTATAGGCGTCTGCTTGTGCAATACATTTAATATGAATCATAAAAGTTTGTAGATTTTTGCAACTGTGGACTTACAACATAAGAACCCAATCGCAAATGAACGTTAGTCCCACAACTCTTTCCATCCTTCCCTGAAACAGGGGTGACATGGGCAAAGTAAACCATTTGTTACAGTATGGCCGTATGGGGGGTCAGCCTCATACCAAAATGTATGTGGGAGAAGCACTGTGACGACTACCGATTAATATAAGTTTTCCCTTATGCTTGGCAAAACTGAGGACGGCCCCCACACCTGTAAAAATAAATAGTTTCCACTCGCCACATGTGAAGCACTTCGGGTATAACGTGACAAGAAGTTATACTAAAAGTATAGCTTACTGGTGTTCTTTTTTATTGTGTTCATGTTTATTCCTTGAATTATAGGATGGTATGAGGCTGACCACTCATACTGTAAAAAAAATCACTTTGCCAATGTCCCCCCTATTTAAAGTAAGTTCGACAAGAGTTGCAGGGCTTATGTTCATAAACAAAGGCGCATCTCGGTTTCTATTTTTTACGACAATGACAAGACGATTTGTTGACTGGTTTTAATATTTTATTTTAATTAATTTACTATTGTTTCAAAGTCCGGTCGAAAGCTCAGTTGCTAGAGTGCTTGTATACATCCCGTGAGTTCGGGTTCGAATCCCACCGAGAGTGTTAGAAATAATTTCCCGTTTCGGTGTTTATTTCAAACCCCAAATAGAATTCCGGCAAGGTTTAATCAGCCGTCACAAGAATTAAGTACCGGCCCTCTTAGGAGCTGGGAAACCCCCACATCGACTGCAGTGGTTGGTGCAAGGCCGGTCCCTTACCTGTAAAAATAAATAGGTTCTACTCGCCACATGCGACTCCTTCGGGATAACGCTGCCAGAAGTTACACTATATGTGTAGCTTAGTTGCATTTTTTTTAGTTGCAATTCTCAAAGAAATGGTGGTTGATCTGTAATGTTGGCTAGGGTTTTTTAAATTGGAATTTGTTTTATATTTAATTTTTGATGTCCATACGCGTTATATTTTTATTTGTTGATTTTAAAAATGGAATATGTTGTGTATGTTCCTTGACTTGTAGGTTGGTATGCGGCTGACCACTCCTTGACAATGGTTCACTTTGCCAATGTCACCCCTGTTTCAGGGTGTATGTTCATTTGAGATTTGGGTTTTGTGAAAATGCATATAATGTGATTCTTTAATTTTACATATATTTGCAACTTAGATTAGATTAGATTACTTCAATAGGCATATTCTTAGAATCCCCTAAAAATATTAATAAAAGGAACTATACAAAAAAAATGAGTAGAAAAAAGTGGGACCAGATTCCAAGTTGTAAAATACGTAGGTAAGTACACTACCTGTGATGACACAATGCAAGAAATTTCTATTGTTTCAATATGTATCTGTAGAAACTAATAAAACGCCAGTTGAAAGAATAACCTTTTTTCTACTCCCATTTGGTAATTTACTAATTACAAAACGGCTAACGCAATCACAATGACATACATTTCTACACCCGTTGCGTAATGTTACATATAATGTTACATTACGCAACGGGTAACCGTGTTGAAATGAAAATGTGCGCATGCGCATTGTCAGAATTGGAACCATTTTTTAATTTCAAATGTCAACCTTGTATGGGAGTATGAAGACCTGTCAATCCAAGATGGCCGCAAGCGATCAGCTGATTATGCTTCATACAATATTACTGATATTCGGTAGGTAGGAATTACCGTGGTCATGAGACTTCCAGCCCTGTTCAGATGAAAATAAATATATTTTATGTGTAAAGTCAAATAAAAATTGTTAATAGTGCTAAAAAATATAGAATTTATTTATCGGAATGCTCCAAATAAAGCTTTCCTTTTTTCAAATGAAAATAAAAGGCTTGAAAGGAAAACAATACAAAAATTTTCACCGCAAAAAAGTAAACAAACTCAAAAAGTTACTTGGTTAATAGGTGGGTGTGAGCAGTGCCGGTTTTAGCACTACCAGCGCCCTGGGCGAGATTTTTTTAGGCGCCCCCCCCCCCCCTATTCGCCATTCGAAAATTCAAATTCATACTACGAAAAAAAGGAATGTACTATGTAAATAATAAGAGTTTTAGGCTTACACGGCCGGCTGATGATGCTGGAGCTGATGGATGACGCTGAAGAAGCCCATCGTAGAAATGGGCGAAACGTCCGGAAGCTCCAGCTCCCACAGACCACGGCAACAGATCCCGGAAAACTTCACTCCAGCATTATGTAAATAATGTTTATTAAAAAAATATAAGACAATACAGTTGACAGTTAATCAAATGGTGGAAAATGTAAACTTGGAGAGGGGTTTTATGTCCAAAAAACTATTTTGAAAAATAACATTTTTTAATAAATTTCATCAAAAATAAAAAATGAACAAAAATGAAAATTTGTTATTCTAAAGACTCTAGGGGTCTATGACACTTGTTGTAGTGCCGCAGAGGTGTACGAGCTTGGTCGTCGCTACAAAGCGCCAATACTCAAGCAAGACCCAGTTGCTGTAAGGCTGGATGGACCTTTGGTGACCGGTCATTGGTAAAGGTTTATGAATTTTTCAACCCAGCGAAGAGCACATTCGAAATATAAATGGTATATTTGTGTGTTCCGCTGGGATCCGAATCCACAACCTTCCATTTACGAGTCCGAAGTGTTGCCACTACGGACTACGGACCGGTCCAGTGTTTATATATACAGTAACTAGCTGTACCCTGGCAGTGTTGCTGTAGCTCAGTCTGTAAAATGGAAAACAAAGATGTTTCTATATAATTTCTTATACAAATTCTAGTTTGTGGTGTGATTTTTAATAGAGTAATGTGAATAGTTTTTGCGATAATATGAAAAAACTGTTTTCAAGAATTAAATAAGTTTATTAGTTTCAGTTTTTTCATATTATCGCAAAAACTATTCACATTATTCTATTAAAAATCACACCACAAACTAGAATTTGCATCATTCTATAATTATAAAGAAAAAAATATATTTCCAAAATACAAAACAACAAAATGCTAGCAAAAAAAAAAGTTATAAAATATAAAATAATTATAAAAAAAGGTAAACAAGTGAAAAAGTTATATAAAAAAAAAAAACTTTAAAATTAAGATAAAAAATTATTTAACACGCGTAATTTTTTTTATTAATGTCACTTGTTTACTAAGACCATAAAGTATAAGAAACATATTTTTAAAAACAAGGGGATTTTTTTTTGACCGGAGTCTTAAACCATTTCAAAATTTGTGTTTTTCAAACTAAGTAAATTTTATATTTTATTTGTGGAAATATATCACGGCTGAACACTCAAAATCAATTTGAAAAGTCTTTTTTTTTCAACATTGAATGCATGAAATGCATTTATATAACATAATTCAATATTGCAAGTATAACAATGAAGTCCGCACATTTGAAGAAGACATTAAACTTATGAGTCCACTCAGCCGAATTGCTTAGACGAAATCCGTTGTATTTAGTAAGCTGGAACTGTGAATTATAAAGATTTTCGGCAGTAACTTTGTGAAAGTCCATTATAACAGATTTGAATAAAATATCACAGTGAGTTTTATTTGAAGAACTGTGAATCTTGCACGCTGAGAAAAATACAAATTTGGAACATCCATCAAAAAATAATTTCCAATATTTCGCTACTGCGGATAAACCTCAACTAACCATGACACATCATGACTGTCATTGTTATTTGACTCTTATCAGCCGAGACCAAAATTGATTTTTGAAGTTCTTTTATAACTTGAATTATTTATAATTTTTAAAATGAATAGTGTGAAAATATTTCTTAAAATAATATTTAATCTAAAATCTAAGTTGCAAAATTATTCATTTAAAAATCTCTCGAATGCATGCCCACTAGACTGGTTTTTTTTCGATGTATTAAAAAAAAAAAAAAAATTCGAATGACGATTGCCGCCCCCTAAAATGTGACTAAAAAAAATACTCACAGAGTTTCAGGATCATAAAATAACGGGCCATTTGATGGTTACTTAGAACTAATAATTTGATGCGACACTTGGCCAATGAAATGCAAAATATTCTTTTTTTCGCTTAGAACGCAAACTTGAACTCTGAGAAGCATGGCTTGTCGAATGTCGATGCTTTAGAAGACAGATGTTAAATAGAAAACTTGCAAAAATTTTATAATGTCCACTGTTTGGGAATAAGTCCTGAACTTTATTTAGCTTACTTTATTTAGTTTCCTTTAGCTTACGAGTACATCATCTTTCTTTTTTCAAAGCCTTGGAAAAAAAACAATGTATCCTAGATAAGAATTACAAAAGCTTAGGGCCTGTTGCACCAAACTCCAATCAGACGAAAATCAAAATTAAGTGTGATTTCTCCCTTTCAAATCAAACAATTGATTGCATATTATCCGTAAGTCAGCTGATGTGAATCATATTTCCTGTTTAAATTCCATCACATTTTTACCAACTTAGATATTTCATTTTGTTTATGTTATGTTATAGTTTTTTATTTTATGTCTATGTTTAATATGTTTTTATTTTAATTTTATTTTATTTTATGAGTAAATGCAAGGATTACATTTTAGCTTTTTTATGGTTTTTTTAGTAGTTTTTATAGTTTTCTCCAATTTTAAGATTATATAGAGTTTTTACTTTTACTTTAAGTTTCAAGATTGTTCTATCTTTAGGTATATATGCAATGATTTTTTAAATGTATTTTTTTTGTAATTGTAAAAGGCCAAGCCGTTAATTGATTTAAATAAATAAATAAACTTTCGAGAAATATTTAACCGAGGTCCTTATCAGAACTAAGCAATCAAATTTGATGTTTCAATCAAATATTGATTGGAGGTTGGTGCAACAGGCCCTTAGAATATTAGGTATTTTTAAAAGGTCAATTTCGTCAAAAATAGACCTTTAGTAACTAACGATATCTTATTTTGTTCAGAATAATGTTAGTACTACTCAGGTACTCACTTACACTAAAGGATAAATAAATAAAGGAGACAAAACAAGTTAAAATTGAATTTTAAAATTATCGCTGTTGGTGTTTTATTTTTTCTAAGCAGGCCGATTAGGAATGTGTCAAGTCTACATAAAATGACAAATTTCATAAAACTAAAAGTTCTATCCAAATAATTGCAGGAAAAAAACGTCAAGATAATCACATTTCCCATTTTATAAAATACAGTGAAGGTTTATAAAATAAATCGTTTTATTTTATTTGAAAAATCGATGATTTTTTAATTAAAAATGGTCTATTTTCTCAAATATAACGTCGATGAGCCTCGCTTTCCCGTTATTTTATGATCCTCAAACTCCGTGAATATTTTTTTTAGTCAATTGGCACATTTTAAGGGGCGGTAATCGGAAAAATAAAATAATAAAATCGTTGTAACCATTCTAATGCCAACAAACAAGCACGTGTAGTTCGCGCTTACAAATTCTGAATGGGTACTTATAAATAAAATCCAAACCTCAAATGAACATAAGCGCTACAACTTTTGCCGACCTTCTCTAACACAGAGGTGACATAGGCAAAGTGAACCATTTCTAATTAATCCCATTCGATGTTTGAATAAACCGCAACAGCTAAATGTCATTAGAAGAAAAAGATTCTGTTTTGTTCAAAAAATATTTTGTTCAAATGTGTGTGGAGACGAAGAAACCGATAGTTGCCGCTAAAAATCGGTCACTGACGTCACTATCGAAACTTATTCAAAAAAATTTCGTGTGTCTAAACTGAGCCTCAGATGCATGCTCACAAACAAACACATGTAGTTCGCGTTTACAAATGCTGAATGTGTACTTACTTATAACTCCATGGTACTTACAAATATAATCCAAACCTCAAATGAACATAAGCCCAGGGGCATTTTAAGCTATTTTGGGTAGGGTCCAACGCTGCTCATGCCCCCCCCCCCCCCCCCCATATAAGTAGGTAATGACATTTTTTTAAACACAATTTAATGACGATCGAAATACCTACGCAAAAATGCTAGGCTGGTTTGTTATTGTTTTGGTTTGGCGTGCAGCGTGTTACGGGTAGGTAATACCTACCTACTAGGTATGGCGTGGCAGCACACTCACATCTACGGCTTGGCACGTAAAAACATTGTTTTATTATTTACAACAATTTTTTGCAATATGTATAATTTTTTTTGTAATTTCTACAAAAATTAACCCAAAATTAACCCCGCGGGGCCCCTTGGGCCTTGGGGCCCTGTCCGCTGCGGGCACTGTGGACCCCCCTTAAACTGGCACTGCATATTTATCTCAAATGAACATAAGCCCTACAACTTTTGCCGACCTTCCCTGACACAGGGGTGACATTAGCAAAGTGAACCATTTTTTACAGGTGGTTAGCCCCATACCAACCTCTCCTTCAATCTTCTCCGGAAAATGTCTCCTTGCTATTTAGCATATTTATGCATACCGGTATCTTCTTCATCTGACAATAAATAAATTCCAGGACGATTTATCAGGTGAGCTGTTTTTGTGTGAATCACACCTCAAGAGCCCTCAGCATGCTTGCTCATTGCTATTCAGCACTTATTTTGCAAGGAAAGCCCTGTTTATTTATGGCAACTGAGCTTTATTATAGCTGGATAACCCTTAGGAACCTAACACAGGCAGATTAATTTATCAACTCAGCTAAGAGCACATTTGATGTTAGTTTTTTTTACTTTGTTGGGAGTAGAATTCACCACCTTCCATTTAAGAGGCCGTACCGTTAATCACTAAACTAGGGGCTGGTCTATTGACAAATCGCTCCCCCAGTTCTTGTTTACTGTATACGCCAATCTTGTCAAATATGACTTTTTGATGCAGTTGTCGTAAGAATAAAATTCTACACAATCTGAGCTAAAAAAAATACGTATTTGTCTTCAAATGTGCGAGTTATTCAACATTTTCACAGACGATATTCTGTGTTCGAAATTTCAACTCAGTGCTTGTTTACTGGATACGCCACAAACGCTGATGCGCATGCGTGGCTGACGAGTGGCTGCCGTATCTGCCAATCACAGACGCGCGTGGGTGTGACGTCACACCTAAACATCGTTTTTTAACCGTAGCCCGCTCGGAATTTTGAGATGAATATTTAAGTTTTCAAGGGATTCCTGAGATAAATCCTTTAAAAATTATAGTTCATAGGAAGAAAAACATCTCCCGACCATCTGCAAAAACAATTTCTGCCATTGCATTGTTCAATGTGAACGGTTAGTCGATTATATGTTGAAATGAACGTAATGGCATTTTAACATACAGGTTGCTACATTTTTAGTTCGTGAAACAGTAGGTAATTATTAATAGACAATAATTGCCATACGATATTACACAATGCTTAATTAGACACGTACGTGGATAACTTACAGTATATTTTTGGTACCACGACAAAATGCCCACCGATAAATGTCCCAAGACATAATGTCCCGTCCGTCCGTATATGTATGTATGCATGTACCAGCCGAAATTACAGATCATATTCTATTTTCATAAAAATTTAATATAATCTGAACAAGTATTTATGTATATATGTAACTGTAACTGTAATTCTGTCGCCATTCCGCTAGGGGTGGCCAGAGCCTCTGCAGAGCTGCCTCCATTTCTTCTTATTCTGCCTATCCTTACTGAAAATTGAAATTGACGTTAAATTTAAAATTAAAATCAACAAAATCTCACATGAACATAAACCTTGCAACTCCTGTCACATATCCGTAAAATCAGGGTGGCGTAAGCAAAAGTGAACCTATTTTTTCAGCATGGGGGGTCAGCCTCATACCAACCTATCAGGCAAGGAGCATCATTAGCAAACATCAAAACATTGAAACGTATCAAAATGTTCCATCTTTCAATAACGTAGTTCACGCACTATTTGGAAATTCAAAATAAAAACAGACTTACTTTCGTAAACATTTTATACAAGAGATAGAAAGCTACAACTTTTGTCCTAAAAAAACATATTTTCTGATATGTAATTGATGTTTTCTTCAAAATAATAAAAAAAAATGCACAGATTCTGCACTCGACTTTCTTGCATAAATTAACTCACTGTATGACGAATTTAAAGCTAGAATCATTTGCCAGTTTATGCTGTTTTAAGAAGAAAAAAAAGATTATTTGGTGAGCGCCGTTTTGTGTGAATCACACCTCAAGAGCCCTCTGCGAGGTTGGTCGTCTCTGAAAAAAACGCCAATTACACAAGAAAGAACCTTGATTTATAGGTTGGTATAAAGCTGACCACCCATAGTGCAAAAAATAATTCACTTTGTCAATGTCAGAGTTGCAGGCTTAATGTTCATTTGAGATTTGGTTTCAATTTGTAAGTACACACTCAGCATTTGCAAGCGCGAACTTACAAGTTTCTGTTTGTGGGCATGCAATTGATCTGAGTTTTGAATGTTAATATTTCGTTGCAACTACGATTCTCGATTATTATACATATGTACATAGATGGTCATTGAACGCTTTTGTATGCAAACTTGGACTTTGTATGGTGGGTAAACTTTTTTGTCATGTTTTGAAAAAGTAACGACTGATTATTATTGCTATTTAGAAAGTTTTAAGAATCGCAGCCTTTTATCTAATTTTAACCCTCTGATTATTACCAAACATTTTGTCTGGAAATTTCTCACTTTGTATGTGATTCACTTTTTGGAAAATATAATAATGACATCATATAAGTTATCATTATTGTCTTAAATTTTCTAAAAAGTATTTTTTTATAAACACTCTAACTGCTGAGAACTTTTCAATATATTTTTACTTTATAGCAGTCAGAAGGAGCTATAAAGTATTGTATTCGTCCGAAAAAAAAAATTGAGGTTTCAACGGAAATGAGTTGTCTTGCGCCAGGACGTGCAAAAAAACCTAATTTGTCGAACCTGTCCGTCCGTATGTGTGTATGTCCCAGCCGATACTACTAATCACAGAGACACCAATTTTTAGATTTAGAGAATTGACAACCACAAATTTTGATGAGCCGACCGGCATGGGATCACCCTGAAAATTCAAGATGGCTGCCATACAAAAAAAACATAAAATTGCACTTTTCTCAAAAACGGCTCCAAGATTATTTTTTTCAGTGTGGTCGTTGCTCAAATTTTTACTAAAAAAATTAGGTATGGCAACACTCTTGCAAACCTGGGTCTATGGGTTGCCATCTGAAATTTTATGTTTTTTTTTGTATGGCAGCCATCTTGAATTTTCAAGTTGGTGTAATGCCGTGTAATTCATATTTAAAACATGTTCAAAAGAGTTGATGTAGCCAAAATTTGGTATCTCTAAGTCTAATACTTTGGAAAGTGACACACATACACACGCACACACACACACACACATATAGACGGACGTTTTTGAAAGATAGTGTTTTTTGGCATGTCCTGCACCAGGACAACTCATTTCCGTGAAAACCTCGAAAAAAAAATTTCACACCAAATCAATACTTTCTTTATGATGATGATGAGTTGATGATTTCTTTATAGCACCGTTTCTATAATCTATAATCTATAATCTAAGTTGCAAGCATATATTCATTTAAAGCTCTCAGATGTATGCCCACAAACAAACACGTGTAGTTCGCGCTTACAAATGCTGAATGTGTACTAACAAATAAAATCCAAACTCAAATGAACATAAGCCCTGCAACTCCTGCCGACATTCCCTGAAACAGGGGTGACATTGGCAAAGTGAACCATTTTTTACAGTATGGGTGGTCAGCCTCATACCAACCTATAAGTCAAGGAATACGAGTAATAAATGACATTTAAGTTTACAAAAAAAAAAACAACAAAACCTTAAAAATAAATCTATACAAAAAAAGTCAAAAATTTCTTATGCAAAAAATGTAGCAAACTAATAAACCAACATTACAAATCAGCATTGCAGATTAGCCGCCACTTCTTCCTGTCCTTGCATACTTCTTTCATTTCATCCAGAGTCATAACCTTTTTCATACAAGCTCTCCTTTTATTATGACTCTGGATATTCCATTCACTCGCTATTTCGAAAATTTGGTCCATCCATACCTTTCTCGGTCTTCCTCTTCCACGACATCCATCTATTCTAGCAACATATACTTTCTTCGTCAATCTTTCATCACTCATTCTCTCCATGTGCCCGAACCATCTTAACATACTTCTTTTAATCTTCACTTTCACACTTTCCCTTACACCACATTCCTCTCTTACAAAATCATTCCTCACCCTGTCACTTCGTTTTTTCCCAATCATACTTCTTAGATAGTCCATTTCTACTGTATGGACTTTACTAATTTCCCTTTCACTCACCGTCCAGGCTTCACTTCCATACATCAAGGTGGGCACTAGTATACCACCGTGCACCGCCAATCTAACATTTTTTGAGAGATTTTGGTTCCTGGCGATGCAAGCGGTCGCACCCAGTACACACCTGCCTTTCATTATTCTTCTTTCAAATTCACCGGACATTCTTCCATATTTTTCAAACTTACTTCCCAGATATACAAACTCATTTACGACATCAACATTCATTCCATTAATTTTAAATTCATAATTCATACTTTCATCATCTCTTTGAAAAATCAATACTTTCGTCTTACTTGCATTCAACTTCAAATGGTTACCTAACAAAGCTTCATTCAATCTAGAGAGCATTGTTTGCAATTCTACTGCTGAATCAGATACAAGAACTGCATCATCTGCATACAGTAGAACACTCACTTTGCTCTCTCCTATCATCAATCCACAATCATTAAGACTAGCATCTCTGACACACTTGTCCATGACTATGTTAAATAGCCATGGACTCATCACACATCCTTGCCTCACACCCTTATAAACTTCAAACCATTCACTATACTCACCATCAATACGAACACATGCCATACTATTTTCATAGTTCGCATGCACCGCATCTAGGAGAGCCCCATTTACTCCGTATGCTTTCAAAACATCCCATAACATACCTCTGTCTA
The DNA here is from genome assembly GCA_951799405.1 of Agapetus fuscipes. Classification (NCBI taxonomy): domain Eukaryota; kingdom Metazoa; phylum Arthropoda; class Insecta; order Trichoptera; family Glossosomatidae; genus Agapetus; species Agapetus fuscipes. The sequence goes on along the minus strand of OX637333.1, from coordinate 15,820,320 downwards.
CTGAGTCAAAAGCCTTTTCCAGATCTACAAAGGCTGTGAACAGCTTTCCCCTCACCGACAATTGTTTTTCAACAAGTTGTCGTAGAGTAAAAATCTGATCAACACAGCCCCTACCGGCCATAAAGCCGGACTGTATATCGGAAATCCTTTCACTAGTAGTCAGAATCACATTTTTTATGATCACCTTACAGAAGACTTTTCCTGGTATACTGAGTAGACTAATTGGTCTGAAGTTCTGACAGTCTTTTTTGTCCCCTTTACCTTTGTAAATGGGAACAATGACTGCCTTCCTCCAATCCATCGGTACTACTCCTGCATTCACACAAAGCTTACATAATTCGTACATCCAATCTATCACACATTCACCTCCTGCTTTCAACATTTCACCATTTATACCATCAAACCCAGCAGACTTCCCATTCTTCAGACGTGAAATAGACACTATCAATTCTTCTTTCAAAATCTTCAATTCATTCTCTTCATCTATCTGTTCATAAATTCTTCTTTCACCCTGACCAAAAATTTCTTGAAAATAGTTCTTCCATCTCTTGCATACTTCTTCATTCTCCCATACCATCTCACCGGCAGCACTTTTGACTCCTGGAGTGGTCAATGCAGAAGATTTATTTCTATCCGCATTGATCCACCTCCAAAATTCCTTCTTACTGTCGGTGAAACTTCTGTTAATCCTTTCATCAATCTTTTTTTGTTCATTCATCTTGCTTTCATAAATTATAGTCTTCGCCATTCTCTTAGCTATCTTATATTCGTCTTCTAGCTTTCTATCATTTCTATCATTCAGCCAATTTTCATAACACTTCTTCTTAACTTTCACAGCTTCTTTTACTCTATCATTCCACCAGGCATCTCCTTTCAATCTTCCACCTTTCGTTACCCCACATGCTTTTTTAGCGCATTCAGTCATTCCTTCTTTCAGATCTTTCCACATACTTTCAATATCTTTTCCACACACACTCTTCTCAAGTTCACTCACACTTAAAAGTTTGTGGAGCTCTGATACATACTTCTCTTTCACATTTTCTTCATTCAACCTTTCTACTTTTATTCTAGGCAATCTTACTTGCCTCTTGCGTTTCTTCTTTCTTACTTCACCAATCATTATTTTAGCACATAAGAGATAGTGGTCACTGCCTATTTCAGGCCCCCGGTAGACACGGCTATCTCTTACGGCTCCTCTCAATCTTTCATCCACACAGATGTAGTCAATGATTGTGCGACTTCCCACAATCTGCCTCGTGTACAGATGCACATCCTTATGCCGAAACCAAGTATTCGATGCAAAAAGACTGTGCTCCGCACACAAAGCAATCAGATGTCGCCCATTATCATTGACTACACCTCTCCCACCAGGACCAATTATTTTCAAACATTCATCCCTCTGTGCACCTATCCATCCATTCATATCACCTAAAATTACAATGTTTTCATTATTCTTCCTTTCATGCACAACCGCATTCAATTCATTCCAAAAACTCGTTCTCACCTCCATACACTCTGAATCAACAGGAGCATAACAGGCAACCAAGAAAGTTTCGTGAAAAAAAATGAAATTTTTAGTCTTCAGCTAGAGCAAGAAAGTAAAAAACAAAAAAAACCTTAAAGAAAATAAAAAAATATTTTGATAATAAACTTCTCTCTTCCATCTCTTTGGTAACACTAGAGTATTAATAGGAAAGGAAGGAAGTAAAGAAATAAATAAAAGTCAAATTAAAGTTCAATAGCCTACTGTGTAATATGAATTAAATAAGTACAACAAATATAATGTGCGGTGAAGAAGTGACTGGAACACCCTTTATATGTGATTTGGCGCATAGAGTAAACAAGCACTAAAAGATTGTTGCGAGCGTCCGGTCAATCTCAAGATCGTTTTACTGTATATCCACTTTACGAAATTTCCGTTGCGCATCTTTGACGTATATCCATTTTAAAACGCCTTTTTTTAGTATTAAACGTAACATTATTATGATTTTTACCGATTATTATAGTGCCAGACCTGCAGTACTTTCGGTAAAATAGGCAATTGAATTACGATTTTGTCAATTACAATAACAAAACACAAAAACATTGCTCCTGTAAAATTAGCTCAATGGCGTTTACAGTAAACAAGCACTAAGGCAGCGAAATGATTAGGTCTTCTATTTGTCTTCTTTCAACTTATTACAATCATATACTCGTAATATAGGTAATCAATCAATATTTAATTTATTTATTGGCTTATAGGTTGGTATGAGGCTGACCACATATACTATAAAAGATGGTTCACTTTGCTAATGTCACCCATGTTTCAAGGAAGGTCCGCAAGAGTTGCAGGGCTTATGTTCATTTGAGATTGGGTTTTTATATTGTAGGTCCACATGCCGCTTGCCCGAATGCGCTAGCGCGAACTTATATGTGTATGCTTGTGGGAATGCATTTAGTATGAATCTCAAATGATACACAACTTTGCAACTTAGATTTAGATTGGGCATGACTCACTTATAACAATTTTAAAAAAATACGATATAAATTTAAATAATATCTTTACAAAAACTATATTTTTTCGGATTTAAAACATGGTTTTAAGAAGTGTGGTGTTTAGCAGCACTTGTTTCTTAAGGCGTGTTATAAAGCTAAATCTGCCGTTTTTGTTTCTTACACTTTATGGTCTTAGTAAAATAGTTACAGTAATTAAAAAAATCAAGCATGTTTTTTAATTTTTTATCTTAATTATAAAGCTTAAACAAAATATATAACTAAAGAATTGCCACCACAAAAAAATATTGAAAAAAACGCGTTTTTTTTACATTTTTAGCTTTTTTTTCGTGTGTGCTGTATTTTGGATTTTTTTTTTTTGCTTTTTACTTACAGAACTATACATTGTTTACGTCCAATACTCAACATTTTTTCAATAATGTCAATAGTTTTTGAGTAAATATGGAAAAACTGTGTTCTCTGATTTAATTAAAATTTAATTCATTTAGTAGTTTCAGTTTTTCCATATTTACTCAATAACTATTGACATTATTGAAAAAATGTTGAGTATTGAACGTAAACAATGTATAGTTCTGTAAGTAAAAAGCAAAAAAAAATAATCCAAAATACAGCACACACGAAAAAAAAGCTAAAAATGTAAAAAAAACGCGTTTTTTTCAATATTTTTTTGTGGTGGCAATTCTTAAGAGGCTACCGTCCTCAAACGCCGGTGAGTTTTGAGCGCTATATATACCTAGTGTTATGGTTTGCTCTCCATTCTCGAAATCCAAATAAAAGGCATGTCTCACATAAACAGTACAATGAAAGTATAAATTAAGGATTAAAGATTTGAGCACTTACTGTCGTGACACACAAGGCAAAAAATTATTAGTTTTTGCATTGTGTCTCACAACATCTTGTGTTCAATACTTTTCTCTCTGTCTGGTAGATGAGAGCCGTGAGACAGAAATATGTTTGTCCCTTTCTACTTTGACGTGATATGATAAATACAAGTTCTGAACGCAAAAATGATTTTTGGTATCATTTAGTTTGACTAATAATGTTACATTGCCTCAAATTATATTATTTGTGTACAGATCTGGGATGGCGATGTCCCTTTCACAAATTTCTATTACACAGGGTTACTCCTCGTTCACCGAAAACTAATTTAAAAAAAGAGTTTCATATTTTCTACATTAGAAATCTTGCCAATTATTTAATGTTTTAAAATTGTAATTTAAGCAACGCCCTAAATGACTACAGCATGAGTTCTCAATATTTTTCGGGTAGCGACTTGTATCCAGTCGTTATTCCGCTAGGGGTGACCAGGAGGTCTAAAAAGGCCACTTTGTATGAATCATATTATGATCTGCTTATGAAAATCGTAATGGGGCTTCCACACGCTTGCCAACCTCGGCCAAGTCGAGCGTGTGGACGGCCGCGGACGGCCGTTTGGCTCAGCTGGGGGCGTGGCTTAAGCCGCCTTGGCTCAGCTTGTCGCCGATCCGACCAGAGTCGGTTTTTTGACGCAAGTCAAAGGGAATTCACGCATGCGCATGCCAGGCACACACATACTTGTGCGCGCGCATTCTGGTGCGGTACGGTTTCTATGAATTTTGATCATCCACCATCGTCTTTGCCGAATTATTCGTTTCTTTTTAGTTTCTCTCTTTTTGTTTTGTTTTTTTTTTTAAATAAAAATAAGTTTATCCAAATGTTATAGCTAAAAGCTGGACGTCCGCCATGCTTGCTTATTCTAACACACACAGACGCACGCACAAGCGTGTGGATGACCCTGTTTTGGGGCGTCCACACGCTTGCCAACCATTCACAAGTCAAGCGCACAGTGTGTCGTCTAGAACATGCTAGCTGGACAAAATTAGTCCATTAGACAAATTTTTGTCCAGCTAGCATGTTCTAGACGACACACTGTGCGCTTGACTTGTGAATGGTTGGCAAGCGTGTGGACGCCCCATTTGGTTTTCCAAGAGCTTGCAAGCGCTTGCAAGCCCTTGACTCAAGGCGTTTGCCGCAAGCGTGTGGAAGCCCCATAAAATGGCCACTTGTTGATGATTCATAAAATGATTCGCTTTCAATTTTTTTTTACAATTCATCTGTTTGACAGTTGTCTATGTAAATCCGTAAAATGGCTCACAAAATATGAATTGCCCAAGTGTCAAATAGCAGAATCATAAACAGTCACTCAAGAGGAACATTTTACAATTCATTTTTAAAAAATAAATTTGAAATGGCAGATTTAGGCCTATATGAAAATTTTCAGGAGCACGCCCGTGAAATGGAAGGCATTTTATATCGCCGGCGAAGTGCAGCTTTGCGAAATACGGACTTAGCCTTTGAAATGCCGGACCGCGAGTTTGTAGGACTATACAGATGAAACAAAGGTGTGTGTCGTGACCTCATACAGGAGCTGGAGCCTTATTTACCAAAGCATGGACGAGGAATAAGCACTACTTCCAAGGTTAGTAAAATATTCAAAATAATGCATAGATATGTATACAACTAGCCACAGCTGGTACTTCAACACAATATATTTTATTTTCTTTCTAGGTGTTGAGCGCACTAAGCTTCTATGCATCTGGTTCATATCAGAGGTTTATAGGAGCCAGTGCTCACAGCAAGATGCATCAAGTGAGTGTGTCCAACTGTATGCGGGCTGTGACAGTAGCTCTTAACAAGGACCACTTTAAAAGAAAATATATTCATTTTCCACAAACTCGAGAAGAAAGAAATGCTATCAAACATAAGTAAGTACCTATTTGTAAATTAAAACCTTTTTATTTTAATTTTACTCCTCAAATTTTATTATCATTATTTCACAATACACAACCAAAAACCTGTGTTTTATAACCTCACTCTAGTATAATGTTGTAATGTAGATTTTTTATACAACTCTCCAAAATGATGGAAGCATTACCATCTGTGTGAGGCAACAACAAAAAAAACGATATACCTACCAATATCAAAATGAGTTTAAACAGTAATCTAATCTAATCTAAGCTGCAAAGATATATATCATTTAAGTTTTATATTAAATGCATTCCCACAAGCAGATATGTATAATTTCGCGCTAACACATGCCGCATGTGGACCTACAATATAAAAACCCAATCTCAAATGAACATAAGCCTTGCAACTCTTGCCGTCCTTCCCTGAAACAGAGGTGACATTGGCAAAGTGAACCAATTTTTACATTATGGGTGGTCAGCCGCATAACAACCTATAAGTCAAGGAACATACATGCCAAATTACATTTTTTAAAAACAGTAAGTTATAATAAAAATAAAAGACCGGTCCGTAGTCTAGTGGTAACGCTTCGGACTCGTAGACCGGTCACTAAAGGTCCATCCAGCCTTACCACAATTGGATCTTGCTTGAGAATTGGCGCTTTGTAGCGACGACCAAGCTCGTAAAAGTACGGTTGATAGCTCAGTTGGTAGAATGCTTGCATTCCATGCTGAGAGAAAGGGTTCGATCTCCACCGAGGGTGTCGGAAATGATTTCTCGTTTTGGTGTTTATTTCAAATCCAAAAATACCGGCAAGGTGTACTCAGCCTTCACAAGAAATGAGAACCAGCCCCCTCGGGAGCTGGAAAAACCACACTTCAACTGAAGTGGTTGACGTAAGGTCGGCCCCCTTGCCTGTGAAAATAAATAGGTCCTGAATCGCCACATGCGGCCCCTTCGGGGACAACGCGGCAAGAAGTTACACCATATATGTAGCTTGGTTGCATTCAGTTGCATATGTAGTAGCGCAGTAAACAGGGCTACCGCAGACATACGTACATAATTATATTTGTGCTTATTATTCCATTGCTGCATTTTGCATTTACAGGTTTTACCAGGAGTTTGGATTGCCTGGTGTTGTGGGATGCATTGATGGCACAAACATTGCTATTGTTAAGCCTGCGGAGCATGAAGAGAGGTTTTTCAACCGGAAAGGTTATCACTCTTTAAATGCGCAATTGGTAAATACCTGCGTACTGTAAATATTTATTATATTTGTATATTATTTGTAATATTTATTTTTATTTTGTTTTATTGGAATGTTTTATGAGGAGATTGTGAAAGAATGGGATATACAAAGTGAGCGTAAAAGAAGAAAATGCATGAAAAAGGTGATGGATATGAATGAATTGAAAGAGGTATGTAAGGATAGGAAAAAATGGAGGCAACTCTGCAGAGGCTCTGGCCACCCCTAGCGGAATGGCGACAGAGTTACAGTAACAGTTACAGTACAGGATGACCAACAGCTACATAATCTATAATCTAAGTTGCAAGGATATATTCATTTAAAGCTCTCAGATGTATGCCCACAAACAAACACGTGTAGTTCGCGCTTACAAATGCTGAATGTGTACTTATAAATAAAATCCAAACCTCAAATGAACATAAGCCCTACAACTTTTGCCGACCTTCTCTGACACAGGGGTGAAATTGGCAAAGTGAACCTTTTTTTTACAGTATGGGTGGTCAGCCTCATATCACTTATCTTATCTTAACCTATAAGTCAAGGAATACTAATAATAAATAACATTTAAGTATAAAAAATAACAAAACCTTAAAAATAAATCTATACAACAAAAAGTCAAAAAAATTCTATGCATAAAATGTAGCAAATTAATAAACCAACATTACAAATCAATATTTCAGATAAGCCGCCACTTCTTCCTGTGCTTGTATACTTCTTTCACTTCACCCAGAATCATAACCTTTTTCATACAAGCTAATTTTCAAATTTGAAAAATAGGGAATGCATTCTCTGGATGAAATTAAAGAAGTATGTTAGGACCGAAAAAATGGCGGTTAATCTGTAATGTTGATCTAAAGCGTTGGCGGCTTATTCTATTACATGTAGTTTTTATAAATTTATTTTTAAGATGCTGTTATTTTTATATATTTTAATGTCATTTATTATCTGTATTCCTTGACTAATAGGTTGATACGCTGACCATTGTTCCTGTTCGCGCTTACAAATGCTGCATGTGTACTTACAAATTAAAATCCGAATCTCAAGTGAACATAAACCCTGCAACTTTTGCCGACCTTCTCTGAAACAGGGGTGACATTGGCAAAGTGAACCATTTTTTACAGTATGGGTGGTCAGCCTCATATAAACCTATAAGTCAAGGAATACCAATAATAAATAACATTAAAATATGTAAAAATAACAGCATCTTAAAAATAAATTTATAAAAACTACATGGAATAGAATAAGCCGCCAACGCTATAGATCAACATTACAGATTAACCGCCATTTTTTCGGTCCTTACATACTTCTTTTATTTCATCCAGAGATTGCATTCCCTAGTACATACATACAGTTCTATTATAAAATCAAAGACTAACGCGGTTGTTTGACATTATCAATAGGACAAAACAAATTTACCGCATGAATTTTAGTAGAACCTAACGTTTTGGCGCTGTTGCAAGTACCGTTGTCCAGGGTAGACTGAAGAGCCAACAATCCGTTCTGGGGATAGGCGGCATACCGCTGCCCCACTGCAAAGATTATGACGGTGGCTGGGCGGCGGGTTAGAACCCGCCGCCCAGCCACCGTCTCTTCTCTTCAGTCTCACCGGCTGAGTTCAGTCGACCCTGACAACGGCGCTTGCAACAGCGCCGAAACGGCGGGTTCTACTAAAATGTACGCAGTAAATACGCTTTACCCTATTTATAAGTTTTATTATACTTCAGGTGTGTGACTCGGACTTAAATATTTTAAGTATTGATGCCAGCCATGGTGGTGCAGATCATGATTCATTTGTTTGGAGCCACCATCCAATCAAGTTCCACCTTGAACATCTCCACCAAGCTGAAAATGAAACAGTGTGGTTATTAGGTTATTAGTTATAGTTATTTATATATAGTATATATATAGTATTAGTTATATTATTAGTTATCTACATATTAACAAGATACAATATTTTAATTGTTAGTATAACAACACAGTCTGTTTCAGGTGATTCAGGCTATCCCCTAAGATCTACTCTGTTGACACCGATAGTGGTCACAGAAGCTGGTTCGCCCCAGCGGCACTACACCGATCTGCATTGCCGTGTAAGGAATACTGTGGAGCGATGTATTGGGGTGCTTAAAAGTCGCTGGCGATGTTTGCTTGTGGACCGCAAATTACATTATGATCCCGTAACTGCTGGATACATCACAAATGCTTGTGTAGTTCTACATAATATTGCCAATGCGGCCAGACTGCCTGTAATGGCTCTAACACCACACGAAGAGCAAAATGAAGCAGCAATGCAGGTAATGTATTGTTGTAATAAAGTACTAGCATCTAGTTATGTCTACATTGCTGTTGTTATTTGTTTAAGAAGGTAATTATGACATATGTACACTCGTTTCAGATAAGACATCCACACAATGAAATTGTGTTAAGAAGGAACGATCCATTAGCAGCGGGTGAGCGCGCCAGAAATGCTCTGATAGCAAGGCTTTGCGCTACACAGCCATGAAACTTTGTTATTTGATCCATGTAGTTTTTTTCTGTTACATTCTTGTATTGATAGTTTTAATAAAGATCTTTTCCTTAATGCATGACTAAAGTTTCATTTACAACAAAAAATAGTAGGAAACCTTATTGGTTTTACCTTTAATGAGGCCCAATAATGTGGGCTAAATATTTTTCGGCTACATCTGCAAGCCGCTGGAGACTCCGCCCGATTTGGTCTAGAGCGGCTACATCTGCAAGCCGCTCGAGACTGCCCGATTCGGTCTTGAGCACGGGTATAAGCAGCATCAGATGCAGCTCGCTGTAGCTCCACCTGTGACAAAACCCTCCTAGCCTCATCTAGTGGAGCCAGCGGACGAGCTGAAATAATACATTTATCATCATCTCAATGTTATGTTGTTGTCTATAATGAAATTTTCATCAGTAAAGCTAGTTGCACTACTTACTGCACTGTCGTGTTAGTCGAGGCAGAAGTGGTGGCTCAATGACAGGGTCTAAAACCTGCAGAGGTGGTGGGGCGGTGGCTGCTGGAGCCTCAGTAATGTCCTTGTCAAAAATCAACTCTAGTCTGAAACAACAAAATTTTCCATTCCTACAATTTCTATTTAAGTAAGTACATTAACAAATTTATGGTGTTTATGTGTAGCCGTGAAGGTCTTTCATCTGAATAAGTAAGTTATTTCAGTTAATAAATAAAATTCAATACAACACTGTTTCTTTCACTTTTTAAGATATTCAAATATGAAATAAATATGGCCTTTCACAGTGTTAACCCACAAACTTTGAAAAAACTAAATAAAAGTTAGTTTCACAGGCCAAACGGTAACTCAACCTACATGACTGGAGAATCACACACAAGTGACACAAGACTAGGTTTATATTGAATGTTTTCTTTTCAAATTGATATTTTGCAAGAACAATACGATGATTATTGTAAGAAAATATTTATTCTACTCACTGCACATCTGGAGCGACATCATGAACCTGAGAGGTGGATGGCTGTTCGTCCAGAGGAGGATGACTGCCATTGAGCCTCCGATACTCTTGAAATGCGCTTTTCCAACCTAAAAAATATTAGGTGATTAAATTATTTAAGTGAATAAAAGTAATCTTTAATTGTGAAAAAGTTTAAAGACAGTCACTTATTTTATTGATTGTAGAAAAATATACTCACGTAATCGAAAACAAAACTGTTTTTCTTTTATCATTACAGTCACTTACTTTGAAAGGAGTCCAACTCGCATTAAATACGCGAAATTATGGTAAAACCAGTAAAACTTCGTTTATTTGATTTCCTTTTTTCTAATTTGACATTTGGTGGCCAGCCGAAAAAATTAAACATTATTTTTCTGTTTCTTCTTCTTCTCTATGGCGGATTCCCGCGTTCAGCAGGGGCGCCAGTGTCGCGATGTTAATATTATTTTTAATGATGGTCAAATTTCGTCTTCTTGTGCCTAATATTAATGGTTTTTATATTTATTAGTATTATTTTATTGAAAAATATACATTTTATCGAAAAATACCTGCACAAATACTAAAAAATGAATAGAAAAAGATCCGGGTCAATTTAGGTTCTTAATTTTTTTTCTCCATGGCAATAATGACACCAAATATGAATCATATTGTGAAAGGTAGTGGATATTCGCACAAACCGTTGTGCCAATAAGATGGGAATGGCTATTCGCCCAATTGATCCGTGAACGGAACAAATTGATCCGTGAACAGAACGCGCGTCCCCCACCTACCCCCCTCACCCCACACACGTGACGTCACACAAACACGACCACGCGGCATAGGAAGGATCATATTTTGTTCCTCATTTTATTGCTTTAAAACGTGTAAAGAAACTAGTAAAAAGTGAAGCGGTGAAATAAAAGGCTGCTGATTTGTTCTAACAGGTATGTTTTTCATTCGCAAATGCTGATGTATTACTCATATTCGTCTATATTGAAATATAAAATGTATTTTACCTGTCACGATGCATCCCTTTTCTCATCGCTTGCTGTTCATGCATTAATTTTGAAATGCCTTTTGATTTTCAGGTATTTGACAATGTCCGAGTCAGATGGAGCCTGGCCTCATGAGGGACAGAAATTATCAACTTTCGCCGAGTTCAGAAAGGCGTGGACAAACATTGATCTCTCACAATGGGAACCAGCTGCCCTTCCGAATAGATTGGGTGCCTTAAAAAGACTCGTTGGTCCACAAGCACGTCAAATACACGTGCAAGCTTGGCGGAATCAAGAGGATTGAAAGTGGTCGAGGCATTCACCCGCCACAATCGTACGTATTATCACTCTAAAGATGTGTAAACTATTCTATAAGTCAGGCATGTCTAACTCAAATGGTATTGCAGGCCACATGATCTATTTTGTACTACATTCAGGGCCGCATGGTTGGACTGTACAAAGAAATACTAAAATACAATATGAAGGCCCTCCGCACACTGGGCTACAGGCGACAGCGACAGCTCGACAACTAGTCGCGGCGACAGGCTGCGGCCGACAGTTTTTATATATTTTGTTCAAAGCTCCGCACACTTGTCGCAGAGTCGCGCCGACAAGTCGCCCGGTTTGCGGAGGGCCTTAGACGCATCCACACTATGCCGCTGTTGGCCGTTGGCACTGCTATGTTGGCAAAGCAGACTGCTGGCCTGCCGTCTATATCTGAATTGGCATTTAGTCGTACAATGCCTGCTGTGGAGGATTTACTGAACACTCGTGGAGCCCACAGATCTTGAGCCTCGGGGTTTCCTCACCCCCTCGACTTTGCCCGCTGTATTGCATGCTTGGAGCTCATCACACAATTTCTCGTGATCCGTGGTGGAGAGCCAAGGTCTCTCTCCTTTTCTATGACCTCAGCGCACACCTTCATCTCTGCCTATCCAAGTCTGGTTTTGGTTGAGCCGGTTTCCCTCTCGGTTGGGGCAGAAGCAGTTGAGGTGTGGCCCTGAACAGTGCAAACATGACAGTGTGTTTCCTTTCTGCTGTTGGCTTGGCTGTGACTGCTATTCTACTTGTGAATGCCTTTCTGTCTGATGGTAGTAGGCTGGTTGCTGCCATTCCTCGTATCGCTGCTCCCGGGCTGGCCGTTGATTTTCTTTCTGCTGCGTTCAGGGGAGCGGCTGGTGGGCATAGCAACTGCCCCTGCAGCCGGAAAAAATTGGATCGGGAGATTCAGTGCTGCCCCAGGGGAGCGGTTTGACCGCTACGCCCAGCAGGGTTTCTACAATGAGGCAGAAGCTGCAGGAAGCTATTCTGCAGAAGTCTGGTCCGGTCGATAGCTCAGTTGGTAGAGTGCTTGCATTCTACCCCCTGAACTCGGGTTGGAATCCCACCGAGGAGGATGTCAGAAATGATTTCCTATTTCGGTGTTTATTTCAAACCCCATAATAAAAATACCGGCAAGGTTTACTCAGCCTTCACAAGAAATGAGTACCAGCCCCCTCGGGAGCTGGGAAGCCCCCACTTCAACTGAAGTGGTTGGCGTAAGGCCGGCCCCCTTACCTGTAAAAATAAATAGGTTCAACTCGCCACATGCGACCCCTTCGGGGATAACGCGGCAAGAAGTTACACTAGATGTGTAGCTTAGTTGCATTGCGTATTTTAAAACTGCTCGCGTTGCAACTCGACCGTGATATCGGGCGCCTATGGAATGTCCCCCGTGATCTTCCTCAAGCGCATTCTCTCACGTGTTCTGTCGCATTACAAATAAACTTCTCTGCCGGAAAAAAGAAAAGTGGCGCGAGTTTATCACTGCCAGTGCAAACCCGGCCCCATGGGGCGCAGCATACCGCACAGTAACGTCCTGCGTATGCACGGGCGGGATCTTGAGCGGAATTGCTGCGCCCGGGAGGACCGGCGTCACTGGCACGCTAATGGACACGGCCACCGCCTTCCTTGACGCGCTTATAAGCGTAGATAGGCCGTCAGACGACACCGCGAAACTGCCACGCTGCCTCTGGGTACACCCGTGTCGTCACTCCCTACCACCGCCGAAATAGGGAAAATCATTAGCCAGCTTTCATCGCGGAAGGCACCTGGCATTGACCGGATTAACCATCCCATAGAAAAGCAGTCTGTGCAACGGCCCCCCACGACCTGACTGCCGTGCTCTCATTGTGTATCCAGCAAGGCATCTTTCCCGGTTGCTGGAAGTTTGGCCTCCTCAACCACCAAACCACCCACTGATCCCAAAGCCTGCCGCCTAATCACTCCTACCGATCCTTGGGAAGATACTCGAGAAACTTCATGCTAATCGAGTGGAAGCCCCTCTCCTCTCAGAAACCCTCTCTTCCCACCAGTATGGTTTCCGACCCGGTGTCTCGACGGAGAATGCCATTTCGTCGGCCCTAGAGGTGGCGAGGAGCTCGGCGTCAAAACATGTTATGGCGGTACTTTTAGACATCGCAGGCGCGTTCAACAGCGTTTGGTGGCCAATGGTTCTGTCCAAGCTTAGGCTCAGGCAGATACCGTCAACCATCTATAACTGCATTGCTTCATATTTCTCGGACCGCCGTGTCAATATGGAAGCAGGCCCCACAATTTTAACAGGGTTGTGACGAGAGGGTGTCCGTAGGGCTCAGTCCTTGGGCCTCTGCTCTGGATCATCCTATTTGACGACTTTCTGTCTATTGCCGTACCGCCCGGCTGCAAACTTTGAGCCTACGCGGACGATGTCCTACTGACCGTAGAGGCAAAATCTCGCGCTGACATCGAAAGCGCATCGCATACTCTGCTGCCATCAGTACCCTCAGACGTGGTCTCTCAGCAATGTCCCTCGATACAATTGACGAACTCCCCGAGGGGCGCGTCATGCGAGCCGTTAAAGACTCCCTCCGCGACATCGCGATACAGCACTGGCAGCGGAGACTGGGCTCTCTGTTCTGAGAGGATAACTAACCTCTTCTTCCCATGTATTAGGTCCCGCGTGGAGGCTATATGGCTCACCCCAGATTTCTATACAAATCAGTTTTTCACAGAACATGGGAATTTCAATTTCACCCTCTTTAAGCTTTGTATCTCTTCCACGGCGGAATGCGCATGCGGCGGGGTCACGTAGAATATGCCTCACATACTGTGGGACTGCCCGCTGCGACATTCCGATCGGATTGCGCTCTTTGCCGCGGTAAGCTCGGGCATAGGCCCGATAGGCTACGCCGATTTTGTGTCCACAAGGAGTAACTATCGAGCCTTCAGGCGCTTTTGCACCTCTGACGTAGACCCTGAACTGGACGTTCATTCAGAGTGCACGAAATACCAAGGAGCGCATCCCGATGCAGTTGCATCGAGTCAGTTACTTCGGATTTTGCTTAGTTTTCTTTAGTGGACGAACAGGTAGATCTAGAATCACTGCTGGGTCGGGTCACAACCATCGGGAAGGCCTTCCGCCACAAAAAATATATAGCATTGCATGAGCGCTCTGTGATGCGCTTCCCCGGATGGAAGTGTACAAACGGAACGGGTATGAGAATGGGCTTGCGCAACTGCCCCTGCTATCCCCATAGCCTGCTGCAGCCGCGAGCAGCTTGTTCCAAGAGGTGCTGTCTATCTGTAGCCTCGTTTGGCACTGCGGTGTCAATCTGTCTGTTCTGATTTTATTTTATAGATTTGTTTTGTTTACTGTAAGTGTATTAATATTTTTGTTTTTTAACTTATAGATTGGGATGGTGGACTTGGTCCAGCCGCACTATCATCATCATCACGAGCTGGACAGCCCTGGGTGAGCCTTGGCTGAATCCAGGATTCTCCTCCACTCTCACCTGTCCATCACCTTTGCTCTCCAGCTACATATGTCGGCCTATACCGTCCATCCATCGTATTTTTAGTCTTAATAAAGAAGCTTTCTACCAACCATGCTATAGATCAGATGAAAATCATATGAAAGGCATACATGTGCACAGTATAATATATATATATTAGGATGATTTATTTGGTGAGCGCTGTTTTTGTGTATCACACCTCAAGAGCCCTCTGCGAGCTTGGTCGTCGCTGTAGAAAGCGCCAATTCTCAAGCAAGACCCAGTTGTTGTAAGGTTGAATGGGCCTTTCAGTGACCGGTCTTTGGTAAAGGTTTATGAATTTTTCAACCCAGCGAAAAGCATATTTAGAAATATAAATGGTATATTTTTGTGCTCCGCCGGGATTCGAATCCACAACCTTCCATTTACGAGTCTGAAGTGTTGCCACTGGACTACGGACCGTTCCAAGAAATGCCAACAACACGCGGTGTACCTGAGCGGTCACCCAACCAGGTAGCATCCATACCCAATGTTGCTTAACTTCAGTAATCTGATGAGAACCGGTGCTTTCAACATGGTATTGTCGTTGACACAAGCCTTTATCATCACTGAAAATTAATCTCTACTAGAATTTAAATCATATATTGGTCTGTAATATTTTTGACGTTCTTATATATTATTGTATTCAAGTAAAACCATATTTAGAAATAAATGAACAATAAAAGAGCTTTTTTATCATTGATTATAATATGTTTTTTTAATAAAATGAGAAAAATAGAATTGATGGTTTTATTTATTTTTCTGTTGATGCTGTATTGTCGAATATATTTCCCCTCTCTGAAGCTACACGACTACACATGAAGTAAGTATATTTCATTGCCATCTAGTATATTGGCATTTAATGCATGCCCACAAGCAGGCACTAAATGAACTTAAACTTTGCAACTGTTGAAACCGGCGTGGGATTGGAAATAGATAAGAAAGAAAAGATGGGAGCTTATAAGAAAGATCAATCATTTGAACGCAACTAAGTTATGCAATACACATATAGTGCAACTTCTTGCTACGTTCTCCCTGAAGGGGTGGCAAGTGCAACCTATTTATTTTCACAGAAAAGGGGTCGGGGGGGGGGGGTTTCCCATCTCCCGGGGGGCTGGTACTTACTTCTTGTGAAGGCTGAGTAAGCCTTGCCGGTGTTATATTTGAGTTTAAAATAAACAGCAAAATGAGATCCTAACCCGAGCTCTCGGCATGGAATACAAGCACTCTACCAGCTGAGCTATAGACCAGACTTCATTTGCGCTCAATGTAAATACCTACCTTCACTGGATAGCTTTCTTTCTTGAACTACTAAAACATATTAGCTAAGCACCCTATAAAGTCCTAAAATGTAACATCACCAGTATTTTTAAGCAAATGAACTTAGCAAATACAATAGACTGACATCTATTGCTGAAATATCCATTAATTTGACCGGTCCGTAGCTCAGTGGTAACACTGCGGACTCTGAATGGGAAGGTTGTGGGTTCGATTCCCGGCGGAGCACAAAAAATATACCATTTACTTATGTTTTCAAATTTGCTCTTCGCCGTGTTGAAAAATTCATAAAACCTTTACCAATGACCGGTCACCAGAGGTCCATCCAGCCTTACAGCAACTGAGAATTGTCGCTTTGTAGCGACGACGACCAAGCTCGTAAAAAAGTTGATAGCTCAATTGGTAGAATGCTTGCATTCCATGCCGAGAGCAAGGATTCGATCTCAAAGGTTTACTCAGCCTTCACAAGAAATGAGAACCAGCCCCCCCGGGAGCTGGGAAACCCTCACTTCAACTGAAAGTGGTTGGTGTGAGGCCGGCCCCCTTACCTGTAAAAATAAATAGGTCCCGAAGCCCCACATGCGACCTCTTCGGGGATAACGCAGGCAAGAAGTTACACTATATGTGTAGCTTAGTTGCGTTTTTTTTTACCATTAAAAATTCTATGTAAAAGACATTGATACAATATGGGGTTTTTTTATGAGGTACTTACCTATCTATGAAAATCTATGTTGCAAACATGATATTAACATTTAGAATCATACTAAAGTATGCCCACAAGCAGACACCTGCAAGTTCCCGCTTACATATGACACATATGAACTTACAACATAAAAACCCCAAACATAAGCCCTACAACTCTTGCCGACCTTATCTGTAACAGGGGGGCCATTGGCAAAGTGTGTCATTATTTTCAGTATGGATAATCAACCTCATGAAAATAGGCATCTGCATGGGTTGTAGGTAGGTACACAAGCTGTAGCCTCTGTGGCTGTAGCTAGAAGTCGTTAACCTTACGTCAACCGCTATCAGGCAGAGACATGGTTAGGCACGTGGTCTGTGTCGAGGAAGGTACATGATTTTTGAACAGGACTGTCTGATTCTACGAAGCGTTGTGGATGTGTTTTGACCACAGGTGCAGGTGACCCCTCAATGAGGTGACCACTACCAAGAGGCACACAAATTAAAAAAAGGCATGGATTGCCAGGCAGACGCATTTGAGGAGGTACCTTGTGTAAAATACATAGGTACCTACACGCTTTTTGCACAGGGTTGACTCTTTAGCCCTGAAACGTTTTGGATGCGACCATTTTTCGTCATTTTGGTTTTTGAACAATGAAGTTTGAGTATACGCACCATTGATAGGAAGAGCAATCAATAGATACGCACCATTACTTGCCTGTCGTTTAAATAATATGTAATCATCTTAAATTGCATCAAATGGACTCGAAACCTCCATGCTCGAAACATTTTTTACTTGAGAACATATATTTCGACGAGCAAACGTCAGCCTTATATGGGATTTCCGTCCTTAGCAACCAATAAAAATATATCTATTTGCCTTTTATCTAGTAACACAGCCGCAAATCAGCTAGCAAATTATTTATTTTCTCGGCTTTTTCAATGTTCTACATCTACAATGTTCTAGTATTTAATAATATATTCAATGAAATAATAGATAATACAAATTATATACGCAACGCAACTATAATGGTATAAATTGCAGTATTTATATTTAATTTTAAATATTGCATTATTTTATATAAATTATTATTATTAGATTATAAGATTAAATTAAGAATCAGATGGGTTAGGTATGGTGTGTGCGCTGTGCGAATAGGCAACGCCGTTTCGTACAAACCAGTTGTGTACAGTGTAAATAGCAATCGCCGTATTGTGTACACAATGCACAAGAGCCGTGTGGCGCCATACAGATCATTTCCCAGATCTTGTACGCAAAAATGACCGTTTTGGGCGAATAGCCATTCCCATCTTTTAGGCACAAATGACTTGGGCGAATAGCCATTCCGACGCTTATCGCACAATTTGTGCGAACAAGATGGGAACGGCTATTCGCACAATTTGTGCGAATAGCCGTTCCCATGTTTTTCGCACAAGTTTGTGCGAATATCATTTATCATTGTGAAATGAATGGAATAGGAATTGCTAAAATGTGGGACCGTTTTACGAAAAATAGAGGAATTGCTTAGGATCTGCTATAGAATTCAGGAAATGAATTGCCCAATGTGGGTGGCCGTTTTAGACCTCCAGATATATTTCCACTTTATTTATTTGTTCATTTTCTAGTTTGGTTTTTATTTGTAAGTTGACATTCAGCATTTGTAAGCGCGAACTAACACGTGTTTGTGGGCATGCATTTGATACAAGTTTTGATTGTTAATTTAGCTTTGCAACTTCGATTTTAGATTATTACAGACTGTAACTGTAACTCTGTCACCATTCCGCTAGGGGTGGCCAGAGCCTCTGCAGAGTTGCCTCATTTTCAATATCGACGGACTTTGGTCGTTTTCAATATAGCTTATTCGATCTCTGTTACAAAGATGTATTGACATTCAAGGCTTATTCATATTTAATGCACGCCTATAATATGCAGGCACATCTAAATTCACGCTTACACATGTTGCATGTGTACCTACATACATTTTTTTTTACTTTCTCTGAAATAGCGGTGACATTGGCAAGTAAAAACATTTTTTACAGCATGGGTGGTCAGCCACATGCCAAACTACAAGTGAAAGAACACAAATATATGATCAACTCAACTTAACTAAGCTACACATATAGTGAAGCTTCTTGCCGCGTTATTGTCTATCCAGACAAATTTGGTTGGTGAAGACAATTTTAATTCACAAAACTATTTATAAAAAAGAATGGTTTAACTTCAAAACTATCGATATATTTTTTTTAAATCAAGAAAAAAACCCGAGAGTTTAAGAAGATTATTAATATCGGGACTAAAGAACCTCTTTAATTGTTTTATGAAACTAAAATCGTAATTTTATGTCAAATAACTTTGACTCATCATGATTAGATGGCGTTACTCCCCAGCGTTTTAGTTTTTATAAACTTTTGGATAAACGCTATGGCTGTGTAAACGCTTTTAGAATTCACCGGTAGGGCTTAGAAACTTTTCTTAGCCATTTTGTGTTTCTTTTTTATAATACATCAAAAAAATCCTGACTTTAATTAAAAGCAATAAGTTGTACATTTTTAAAATAAAAGTATTTACTTTATTTCGAAATAAATTAATTTATTATTTGTTACACATTTCATTTTTCACAAAATTGTATAGAAAGTAACACAACGCTCCTTGAGAGCGTTTTACTTTTTATATAATTAATTGTGAATCTTCAGATAAAAGATTCAGCACACATAATAGTGTTGTATGAGTGTTGTACACAAACTTTAACAAAATATTGCATCTTGAATACAAACACGGATTTGTGTGCAGAGCATTATTTTTATTTACCAGTGCGACGTTCTGCTGTTCTGCCCTGCTTACCAAAAAGGAAGTATCTGCAAAATATTTGTTTTGAGATAATCTACTTCAAACTTGAGTTTGTTGGGCTAACTTATTTAAATTTAAAGATTTCAGTTTCAATTTTTTACCATGGTTTTTGTGAGTGACCTTTTACGTATAACTATTAAAAAATATGAAAATAAATTAAAAATTCATAAAATTATAACACTTACTGCTTTTTGGTTATAAGAAAAACTAAGCATAAAAGCAGTAAGTGACAGATACTACTTTTTTTCTTAGCAAATGTACAATTAAAGAGGCAGTAAGTGCTTTATTTCTGCTTAAAGTGATTTTTATAGCAATGAAACAAAGCAGGTTAACTTAAATAATTTACTTATCTAATCTAAGCTGCAGAGATTTATATCAATTCTAATCTAATCTAATGTAAGTTGCAAAGATATGCTACATTGGAGATTCACATTACATGCATTCTCACAACCAGACACGTACAAGTTTGCGCTTGCACATGCCTCATGTGAACCTACAACATAAAAACCAAATCTCAAATGGACATACACCCTGCAACTCTTGCCGTCCTTCCCTGAGACAGGGGTGATATTGGCAAATTGAACCATTTTTACAGCATGGGTGGTCAGCCGCATACCAACCTATAAGTCAAGGAACATACACGACAATTTAAATCAATAAATAATCATTTCTATGGACATCAAAACTAAAACAAATTCCAATTTTATAAACCCAAGCCGCCAACATTAGAGATCAACCGCCATTTCTATCTTTCCTTACATACTTCTTTCATTTCCTCCAGTCTTTGGTAAAGGTTTATGAATTTTTCATCTCAGCGAAGAGCAAATTTGAAAATATAAATGGTATATTTTTTGTGCTCCGCCGGGATTCGAACCCACGCCCTTCCATTCTTGCCACATATACTTTCTTCGTCAGTCTTTCCTCATTCATTCTCTCCATATGCTCAAACCATCGAGTATGTAGTAGTTATGTAATATTATATAGAAAGAAGTACTTAAGCAAAATTTTTTTTTTTTGAGATACGAGGTTTTGAAAGTAAGGCGACGATATTCTGACACCGCGAAATAATTTATGTTTTGCCAATGAATCTTTCTAGTGGAATACCTGTATATACGTATTTTACTAAACTACAGCCACTCGTGCATTTCCGTCGATATACGAAGATATACGAGTATACCCGAAGTGTAAAATTCTCGTAACTATAGGAAATAGACCGCATGCGAAAAATGTATCGAATCTTAAACAGCATCTCGAGCTGGCGTTTTGGTTTTCATACATTTTTGTACCTGTTTGGTCCAGTTTTAACGTAAACGCTTGAACTCCGTTACACCTAAATTTCGGACTTATAATTTTTTGGTCAAAAACGAAGGAGATATTATATTTAAAGCCAGTTCACGAATCCGCCACAGTTTATCCGTGGCGCCAAAGACTGGATCATTTTTTGTATGAAAATCTTTCTTTTTCCATTATTAATTATAAATTAGAGGAGAAAAAATAAAACAAGTAATGCATTGAAAACATAAAAAATATCACTTCAAATCCTAAAAGGAAAATAAACCATTAAAAGACGCTTTTAGCTACAATATCGTATGCAAAATTTGGGTACTTTTTAAATAATCATAAAAAATCAATGAAAAGTAAAAAAAAACAACTAACAAGTAGAAAAAATAAAACTAATCAAAATGAATGTTTTGAACTAAAAAAAAGTTAGGATTTATTCATAAGAACAGTGGAAATCTCCATTTAAGGTATCTCCGTAAATAAAATTATTTTGAATTGGTATTTTATGGAAAAAAATACCTTATTTTATGTGTTAATTTAAACTGGAGAAAAAATACTACCTTACTATTCAAAATATGGGTTATTTCGGTCATCAAAGTTGGGCGCGCTGACCTCTCAATCACCCTTAAGTTAAAGATTGCGACCCTGGTGCGTGAGCCAATGGATTCACACACACACGTCAAAATCGGGTGTTGTATGCGTAAGCTCGCGCGCCGGAAATTTCTTAGACAATGGGACGTGCTCTCAGCTCTGCATCTCAAGCTCGAATGTCGTTAAAACGAAATAAACAGCCGCTTTTATTCTGTAGCTTTTCGCCTAGCAAAATTGTATGGCATTTTCGGAGCTGTTTTTTTTATTGTATTTTGTTAAATTAACATGCATTATCACGAAAAAAAAATGCGGTCAACTTTGAGTTTGACTAATAAACTTACTATTCATATTATATATTTTTTGTATACTTTCATTCATAAAATTCAAGTTATTCATTGAACCCAGATAGCATTATTTCGATATATTTCATAAGTTTGTGTACAGTTTGACAGAATTCAAATAACTTTTACCATTTTTGGAAACGGTCAATCTGTAAATTATACATTTCTTTATTTTATTCTGACAGCAACAGATTTAAAAAAAAAGTAAACATAATGGACATTTAAAACCCAGAACACCGTTTTGGACGTATTCGCTCTATGGGGTCTAAAGTTATATATTTTGTTTAAGGGTGATTGAGAGGTCAGCGCGCCCAACTTTGATGACCAAAATAGCCCATATTTTTAATGCTAAGGTAGCATTTTTTTTCCAGATTAAATTAACACATAAAATTAGGTATTTTTTTCCATAAAAAACCAATTCAAAATAATTTTATTTACGGAGATACTTTAAATGGAGATTTCCACTGTTCTTATGAATAAATCCTAACTTTTTTTTATTTCAAAACATTAATTTTGATTAGTTTTATTTTTTCTACTTGTTAGTTGTTTTTTTTTACTTTTCATTGATTTTTTATGATTATTTAAAAAGTACCCAAATTTTGCATACGATATTGTAGCTAAATTCGTCTTTTAATGGTTTATTTTCCTTTTAGGATTTGAAGTGATATTTTTTATGTTTTCAATGCATTACTTGTTTTATTTTTTCTCCTCTAATTTATAATTAATAATGGAAAAAGAAAGATTTTCATACAAAAAATGATCCAGTCTTTGGCGCCACGGATAAACTGTGGCGGATTCGTGAACTGGCTTTAAATATAATATCTCCTCCGTTTTTGACCAAAAAATTATGAGTCCGATTATGAGTCCGAAAATGGTGTAACGGAGTTCAAGCGTTTACGTTAAAACTGGACCAAACAGGTACAAAAATGCATGAAAACCAAAACGCCAGCTCGAGATGCTGTTTAAGATTCGATACATTTTTCGCATGCGGTCTATTTCCTATAGTTACGAGAATTTTACACTTCGGGTATACTCGTATATCTTCGTATATCGACGGAAATGCACGAGTGGCTGTGGTTTAGTAAAATACGTATATACAGGTATTCCACTAGAAAGATTCATTGGCAAAACATAAATTATTTCGCGGTGTCAGAATATCGTCGCCTTACTTTCAAAACCTCGTATCTCAAAAAAATAAATATTCTTCTATATAATATTACATAACTACTACATACTCGATGGTTTGAGCATATGGAGAGAATGAATGAGGAAAGACTGACGAAGAAAGTATATGTGGCAAGAATGGAAGGGCGTGGG
This sequence comes from Agapetus fuscipes, assembly GCA_951799405.1. Taxonomy (NCBI): domain Eukaryota; kingdom Metazoa; phylum Arthropoda; class Insecta; order Trichoptera; family Glossosomatidae; genus Agapetus; species Agapetus fuscipes. The sequence goes on along the minus strand of OX637333.1, from coordinate 15,797,245 downwards.
TTCGAATCCCGGCGGAGCACAAAAAATATACCATTTATATTTTCAAATTTGCTCTTCGCTGGATGAAAAATTCATAAACCTTTACCAAAGACTGGAGGAAATGAAAGAAGTATGTAAGGAAAGATAGAAATGGCGGTTGATCTCTAATGTTGGCGGCTTGGGTTTATAAAATTGGAATTTGTTTTAGTTTTGATGTCCATAGAAATGATTATTTATTGATTTAAATTGTCGTGTATGTTCCTTGACTTATAGGTTAGTATGCGGCTGACCACCCATGCTGTAAAAATGGTTCAATTTGCCAATATCACCCCTGTCTCAGGGAAGGACGGCAAGAGTTGCAGGGTGTACCTATGTCCATTTGAGATTTGGTTTTTATGTTGTAGGTTCACATGAGGCATGTGCAAGCGCAAACTTGTACGTGTCTGGTTGTGAGAATGCATGTAATGTGAATCTCCAATGTAACATATCTTTGCAACTTACATTAGATTAGATTAGAATTGATATAAATCTCTGCAGCTTAGATTAGATAAGTAAATTATTTAAGTTAACCTGCTTTGTTTCATTGCTATAAAAATCACTTTAAGCAGAAATAAAGCACTTACTGCCTCTTTAATTGTACATTTGCTAAGAAAAAAAGTAGTATCTGTCACTTACTGCTTTTATGCTTAGTTTTTCTTATAACCAAAAAGCAGTAAGTGTTATAATTTTATGAATTTTTAATTTATTTTCATATTTTTTAATAGTTATACGTAAAAGGTCACTCACAAAAACCATGGTAAAAAATTGAAACTGAAATCTTTAAATTTAAATAAGTTAGCCCAACAAACTCAAGTTTGAAGTAGATTATCTCAAAACAAATATTTTGCAGATACTTCCTTTTTGGTAAGCAGGGCAGAACAGCAGAACGTCGCACTGGTAAATAAAAATAATGCTCTGCACACAAATCCGTGTTTGTATTCAAGATGCAATATTTTGTTAAAGTTTGTGTACAACACTCATACAACACTATTATGTGTGCTGAATCTTTTATCTGAAGATTCACAATTAATTATATAAAAAGTAAAACGCTCTCAAGGAGCGTTGTGTTACTTTCTATACAATTTTGTGAAAAATGAAATGTGTAACAAATAATAAATTAATTTATTTCGAAATAAAGTAAATACTTTTATTTTAAAAATGTACAACTTATTGATTTTAATTAAAGTCAGGATTTTTTTGATGTATTATAAAAAAGAAACACAAAATGGCTAAGAAAAGTTTCTAAGCCCTACCGGTGAATTCTAAAAGCGTTTACACAACCATAGCGTTTATCCAAAAGTTTATAAAAACTAAAACGCTGGGGAGTAACGCCATCTAATCATGATGAGTCAAAGTTATTTGACATAAAATTACGATTTTAGTTTCATAAAACAATTAAAGAGGTTCTTTAGTCCCGATATTAATAATCTTCTTAAACTCTCGTATAACCTTAAGGTGTATTTGAGACCAAAAACAACTTTGGCTATTCAAAAAAATATTTATAGGGTTAGCTTTCTATATATTTAAAAGAATTGAAAATATTTTTTTTTATTTTTTTTTCCTTCAAATCAGCTGGTAATATGCCAAAAACCATTTAAAAAAGGCTGACTTTCCAGCGCGACTCACTTGTTATTCATAAATATTTCAATGCCAAATATTTCATTTTTCGATAAAGTATTTATTCAGTTAAATTGAGACGATTTTCGAAAATTCATTTTTTACTTATTTACTGAGTTATAAATTTTGTTTCAAAATGTGTTTACGTAATATTTTTTTGTACGCGTTTTTAGTTCCTCCTGATCATTTTCCGCAAATATCACATCGTGGTTAAGTGAAACAAATGTTTTTAATTGTTTTCGTACATATTTTATTTGTCTAACAAAAAGAGGTAACATGTAAAGGCCTCTTGTAATTTTCGATTTTTGTTAATTTTCTATTTTTTACATAGATGGCGTTGGCCTATCCAATTTGATGGTTAGGCCGACAGAGGTGAAAAACAGTTTTCTTGAAGACCGATCGGGACACATGTATACATTATGTTCACATATTATATACGTATAAAATATGCAATAGGTATATGTGTAAATAAAATATACAGAATACGCGTAAAAATTCCGATATATGTTGACGGTACGACGGAAAAGAGACATGAACACCATGTCGAGTCGATAGAGTCGATAATAATATAATTTTGTATTCATTTTCAGGATTCCACGACATATCGATAAAAGACAATTCGTCCAACGATTACTCGGCCATAGACAAATCGGTCACACGACACTTCGTCCTCACGACTTTTCGGCAAACGAAATTTCGGTCAAAGACAAATCGGTCAACGACAACTCGTCCAACAACAACTCGGCCATAGACAAATCGGTCACACGACACTTCGTCTACACGACTTTTCGGCCAACGACATTTCGGTCAAAGACAAATCGGTCAACGACAACCCGTCCAAAGACAACTCGGCCATAGACAAATCGGTCACACGACACTTCGTCCACACGACTTTTCGACCAACGACTTTTCGGTCAACGACATTTCGGTCAAAGACAAATCGGTCAACGACAGCCCGTCCAAAGACCCGGCCATAGACAAGTCGGTCACACGACACTCCGTCCACACGACTTTTCGGCCAACAACATTTCGGTCAAAGACAAATCGGTCAACGACAACCCGTCCAAAGACAAGTCGGTCACACGACACTCCGTCCACACGACTTTTCGGCCAATGACATTTCGGTCAAAGACAAATCGGTCAACGACAACCCGTCCAAAGACAAGTCGGTCACATGACACTCCGTCCACACGACTTTTCGGCCAATGACATTTCGGTCAAAGACAAATCGGTCAACGACAACCCGTCCAAAGACAAGTCGGTCACACGACACTCCGTCCACACGACTTTTCGGCCAACGACATTTCGGTCAAAGACAAATCGGTCAACGACAACCTGTCCAAAGACAACTCGGCCATAGACAAGTCGGTCACACGACACTCCGTCCACACGACTTTTCGGCCAACGACATTTCGGTCAAAGACAAATCGGTCAACGACAGCCCGTCCAAAGACCCGGCCATAGACAAGTCGGTCACACGACACTCCGTCCACACGACTTTTCGGCCAACGACATTTCGGTCCAAGACAAATCGGTCAACGACAACCCGTCCAAAGACCCGGCCATAGACAAGTCGGTCACACGACACTCCGTCCACACGACTTTTCGGCTAACGACATTTCGGTCAAAGACAAATCGGTCAACGACAACCCGTCCAAAGACAACTCGGCCATAGACAAATCGGTCACACGACACTTCGTCCACACGACTTTTCGGCCAACGACTTTTCGGTCAACGACATTTCGGTCAATGACATTTCGGTCACATACAATATATGGTATTCAACCGGTCCGTAGTCTTATGATTTACACTTCTGACTCGTAAATGGAAGATTGTGTTTAGAGGGCTCTTGAGGTGTGATACACAAAAAAACAGCGCTCACCAAATAAATCATCCTAATTTTATTATTATTATTGTGGGTTCGAATTCCAGCGGAGCACAAAAAAATATAAGTACCATTTATATTTTCAAATATGCCCTTTGCTTGGTGACAAAAAATCATATACCTTTCCCAAAGCCCGGTCACTAAAGGTCCATCCAGCATTAGAGCAACTGGGTCTTGCTTAAGAATTGGTAATTTCTACAGCGACGACCAAGCTCGCAGAGGGCTCTTGAGGTGTGATACACACAAAAACAACGCTCACCAAATAAATCATTATTTTTTTTTAATTGTCGAAATAACGAATCGTGAAAATAAATAGTTTGTTAACGAACAGGTTTTCTAAGATATTCTGTGGAGCACATCTATATGTGACCGAAAGTCGTTTGAACGAAATTTCGTGTGAACGAAAAAACCTTTCCCAATGACCGGTCACCAAAGGTCCATCCAGCTTTACTTTATCCAGCAACTGGGTCTTGCTTGACAATTGGCGCTTTGTAGCGACGATGACCAAGCTCGTAAAAATGTCGATAGCTCAATTGGTAGAATGCTTGCATTCCATGCCGAGAGCAAGGGTTCGATCTCAAGGCTTACTCAGCCTTCACAAGAAATGAGAACCAGCCCCCTCGGGAGCTGGGAAACCCCCACTTCAAATGAAGTGGTTGGTGTAAAGCCGGCCACTTTACCTCTAAAAATAAATAGGTCCCGAATCCCGAAGTGACACTAAATACTGTAACTTCTAACTATAAAAAATAACTATGTAACTACTAACTTTATAGTGTAACTACACATAATGTGTAGCTTAGTTGCGTTCTGTGCTCCGCCGGGAATTGAACTTACAACCTTCCGATTAAGAGTTGGAAGCGTAGTCAATAGACTAAGGACCGATCTTTTTGCACGCATTTGGAAAAAAAATGTCGAATTCTAAGAAATATTATTATTTATTATACAAGAAGTAGGTAGGTACCTTTTGTTGGTATAACTTTTTCCTCGCTGACGATATTCTGCTGGCCATGTTGTGCTATTATTGTTATTTGAGATGCAGGTGTTTTCTTATGTAGGGCTGTCAAAAATATATTGTCTTCATGCGTGAAATTAATTTTAATTTTTTTTTTCATTACTTTGGTTTAGCTCAAAATCTATAATCTATAAATCGCTATTGCCATTTACGGCTCATATTTAATGCATAACCACAAGCAGGCACATTTAAGTTCGTGTTTACACATGTTGTACAATAACAGTAAAAAATATAATATCAGGATGATTTATTCGGTGAGCGCTGTTTTTGTGTGAATCACACCCTCCTCCTTCGAGCCCTCTGCGAGCTTGGTCGTCGCTGTAGAAAGCTCCAATTCTCATGCAAGACCCAGTTGGTGTAAAGCCGGATCGACCTATGGTGACCGACCTTTGACAAAGACAGATTAATTTTGCAACCCAACGAAGAGCAAATATTAAAAATGAAATCTTTTTTTTGAGCTCCGCCGGAATTCGAACCCACTTCCTTCCGATCCGGATTCAAAGTTTTAACCACTAGACTGCGGGCCGGTCTGCCTTTTTATGTGTCTTTATCTACAAAATAAACCAAATCTCACATGAACATGAACTTAGCAACTCTTATCGCCCTGTTTTGAAATCGGGGTGGCAATTGCAAAAGTGAACCAAGTTTTTTTCTGTATGGTTGTCAGCCTCATACCAAACAACTAGTTAAGGTTAATAATTATAGGCATTATTTCTTTTAAAATTACTCACCTTTGATATCTCTTTAAATATTAATTTATATTGACAGACTGCATTTGCGTCAACCCTTGTGAGTGATAAAAAATATATGCATGTGTCAGTTTGTGTAGTGGTGTGAGAAAAACTAACACACTGTTTTTTTTTTTGTACATTGATGGGATAGCTCCAAAACTTAATATATACATTTTGTATTATTTTCAAAACAATTCAAAGATTTCAATTAATGATATTTCAAAATAAAATTGACAGTTAATTGTGACCGGTTTGTAGTTCAGTAGTAACACTTCGAACTCTGAAAGGAAAGGTTGTGGGTACGATTCCCGGTGGAGCAAAAAAAAAAACATTTATATTTTCAAATTTTCTCGTCGCTGGGTTGAAAATTCATAAACCTTGACCAAAGACCGGTCATCAAAAGGTCTATCCAGCCTTACAGCCACTGGGTCTTGCTTGAGAATTGGCGCTTTCTAGAGCGACGACCAAGCTCGCAGAGGGCTCTTGAGGTGTGATACACACAAAAACAACGCTCACCAAATAAATCATTATTTTTTTTTAATTGTCGAAATAACGAATCGTGAAAATAAATAGTTTGTTAACGAACAGGTTTTCTAAGATATTCTGTGGAGCACATCTATATGTGACCGAAAGTCGTTTGAACGAAATTTCGTGTGAACGAAAAAACCTTTCCCAATGACCGGTCACCAAAGGTCCATCCAGCTTTACTTTATCCAGCAACTGGGTCTTGCTTGACAATTGGCGCTTTGTAACACATAAAAACAGCGCTCACCAATTAAATCAGCCTATTTTTTATTTTTTTAAATAACCTCGATTTGGAGATCCCTACGTTTGACAGTATGCCAATGTATTATAATGACCGGATAGCAGACAAAGTGAATAATATCAATGTATTGGTAGGGTCTGGCCGTCTTAGTGTGGAATTGTAGAAAAAAATATTATTATTTTAGCTAGCACATCTGCCGGCACACAGTCAAAGTTAAACATTATAAAAAAGTGCTAACCTTATTTAGTTACGACATTTATCAACAGATTACGAATTTTACGATTTTTTACGAATTCCGTGTATCTATAACTCCCTCTTAAGCTTTATAATTAAGATAAAAAATTAATAAACATGCTAGATTTTTTTCATTACTGTAACTATTTTGCTAAGACCATAAAGTGTAAGAAACAAAAACGGCAGATTTAACACGCCTTAAGATTTCGTCTGGAGCCTATTCAACCGCTACCTCTTCTACGCCTCTTAGAAGATAATCCAACTTCTCCTGATGATGTGAATACAACACTGATTGAAACATTGAGAAACCTGTTCTTTTTTACACCATAGTACAAACAATTACTTTTTTAATACCATCTACTAGAGATGGAAAAAACGGCTTAGTAAAAAAAACGAAAAAACGCTTACGCTTTTTAAAAAAAGCAGCTTAAAAAGCGTTTTTTCGTTTTTTGGGTTTATTGTAAATATAAAATTTAATTCATTTAGTAATTTCAGTTTTTCCTTATTTACTCAAAAACTATTGAGATTATTGAAAAAATTTTGAGTATTAAACCTAAACAATGTATAGTTCTGTAAGTTAAAAGCAAAAAAAAAAATCCAAAATACAGCACACACGAAAAAAAAGCTAAAAATGTAAAAAAAACGCGTTTTTTGAAATATTTTTTTGTGGTGGCAATTCGTTATATATTTTGTTTAAGCTTTATAATTAAGAAAAAAAATTAATAAACATGCTTGATTTTTTTCATTACTGTAACTATTTTGCTAAGACCATAAAGTGTAAGAAACAAAAACGGCAGATTTAGCTTTATAACACGCCATTAGCGTTTGAAAAAGCGTTTTAAAAAAGCAGAAGCAACTTTCGTTTTTCGTTTCGTTTTAAACGCAGCAAAGTTTTCGTTTCGAAACGAAAACTTTGCTGCGTTTAAAACGAAACGAAAAACGAAAGTTGCTTCTGCTTTTTTAAAACGCTTTTTCAAACGCTAATGGCGTGTTATAAAGCTAAATCTGCCGTTTTTGTTTCTTACACTTTATGGTCTTAGCAAAATAGTTACAGTAATGAAAAAAATCAAGCATGTTTATTAATTTTTTTTCTTAATTATAAACCTTAAATAAAATATATAACTTAAGAATTGCCACCACAAAAAAATATTTCAAAAAACGCGTTTTTTTTTACATTTTTAGCTTTTTTTTCGTGTGTGCTGTATTTTGGATTTTTTTTTTTTGCTTTTAACTTACAGAACTATACATTGTTTAGGTTTAATACTCAAAAAATTTTCATAATGTCAATAGTTTTTGAGTAAATATGGAAAAACTGAAACTACTAAATGAATTACATCAAAATTAGCAGAAGCAACTTTTTATACGCTTTTTTTTTCAAAACGACTTTTCGTTTCAATTGTAAGCGCGCTTAGTTGCTTAAAATAAAAAGCAGCTATTTTTAACTGCTTTTCGTTTAAACGGCCACCTCTACCATCTACATACAATATTCAACAACTATGATTCCAATTAAAAGCCATTAAAAAGTATTTTATCCAGATTTTTATTTTTTCATTACAAGTCAATTTATAATAGCTCAGCATCAAAGGCAAGTATTTACATTATGCATGAATAAATTACAACATTTTTTTATTTTTTTTTAAACTTATATCTATTACATAATAATTCAATAGTTTTATAAGCTGTACCTCACCAAAAAGAGGCAAAGATCGTGTGTGGTGAGGAAAGATGAATGGCACTTTTCGGATAGTAGACATATTATTATGGGAAAACTTACATTATTCTGGATGTTTTATTGGTGACATAGCCAATGTTTAAATTTTGATAAAAAACTGTTGCATATGCGGGGAACGCTAAGCTTATTTACAACAGCTTTACCTGCACATCGCAGAGATATCTGTTTGTAATTTACAATTTTTTTTTTCTGTTTGTATCATATTTACACAATTCCCTATTAATTATATTACACTTGGAGTTATTTATTAATCAAACATTATGAATTATCAATTCCTTCCTTTTGATCAGTCATTTCAGTACTTTTATCAATGGCCTTAAAAGCATTTTGAATCTCCATAAAATCCTGACCAAATTTTTCCGTCAAGTTCCTCACTTTTCTTGTAGTTTTCTTCTCATGACTCAACAAGTGCTTCCGAAGGTTTCCAGGTTGAACGCATCTAAAATCACACCGGGAACACATGAGAGGTTTTTGAGCCATGTGTGTCATTCTATGACGTCTCATGCCACTGTTATCAGAAGAAACGTAACGGCACAACTCGCAAGAATACGGTTTGAAACCAGAGTGTATACGCTTGTGAACCAATAAACTACCAGATAGAGATGTTTTATAATCGCACTCGCCACAAGCGTAAGGTTTAAGTTTGGAGTGAATTCTTTGGTGTCGCTTTAAATCAAATAATGTTAAACAGCTGTAAGTGCACAGATCACAGGGAAACGGTTTAGTAGAAAGGTGACAGAGTTTATGTCTTTTTAAATGTCCTGATTGTGCAGTAATAAAGTCACACTGGTCACAAGAAAATGGTTTTATTCCTGCGTGCATGGCTCTGTGCTTGCGTAAACTTGAGCGCCATATAGATTTAAAGTCGCATTGTTCACAAGAAAAGTATTTTTGTGATCTGGGAGGTGAAGAGTTTCCACCTGATATTTCAGGCATTTTAAGATGAGCATCGCGTTCACTCCCTAAAATCAAAATAAAAAAAAACAGTTTCAACATTATTTAAAACTATCAAAGGCCTACAAACCTCTAGACCAGGCTTGTCCAACATACGGCCGGCGGGCCACATTGTGGCCCGCGTAAGCCTGTCATCTGGCCCGCGACGACATCTAGTTATTGCGCAAAATGTTCTGGCCCGCAACGATTAAAAGTACAAAAGTACTAAATCCGGCCCGCCACGATTTTGAGTTGGACAAGCCTGCCCTAGACAGAGCAATGTGGCAAATGCAAATGCAACTAAGCTATGCATATAGTGTAACTTCTTGCCTGCATTATCCCCGAAGCGGTCTAATCTAATCTAAGCTGCAAAGATATATCAAGGGTGCCCATACTTTTTCTGGAGATCGAATAGGAAATCGACGGGGGGGGGGGGGGGGAGGGGTTGGCACGCAATTTCCAAAAGTACATTTTTTGTGTGGTCAAATAAAATGGGCAACAAAACAAATCAGTTGTTGGTGAGTAAAGATGTCTTCCAAGCAACACTTTTCCGACCACTGTCATAATAGATAGATGATTGAACTGAGTACCTAATAATGGATGATTGAACTTATTGCGCAATATCTATTGATGTCTTTCGTCGCGGGCCGTATGTTGGACTGGCCTGCTTAAGCCCATCAAATATAGCTCATCAATTAATAATTCATTATTGTTTCTATTAATGAGTTATTAATTAATAATTACTCAATAACATCTGTTGAACCAAGGTCAAAGTTAAAGTCAGGTGACCCAAGCGGGGATCGAACCAACGTTATTCTATTCCAAATACGCTAGAAAGATCAGCCTCTTGGCCCCCTCGGCCATAACACTGATTGATAGAAATGTAATAAAAATAAATCCTAATAACTTTTTCTTTGTAAGATTTTATTGAAATTACAAAACTAAATAAATTGTACAGTGGACTGCACATGACTTTATAGCACAAAATACGGTCCTGTTTAGGTCATAGCCAATTTTCATAACAAAACATTTAGTTGTGTGTAAGTAATGAAGCTAATCTTTTTAAGCAATCGTCTTTTTGCAGTATTATCATTGATCCCGTTTGTATCAAAACTAACACTTTGTTTGGTGGGTACCTATACTTTTCATTGATATTTCGGAAAGTTATGATTGATTATTATATGGGTACAACATACTAGATTTAAAGACTCGTAGCCTAGTATTTTATACTAGGGGCGTTGCCCCTGGCTGCTACGCAGCCCAACCCCTTAACATTTGGTGAATGTGTATATTGCGCATAGTTTCCTCGCGTTAAAATTCGGAAAACATGTAAAATAAAAACATGCAGCCTTTGAAAAAGAAAATCGACCACCCATACTTTAAAAAATGGTTCACTTTGCAGATTTCAGCTGTGTTTCAGGGAAGGTTGGCAAGAGTTGCAGGGCTTATGTTCATTTGAGAATGAGTTTTTGAGTCCACATGGACCATTTGTAAGCGCGAATTTTTACCTGTCTGCTTGTGAGAATGCATTTAATATGAATCTCAAATGGTATGTATCTTTGCAACTTAGATTAAAGAACTAAACAAAATAATTTCCTTGACTTATAGGTTAGTATGTGGCTGACCACCCATACTGTAAGTAATGGTTCACCATCTGAATCTAATTCTAAATCTAAATCTAAGCTGCAAAGATATGTATCATTTGAGATTCATATCAAATGCATTGCCATAAGCAGACATGCATAATTTCGCGCTTACACATGCCGCATGTGGACCAACAATATAAAAAAACCCAATCTCAAATGAACATAAGCCCTGCAACTCTTGCCGACCTTCCCTGAAGCAGGGGTGACATTGGCAAAGTTAACCATTTTTTACAGTATGGGTTTTCAGTCGCATACCAACCTATCAGTCAAGGAATGCAAATTTTATCTCTGTTTGAGGAAAAGTCGGCAAGAGTTGCAGAGCTTATGTTCATTTGAGATTAGGTTTTTATGTTATAAGTCCACATGGGGCATTTGTAAAGGCGAACTTATCCCTGTCTGCTTGTGGGAATACATTTAATATGAATCTCAAATGGTATGTATCTGTGCAACTTAGATTATGGAACTTAACAAAATAATTTCCTTGACTTATAGGTTAGTATGTGGCTTACCACCCATACTGTAAGAATGGTTTACCATGAAAATTTTATCTCTGTTTGAGGAAAAGTCGGCAAGAGTTGCAGGGCTTATGTTCATTTGAGATTAGGTTTTTATGTTGTAAGTCCACATGGGGCATTTGTAAGCGCGAACTTATACCAGTCTGCTTGTGGGAATGCTTGCATAGTTTTTTGTAGAATTTAATATTGCGCGTAATATTGTAGAACATTATTTTTTAGTCAAGTCAGCCATTTCCAAGAAAATCCCAATCGTTTTTTTCTTTCATATGGAAACCCATAGACGCAGATTGGCAAGAGTGTTGCCATAACTAATTTTCTTAGTGGCAGTTTAAGCAACGACCACACTGAAATTTTAAAGAAAATCGTTAGAGCCGTTTTTGAGAAAAGTGTAATTTTGTTTTTTTTTACATGGCAGCCATCTTGAATTTTCAGGTTGCAGCCATGCCAGTCGGCTCATCAAAATCTGTGGTGGTCAATTCTCTAAATCCAAAAATTGGTGTCTCTGAAATCAGTAGTTCCGGCTGGGACATACATACATCCATACGGACGGACGGACGGACAGGTTCGACAAATTAGGTTTTTTTGCATGTCCTGGTGCAGGACAACTCATTTCCGTTGAAACCTCATTTTTTTTTTTTTCGGACGAATATAATACCTACTTTATAACAGTTCCTTCAGACTGCTATAAAGTAAATATATTTTGCAAATAAGTAAACAAAATTTTCTTTCTTGTGAACTTAAAGCAAGTTTTACAAAATCGTGTTTTTATGGGCCTTTTTAATATTTACGATAAAAAATTTGAGATCGTGTAAACGGTACTTTAAATAATTTTTTTTAAAAGTGTTGTTCAGTTTTTTGTAGAAATTTATATTGCGCGTAATATTGTAGAACATTTTTTTTTAGTCAACTCAGCCATTTCCAAGAAAATCCCAATGGTTTTTTTCTTGCATATGGCAACCCATAGACAAAGGTTGGAAATAGTGTTGCCATAACTAATTTTCTTAGTGGCAATTTAAGCAACGACCACACTGAAATTTTAAAGAAAATCGTTAGAGCCGTTTTTGAGAAAAGTGCAATTTTATGTTTTTTTTTACATGGCAGCCATCTTGAATTTTCAGGTTGCAGCCATGCCAGTCGGCCCATCAAAATCTGTGGTGGTCAATTCTCTAAATCCGAAAATTGGTGTCTCTGCGATCAGTAGTTCCGCCTGGGACATACATACATACATCCATACGGACGGACGGACACAGTTCCTTCGGACTGCTATAAAGTAAAAAAGGAACTCCTAAAAATTAGGCTTAGCTAAGTAATAAACTGCTTTTATTATAATGTTCTCTTATTCAGAATCTGACACTTCCTTGACTTATAGGTTGGTAGGAGGCTGACCACCAATATTGTAAAAAAAAAAACACTTTGCCAATGTCACCCCTGTTCCATGTAAGGTCAGCAAGAGCTTGCTTATGTCCATTTGACATTGGATTTTATGTTGTAAATTCACATGCAGAATAAGTAACGAGAACTTATACGTGGCTGCTTATGGGAATGCATTTAATATGAATTTTAAATGTAATCGATCTATGCAACTTTTTAAATTATTATTTTTATTATTAGAATATGCATTGTCAGATAATAGGTACCTACTTAATTGTTAACATCACAACGCGAAGCGACTTAATTACACATAAAGTGTAACGTCTTACCTGTGTTTTCCTTGTGGCTATTTGGGACTTATTTATAGGGTAGGCCTCACGCCAATCACTTCGGTTGAAGATGTGGTTTCCCAGCTAACACACGGGGGCGGTTCATATTTATTGTGAAGGCTGAGTACTCCTTGCTGGTATTTATTTTGGGTTTTAAATAAACACCGAAACGCGAAATCCTTTCTGGCACCCATGTTGGAGATCAAACCCTTGCTGCAAAGCAAACCTTGAATGCAAGCATTCTACTAACTGTGCCATAGACCGGACTTTTGCAAGCTTGGTCGTCGCTACAGAGTGCCAATTCTCATGCAAGACCCAATTGCTGTACGGCTGGATGGACCTTTTTGTGACCGGTCTTTGGTTAAGGCAATGAATTTTCCAACCCAGCAAAGGGCATTTGTGAGTATATATATAACATTACTCGCAATTAAGCTACACATACAGTGCAACTTCTTGCCGCGTCATCCCCGAAGGGTTTCGCATGTGGTGAGTCGAACCTATTTATTTTTACAGGTAAAGGGGCAAGCCTTTTGCAATCACTTCAGTTGAAGTAGGGGTTTCACAGTTCCCGAAGAGGGTGGTACACATTTCTTGTGAAGAGTGAGTAGGTAAACCTTGCCGGTAATTGATTTTGGCGTTAGAAAAAAAAAACCGAAACGGGGAATCATTTATGACACTCTGGGTGGGATTCGAACCCCGAGCTCAGGGCATTGCTCATGCTCATCCTGTATGTATGTATGTGTCAGAAGGACCCACAGCGCATGGACGCTCATACAAAGTTATATATTTTCTCAAGTGGCGTTACATCTTCCCGTGAAGTCAAAGCAACGGCACGACAAAACATAAACCTCTATGCCCTTGGTGTGCCCATAACTATAAAAGTACTTAAATAGTTCGTTGATAATGAAGCTATTTTTTTTAACTGCATATCTCGGGTGGCACTCCTTACAGGCACGTGTGTAGGGTATAGGCAAATACACTTCAGAATGAATATTTTTTTTTTTTTTTAAGAAATCCTGTGCGGGAGACTCCCTAGATTCTAAAGACTCTAGGGGTCTATGACACTTGTTGTAGTGCCGCAGAGGTGTACGAGCTTGGTCGTCGCTACAAAGCGCCAATACTCAAGCAAGACCCAGTTGCTGTAAGGCTGGATGGACCTTTGGTGACCGGTCATTGGTAAGGTTTATGAATTTTTCAACCCAGCGAAGAGCACATTCGAAATATAAATGGTATATTTTTGTGCTCCGCCGGGATCCGAATTCACAACCTTCCATTTACGAGTCCGAAGTGTTGCCACTACGGACTACGGACCGGTCCAAGATGCCAACGACACGCGGTGTACCTGAGCGGTTACCCATCCAAGCACTGACCACGCCCAATGTTGCTTAACTTCGGTGATCTATGGGAACCGGTGCTTTCAACATGGCTAACGTCGTTGACTAATATTTTCTTCTATTCCTTTAACCATTCTCACAATATGAATGGTCATTGGTCAGGAGCAACACGGCCGATTGTTTGCATCGTGCCTTTTGTATTGCCGGCCCTCTGCTTTTTAATGCTGTGGAGACAGCTGTGGAGAGTGCAAATGTTTGTAAATCATTATTGAAGACATGTCTGTTCAGGAGGGGCTATGGCTCTGCAGTGCCCTTGCGGTGAACTCACAAAACGGCACTAAAAATATTGTTATATTGAATATTATTATTATCCTAACTTTTCTTTATTAGTAACATGAACCAACTGATGTATTACATTATTCTGACAATGCATTTATTCTGGAACTGAAAAGAATGTGAATGCGATGTACTTCTATGCATACCGTACATATTTAACAATTTGTCTTTCGTGGATTCAAGATATTCGGAACATGAAAAGAATTCAATCACCTTTTTATCACAAAATTAATTAAATTATATCTTAAAGCATTCAATGAAATAAAGTATATATGGGCAAACAATTATGGCAAAGCCATAGGGACCTAGCAGCCATCTGTGCGCGAGCGCGGATTGGTCTGCTAGTAATGTATAAAATATTTATTATGAAAAAAAATAGCATAAGTAAAAGTACATTGAATGCAAAATGTCAAATCTGTATTAAATTTTTAATCTCTAACATTACAAAAAGAATGTAAAATAATACTGGTACAATATAAAAATTATCTTGATGCTGATGTTGAAGCGTGACATTGGTGGTGGTCCTCCACAAAATGTTCGTAGTTAGGGATATTCTCAGTTAAAGCTAGATGCAAGCAGGCTGTCAGGTGGTCATTTGTGAGACGAGTACGATATTTTGATTTTGTTACTTTCATATGAGAAAATGCAGACTCGATGCAAAAAAACAGTTATTTGCGGTGCTATTTGCTTTATTAACCAAGCAGATAATATGTTCTTCATGAAACTTCATATTTCTCTATGTCGCTTTTTTCTTTTGCCAAAAACAACAGTTTTAAGGTCGATAAATATTTTTTTAGCTATCCTCGGCGATCGAACTTAAAACCTCCCTCGGTCGACCGGTCGATCGCGATCGGTAAGGGCACCTCTGATATATATCATTTAAGATTCATATTCAACGCATTCCCACAAGCCGACATGTATAAGTTCGCGCTAACACATGCTGCATGTGGACCTACAATATAAAAACCCAATCTCAAATGAACATAAGCCCTGAAACTCTTGCCGTCCTTCCCTGAAACAGGGGTGACATTGGCAAAGTGAACCATTTTTACAGCATGGGTGGTCAGCCGCATACCAACCTGTAAGTCAGAGAACATACACAACTGTAACTGTAACTGTATCCTGCCGCCGTTCCACTAGGGGTGGCCGGTACCTCCGCAGATGCGCCTCCACTTTTTTCTGTCCTTACAAACCACTTTCATTTCCTCAATATTCATCACCTTTTTCAAACATACTCTTCTCTTATAACAACAAATTTCATTTTTTAAATAAACAAATAATAATATGTATGGACGTCAAAACTAAAAACAAAACAAATTCCAATTTAATTAACCCTAGCCGCCAACATAACAGATCAACCGCCATTTCTTTCTGTCCTTACAAACTTCTTTCATTTCCTCCAGAGTCATAACCTTCTCCATACAGGCTCTTCTTTATTATGACTCTGGATATTCCATTCATTCGCAATTTTGAATATTTGGTACATCCATACCTTTCTCGGTCTTCCTCTACCACGACATCCATCTATTCTTGCAACATATACTTTTTTCGTCAGTCTTTCCTCATTCATTCTCTCCATATGCCCAAACCATCTTAACAAACTTCTTTAAATCTTCACTTTCACACTTTCTCTTGCATGTAGCAATTCGGGACTTTTTATTTTTACGGGTAAGGGGGCTGGCCTCACACCAACCACTTTCAGTTGAAGTAGGGGTTTCCCAGCTCCTGGGGAGGCTGGTTCTCATTTTTTGTGTAGGCTGAGTACACCTTGCCGGTATTTATTTTGTGTTTGAAATAGACACCAAAACTATGGCAAATATGCGAAACGTGCATGGCATGCCAGATTGTTTGAAGGGTAGGTATATTTAATGCACGCCAACAAGCAAACACATGGAAGTTTGCCCTGAAACATGCTGCGAGTGTATCAACTTACAAAACAATACCCTAACCTTTAATGAATATAAACCCTGCAACTTTTTCATGAAAGAAGTGTGACATTGCCCAAAGCAAACAAATATTTTCCAGTATGGACTGTCACTTTCACACTAACTTATAGACAGAAGTACAGACCTACATGGCTGAAAATTAATGTGGTGGAAATCAGAACTAACCCGCCACCTTGTATGCCGTTTGATAATTCAACGCAAAATTAGTTGAATTGCTAAAATTCAAGAAGTCCCTATTTGGTTAGAAAAAAGGTAGTAAATACTGAAACAATTGTAATAGGGCTGTCGTCTAAATTCATTTTAAGCCGTGTATATCTAATAATAAAATTTAATAAACCTTTACTGCATCCCATTGTCCTGCCACCATTTTTTTAATTAAGATCTTTTCTCTGCGGGCAAACGTCACAGGCCAGGGTCTGTAGCAACCTAAACAAAATATCGGTTTTCTATTTCCCTAGCAACCCGGCCGGGTGACACAAACCATTTTTTTGGTCCGTCATTTGTGCCAAGGCCATTTTACCAACCTGATCTAGTCATATTTTTAGATAAGTAGGTATACTTAATTTAAAAAGTAAAAACCTTACGTCTTGGATTTTCCAGTGAATTATAAATGATCTGTGAAGAAGGTGGTTGGAATGATAAATCCTCAACTTCAAGTTTAATGTCGCATTTCAGGACGTCCTCATCCATTGCTTGCTCAAATATTGATTTTCCCACAAGTATGAATTGATACTTCTTCAATTTTAAGATGAGATAATGTATGTATTTTGTTCTTTCTGATAACTGATTTGCACAGACTTGGCACAGACTGATTTTTTTCCCCTTAGGGATGGCCGAATAATCGATATATTAAAAGTACCGATATTTTTTTAAAGTATCAAAATCGTATGAAAAACGATATTTTCTTTGCAATGTTTTTTGGCCCTTCTCACTTTAGAGGTGGTTGTGTTTGAAAACAAACATTTTAACGTTAAAAATCGCTTGCTCTATGTCCGGTCGATAGTTCAGTTCGTAGAGTGCTTGCATTCCATACCGTGAGCTTGGATTCGAATCCAACCGAGGGTGTCAGGTTTTGGTTTTATTGGAAACCTCAAAATAAAATACCGGCAAGAAATGAGTACTAGCCCCCTCGGGAGCTGGGTTACCCCCGCTTCAACTAAATTAGTTGGCGTAAGGCCAGCCTCCTTACTTGTAAAAATAAATATGTTCAACTCGCCACATGCGACCTGTAACTGTAACTGTAACTCTGTCGCCATTCCGCTAGGGGTGGCCAGAGCCTCTGCAGAGTTGCCTCCATTTTTTCCTATTCTTACATACTTCTTTCAATTCATTCATATCCATCACCTTTTTCATGCATTTTCTCCTTTTACGCATAGAGTAAGTCAATGCTTTTACGCTCACTTTGTATATCCCATTCCTTCACAATCTCCTCAATCTGATCACTCCATACTTTTCTCGGTCGTCCCTTCCCTCTTTTTCCTTTCACACTTTCTTTGTATACATACTTTGTCAATCTATCATCATTCATTCTTTCCACATGCCCAAACCATCTCATCACATTCTTTTGTACCTTAACTTTCACATCCTCTTTCAAATTACATTCTTTTTTTACCCATTCATTCCTAACTCTATCCCTCAGAGTTTTTCCTGTCATGCTTCTCAAATGCTTCATTTCCACCGTACATACTTTACTCATTTCGCTATCGTTCACTGTTCATGCTTCACTTCCATACATCAAGGTCGGTAACAATATGCCATTGTGTACCACCATTCTCAGATCCATCGTCAATCGCTTGTTCTTTGCTATTCTTCCTATTGCACCGACCACTTGCTTTCCTTTACACATCCTATTCTCAAGTTCTCTGGTCATCTTTCCATTCTTCTCAAACATACTTCCCAAATATCTAAATTCATCCACAATTTCAACTTTCGTACCGTTCAACATAAACGTGCATTCTTCATTTTCATCCGTTCTGTCAAAACTCAGTACTTTCGTCTTACTTGCATTAATTTTCAACTTGTTCACACACAGAGCATGGTTCAGACTGTATTGTATGTATGTCCCAGCCGCAAAACAAATAATATTATGAGGCAATGTTTATTGTTCTTACATGTTCTTACATAGGACTAATTTAATGACGGTTACATAAAAAAAAAAGGAAAACTGTACCAGATCATTTAGGTCATTTTGGTTCAACAAGTGTGGCTTTGCAGAAGTAGACACCTCCACAGAGAATTCAGAATCCGACTTTTCAGTATCCTCCTATGATGGATTCGTTTCTACATTGAAAATTTTCTGGAGGTCTCGGTATGGGCAATGATTCGTCGTGTGGAACAGGCCTTATAGCCGATTCGACATTGTTTGTGTCTGTGATGTGCTTCTTTTTTTTCATTTCGATATCTCATTTCTTTTTTCGACGACGAATACAAGATTTTATAGCAGTTCATAAGCACTGTTCGGTAAAAATATTAAAGCACCATTTTGAATGTCATTTTGAATAGACCTTAATTTAATTCACGATTTTTACGTTTTCTTGAATGTTACTCATGGCCTCAGTGTGTTACTGGTTCACGAACGTTATGGTACAAATTTAAACGGCGATACCCATATTCCCCACATTTGGTTTATTTTTCCCAATCCACAAAAAATATACGGATTCATTTGGCTAATCAATTGTTTTCAAAGTTTTTTAAATTATAAATTGCATAACAAATTTATAAATTGATTATTTGCTTTTATTTTTCATCTTTTTATTCGATATTGTCAATGGTTATTGTTTTAATAATTATTTATATACGACTGTTTGGGCGGATTGTTAGGTTGATTTGTTTATAGGTAGCTGGCCATAAAATCCTTTTGTCCTTTAGCCTTTAAACTGACCACTCCTACTTTACCTAAACACCTCTCCATGGGGAGTACTTGTGTGAACGTGGCCGTGGACAGATTTGTTTACGGTATCTACTCACATCGCGCGCGAACGAAGAAAAAATCACACACAAAAATAACGCGACCAGTGCTCCGCGAAGAAGCAATCCATTGGAGATAAGGTGAGTCCAGACTTTAATTCCGTGATTCCTTTCCCCTTGCTCCTTTGGTTAGCTGCCTGGGCAGATTTGCTTGGCAGTTCGCCCCAACGCGATTTATAGAGAACCAGTGCGGTTAAAATAACCCTCTCACGCATCTCACATGATAGCGCTGAACTTGGCGTTATCAACGACTGAAAATTCCCTATTTTTTAAATAATATTCATAAAGTCTCTAAAACAGTTTTTTTTGAAATAC
This sequence comes from Agapetus fuscipes, assembly GCA_951799405.1. NCBI lineage: Eukaryota > Metazoa > Arthropoda > Insecta > Trichoptera > Glossosomatidae > Agapetus > Agapetus fuscipes. Next base: position 15,777,558 of record OX637333.1, on the reverse strand, counting down.
GACATTGAACGGACGTAATTTCAGCCGTCCAAAATTGGTCACAGGCTCAACTGTTCCTAGGTTATACCATAAACGAGAATCAATATTTCAAATTTGGTCTAGTCCGGCTTTGTACCCAGACTAAGTAGTCGCCAGATAAGCCGTCGGCGAAATATGACAAGTAAGAATAACACCGTTACTGTCAAGAATATTAAAACACTTTTTAACACGAACTGACTTGTGGAACGAAATGTTTTCAGCCTTATTTTCGGGTTTTAATTGGGAATTTGGGATAATGTAACCACTCATCAATGCAGCAGTTTATTTTTAAGTAATTATTCTTTAAAAGATTCACTTGTTAACACTTTAGCCTCAGTTCAGACACGGCGGGAACCGCGTGTTTACGAATCGCGCGGTTTCAAACCGCAAAATTGTGATGCTATTCAGACACGCGCGGTTAGTATGCGATTCGTCAGTTTCTAAATGGAGGTCGACGAAGAAGTGTGTTTACTGTGGTTGCTCCTTAAAAAAAAGAAAAGAAAAAGGCGGTATTGGGTGCATCCAATATTACGTGACCGACTAGTACATGGTCAGTTCGTAACGTTATATCCCAATTTAAGAATGTATGATAACAAATTTTTTGACTATTTGAGAATGTCAATAAAATCTTTTGATGAACTAATTGAACTGATCAGGCAAGATATTTCATGCTCTGAAACGCATTTGAGGCCAAGCGTGTCACCGGAAGAGAAACTCGTAATAACTTTAAGGTAAGATTTATTTATTGTTCTTCAAAATCAGCATAAATATTTTCTATAACTGTAGAGGACTGAGAGCCAGAACTAAATTGCGATGGTGACGGTGACGGTGCCGGAACAGGAGGAGATGATCCAGATGTAGTAAAATATCCTTGCGGGCTTGTATACTGTTGTTCTTGCCAATACGTAGGTGTGATCTGCTGAGTATTGTAGCGAACAGGGGGTGGTAAGCTTTGTCCTTTTTGTATCACTTGAAGTAATTCAATTTTGGTTGCTAAACGCCTATTTTCTGGTACTTTTTTAAGTTCTTTATATAACGACAAACAAAAGAGTTTGTCGTCATCTTGCTTGGTAATACTATTTTCTTGAAGTTCATTCTGAAAATGTTTTCGTGACTCGATACTTTTTTCTATTAAAACAGCTATTTTTTCTTCTGGCACTTGTGTTTTCTTACGTTTAGGGGGACGTATTTCAGTGGCTTCGGTTGCATTGGCGTTTAGTTCACTTGTCTCCTCACTTTGCCTTTCATTCTGTTCTTCAATATTAGTTGTAGTGTCTTTATTACTTACACTATTCTGCAACGCAACTAAGCTACACATATAGTGTAACTTCTTGCCGCGTTATCCCCGAAGGGGTCGCATGTGGCGAGTTGAACCTATTTATTTTTACAGGTAAGGGGGCCGGCCTTACGCCAACCACTTCAGTTGAAGTGGGAATTTCCCAGCTCCCGAGGGGGCTGGTACTAATTTCTTGTAAAGGCTGAGTAAACCTCGCCGGTATTTATATAATGGGGTTTTAAATACACACCGAAATTGGAAATCATTTCTGAGACCCTCCTCGGTGGGATTCGAACCCGAGCTCACGGGGTAGAATGCAAGCACTCTACCAACTGAGCTATCGACCGGACACTATTCTGCAGGAAAGATAATCTTGAAAAATACATATATCGGGCTCCTTTACGAGCACCTGAACCAGAAGGAGTTGTTTTTTCTTTTTTGTATTCTTTATTGTAGCAATCTCGTATGTTTTTCCATTTTTTTTGGAGTTGTGTACCTAAAAATAATAACATTATTAATAATATTCTTGTTTCAGATATCTTGGTACGGGTTATTCATTTGGAGAACTAAGCTACAATTATCGCCTAGGAAAATCGACGATTACTGGAATTGTCCGCGAAGTATGTAAATCATTGTGGAATAAGTTGGTAAACATAGTCATGCCCGAAGCGACTGAAGATATCTGGAAGACAATAGCACGAGACTTTGAGAGATATGCAAATTTTCCAAATTGCATTGGTGCTATAGACGGCAAGCATATCCGAGTTATAAAGCCTGTTGATTCGGGTTCTTTGTATCATAACTATAAACATTTCTTTTCCATAGTGCTCTTAGCACTTTGCGACGCCAACTATTGCTTTACTTATGTTGATATTGGGGCTTATGGCAAAAGCAGTGATTCTGCTATATTTAAAAATTCGGTTTTTTATAAACGCCTGACAGAAAAATCATTAAACATACCAACACCTAAACCAAAATCTAATGTAGACCTAACACCAATGCCTTATGTTATAGTTGGAGATGAAGCCTTCGGCTTAGCAGAAAATTTAATGCGCCCATATTCAGGCAAATGTTTACCATATGAAAAAAGGATTTTTAACTATAGGTTATCGAGAGCCCGACGTAATATTGAGTGCACTTTTGGTATTTTGGCGAACAAATATCTTTCATAGGCCTATAAATGTAAACATAGATTTTGCCGAAGATATAATAAAAGCTTCTTGTGTTCTACATAACTATGTGCGGACTAGAGATGGTCTAAAATTTAAAGATACTTTATATAATGCACCCATGACTAATCTCAATACCTTGCATGCGGGAAGAGGGACACCGTCATCTTTGAATATCAGAGATAAATTCGCTCATTACTTTGTGAACGATGGGCGTGTTCCATGGCAAGACACAAAGATATAGCTGCAACTAACATACCGTACTTGTAATGTTTAGGTACATAACTAAATGTAAACAAAGGAAATATGGTAATACCGTTGTGACCTTCATTTGAAAAATGCTCGAAATGTATGCATAAAGCAGCCGAAGTTTGTTTATATTTATTTAAGTACCTAAAGTATACGGAGAGTATAATATACGCTTCATAACAATAATTATAACATAATTCTGTCAATTATTTTTTGGTGAATAAACCTACTTACTTAAAATATTCTTTTTTTCCACCGTGTCTTCGCAATTTCCAAATATCTCCACCAACTCTTGCCAAGCTCGGTTCTTGATAATTTTATTTGAGTAATCATCACACTGAATGTCCCATATTGCAGGTCTCTTCTCCACCTCATCAATAAATAGTTCAGTGTCGAAACGATCCATGGCGAACTCACGAACAGTGACGTGCTCACCGCGCGGTATCCGCAACGCAACTGAACGCGAAGTAAAGACTCCACAGTAATAGAAACGCGCGGGAGCAGCGCGATTCTATTTTCTGGCGGTTGGGTTGCGGTAACCGCGCGGCTTGATTAACCGCGCGGTTATGTCTGAACGATTACTAACTAACTCATATAAATAAGACCCGCGCGATTTCCATGCGATTCTATAATCGCGCGGTTCCCGCCGTGTCTGAACTAGCGCTTACACTTGATAAATCACTCCGAATCTCCGGCGGCGGTTTTGTTTGTTTGGCTGCAAGCTACAAGCCCAACAGAATTTTGCGGCGTTTCCCGTTCCCTCGTACTAATACAACCTAACAGATGTGCGTCTCTTTCAAACAAGTACACTCGCCCGCGTGTTAGCTGAAACATTGCTATGATGTTGTATCACTCTCTCTCCTACTGAGTTTCACATGTCTTCTCTAGCCTTACTTACTCTGTGGAAGTGACAGATGTTGGCAATTTTGATATTATGATGAGGGTGGATTTCTGACTGTATTTTTAACGTACAAGTTGACAAGTTACAATTTACAAGTAACAAGCCTTGTAATTTACAAGTTACAATTACAAGTGTATTTCTAACATTGCGTTTTCATGGGTACTTCTGTTTTTTACAAGTCTCATCATTTTACAAGTCTGCAATATCGATTTTACAATTTTTGGTAACATCTCTACTAAAAAAAAAGTTTGCTCTATGGCTCAGTTTAGGGTCAAGCAAGTTCACAGAGTATATTATAGTTCCCCATTTGGGCTCGGGAACCGGAAATACATGAATGGTGGTAAATTTCAATTGACTACAAGGCGGAAAATTTAAATTGGCTTCGAAAATATTAATCTTAGTATAAAATCATGTTATTATATAGCCGTTATTACAATCGAATCTAAGTTGCAAAGATATGTTACATTGGAGATTCACATTACATGCATTCTCACAACCAGACACGTACAAGTTCGCGCTTGCACATGCCTCATGTGAACCTACAACATAAAAACCAAATCTCCAATGGACATACACCCTGCAACTCTTGCCGTCCTTCCCTGAGACAGGGGTAACATTGGCAAAGTGAACCATTTTTACAGCATGGGTGGTCAGCCTCATACCAACCTATAAGTCAAGGAATGGCGGCAAATTTAAATTTGTGGCAGTTTGAAAATATAAATCGTAGTATTGAAATTATTATATTAGGTATTATTGCAAAAATGTCTTTAAAATTTAAATTAAATTGAAATTTATTTTCACTAAATTTTGTATTTTTAGTTAGGCTTTTGGCTGGGGAACCGGAAATATATGAATGGTGGTAAATTTAAATTGGCTGCTAAATCTTAATCTAAGCTGCAGAGATATATATCATTTAAGATTTATATTAAATGCATTCCCACAAGCAGATATGTATAATTTCGCGCTAACACATGCCGCATGTGGACCTACAATATAAAAACCCAATCTCAAATGAACATAAGCCTTGCAACTCTTGCCGTCCTTCCCTGAAACAGGGGTGACATTGGCAAAGTGAATCATTTTTTAAAGTATGGGTGGTCAGCCGCATACCAACCTATAAGTCAAGGAATCCAATAATAAAAAAACAATTGTCATTGTATAGGTTTTCCTGATGAATATTTTTAATAACCATCTTTGCAATAGGATGGCACTTACAAATATCATAAATATAGCTGAACATAGATAAACTGAAAAGTAATCTTTTTTTTTTAGTACATGTACCTTAAGGAGGTTACTGCTGAAAATTTAATTAAAAAGAAGATATATTATTGTAAATCAAGCTAGAACGTATGCTTTAACAGCATAATTTGACAAATTTATAATTTTTTTAAGGGATCCTAAGCTCTATAGCTCGCGTAATCGACCAAGCATGGGATTTTTTTCCTTTGGGTCTGTTGGCTAAGCTTTTAGAAATCTCTCCACTTTTTCTAAGACAAACTTGTATGGATATAATTGATCTGTACTTAAATCTTGCGCAAATAAATCATATGGGTATAAAGGAATTTTTCGAAAACTAACTGAATGTTTCACACTTGATATCATGCAGAGCTTCTGAAGTTATGAGTGCTCCCACTTTTCCCAAAGCTCAATACCTGTAGAAAGTTTATGCCAATGTAGAAAAATCGATGGTACCAGTCAGCCTCGTTTGAGAAGTTGGCGATGCAGCTTTGGAAATGATTTTTGTGAGACTGGCTGTGGAGATATTTGAACAACTCAATGATGATGGTGTTTTATGTTGTTTTAAGATTTAGGCATGTTCTTTTACCATCTATATGTTTTGGTTTCTTCTGCATAGATTATTTTTTTTATTATTTCTTAGTTACTTTATAACGACTATAGCCGGATAAGAGTTTTAGGCTTACACGGCCGGCTGAAGATGCTGGAGTGATGTTTTCCAGGATCTGTTGCCGTGGTCTGTGGGAGCTGGAGCTTGCGGACGTTTCGCCCATTTCTACGATGGGCTTCTTCAGCGTGAAGTATGATGATGATGAAGATCTTGATGAGAACTGTGACTAAAGCTGTATTTCCAATAATCATTTTCCCTAATGTTTGCTAGTCAGTTAGGAAGCTTCACTCTTGTGCGAACACCGCAATCTCTATGAAAGGCGCATTGATTTATTTCCTTACATTTACCTACAGGACAAAATGTCAAACAGCACATTATTCATCATCTTCATCATAAGCTCAACAGCCCTGGGTGGGGTTTTTTAAACAAATTCAGTTGTTCTAATGTTTGCACATTCACCGAGTGAAAATTCATTTGTAATTGAATAATTAAAAAACTTTTTTATTTAAAAAACACATAGTTTTTATTTTAACATATGAGTTATAATGCCTCTTCTAACAAAGCCCACCTTTAAAAACACCCACCCACTTTCTCCTCTCTAAATAAATATGCATTCCTTTCTAACAATACCTACCTACTTAAAAAATCCACTTTCTCTTCCCAAAATGTACTTATTTGTTCCTAACCCTTGTATTTTAATTTTAAAAACTTCAGTTAGCCTCTGATAATGAACCAAGCAGGTTCGACAGCGCTTAGGCAGTATAACTCATATGTGAAAATAAAAACTATGTGTTTTTTAAATATTCAATTAAATTCAGTTGTTTTTGGAAATTTTGAGTGTTTTTTTGTGATTGTCAAACCATTTCTTGTCCAGTTGTGCAGTTACATTTCTGCTATAAAAGATACATATCATGACACTAGATACTTTCTAAAATAATAAAGCAAATTATAACAGTTATAGTCAGCCTGTTGGTATGAGGCTGATAACTCATACTGTGAAGAATGGTTCACTTTGCTAATGTCACCCCTGTTTCAGGGAAGGTCGGCAAAAGTTGCAGGGTTCTTGTTCATTTGAGGTTTGGATTTTATGTAAGTACACATGCAGCATTTATAAGCATGAACTTACACATGTCTGTTTGTGGACATGCTTTTCTAATCTAAATCTACTTAAATCTAAGCTGCAAAGATCATTTAAGATTCGTATTCAACGCATTCCCACAAGCAGACATGTATAAGTTCGCGCTAACACATGCCACATGTGGACCTACAATATAAAAACCCAATCTCAAATGAACATAAGCCCTGCAACTCTTGTCGACCTTCCCTGAAACAGGGGTGACACTGGCAAAGTGAACCATTTTTTACAGTGTGGGTGGTCAGCCTCATACTAACCTAATATGAATTTTAAATGTTAATATATCTTTGATTAAATGAAACGATCACCCGAAAAAGATTTCACTCAGTTGTAACTGTACTATATGGCAGAAATCAATTCACTGTTAGGGCAATTACTATCTATTATACAAAATCAAGACCAGTCTAGTCTAGTGGTTAAAAAATACTGTGTTCACCACAATAACAAAGATCAGCTTTTTTCCTCGTTGAGGTGAGGAAAATGATGATTATGGAACATGCCAGCGCTTTGTACCAGATTTCTTAACATTGTATTCACCGTGCCTGAAACACATGGATAATTGACAAAATTGCACCAATTTTTTCAGCATTATTCAATTAGGTAAGATACTGTATCAGGTAAGGAAGAATAATAAAATAAAAAGTAAAAGACATTTTAAATAAGAATCCTTATTTATATTTTCAAAAAAGTGGCTAAAATTATAAAAAATATAATATTATAAATAACATTCTATTCCTATAAATGAAATTGTGAACCCAGAATTACAGTAGTATAAAAAATATATAAAAGCGAATCATTAATCCACTACAATGCCGGGAACCATCTTTACAATTTAAATTAACCCTGATTTGGATAACCTAACTTCTATGAAAATAAATACCAAGTTATACTGTAGCTGTAACCTTGTTTCTATTCCACTTGGGGTCTGCAGAGTCACAACAACATTAGTATTCTACCCTTTCATTCTTTATTTCAATCCATCCATCCATTTTTTATATAAAGTACATAATTTATATAATCGTCATTCTTCTCACAGTTTACCCCTGTTTCTTCAGCCTCTCATACTATTCTTGTCACAATCATTCTTTCTATAAAGATGCACAACCCATTACATCATTACAGTAAGTTTACAATCTTACTTTATACTTTCATTCTGTCTGTTTTTTCCTCAAATCTAGCTCGATTTAAATAAGTTGTAATAAAAAAACATTAACACAATACAACATTCAATATGGACTTTTATAATTATGGATTTTTCCCGGCGGGCAAACGTCAGAGATCTATGTGACATGGTAGTGAAACCTCACAATTTTACCGTCAATGAATTTGTGTTGAGTACCTACATGTTAAATTTGAAAAATGATTCCCGATAAAACAAACTTAAAAACTTTGAATGCACTGATGTGTTCTGCAACATTAAGAATAAACATTTCATACCTCCAGGTCTAGGGTACCACAAGTCAGAAATATGGTGTTTTAAGTTACATATTTCACGCAATAATTTTTCATACGTCCTGTGTTGAAATATTGCCACAACAAAGAGACTTTCATTATAAAATTAGAGGCATCATTTTTACTTAAAATTTTATGCTGTAAGGAACTTTATTTTTTGAGAATTTTTCTCAACTTGTCACTTTTTGACCTGTGGAACCCTAAGTCTGGGGATGCGATATTTTTGCGAATGTGTGTAAACATATCTAAGCACCTTTGTGCCATACTTACTTTCAATCAACCTTCTATAACTTACAGCACTATAAATTGAAGTTCTGTATTGTATACTATTGATACCCTCTTCAAAATAAGGAGGAAGACTTGGTTGAATGTTTTTTTTTTACTTTCGTTTTTATTCTCTCTTTTCAGTACAAGTTACAGGTTACAAGTTTCTCTGCCCACCGGGCGACAAATAATCGGACTTCGGGCCAACAGGCCGACAAACCTTGTGACGACTAAATCGCTTTTTTTATTTTTTATTTATTTATTTATTACAGAAAACAACAGCACATACACATAAAACAAGTAAAGATTTATAATAAATACATATAAGGCCAATAATAGTTTTCTTAAATAAAAATAATTACAATAAAAGCTTGTCTACAGCAAATGTAACAGCAAACGAAAAGAACAAAAGAAAAAAAAATAAGAATGCAGAGGTTTTTATCAGAGACGATTTGGGAAAATAGGATAGAAAGGACGATGGAAGGGGAAGAGGATGCCATTCAATCAGTTAAGCATTTTCTCATGTAGTACATCCGCACCCCTTGAAGAAATGCGTTCTTGGACAAACAAAAAATGTCCAGGTGATTAAAATTTGAATTATAACAAAACATAGCTCTCGTTAAAGTCGAGTTCCTGGCATAATTTGTAGTGTGCGCTCCCGTATAAAAAAGTGAATTTAACCTAGTGCGCCTTGTAGGTACACGCAAAGTGAGCCCCTCACAAAGAACGGTGGAGTCAATATGGTCGTGTACTATATCGTACAGAAAAGCCATATCTAATAGCGTTCGACGGGCTTCTAGGGACATAAAACCGTGATGACGGCAAGCATCATGATAATTATTAAAAGTTAAATGTTCCCTGTAATTTAGATGCTTCAGAAATTTCTTTTGTATAGCTTCTATTTGTTCCTTATAAACACTGTACTGTGGATTCCAAATAGGTGAAGCGAATTCAAGCCTACTGCGAACATACGCGCAATAGGCCATCTTAACGGCATTAGAACCCCTGAAGGGCTCACAGGTCCTTAAAATAAGTCCCAGCATTTTGTAGGATTTAACGGTGGTAGAGGAAATATGGGCATCAAAGATTAATTTAGCATCCATAAAAACACCAAGGTCCCTCACCCCAGTCACAGTGTCAAGGTATTCACCCTTGAGTTGATAATTAAACTTTAAGGGGTTTGTCTTGCGGGTAAGAGATATCTTATGGCACTTAGATACATTAAGATCTAATTTGTTTTTAATACAATAATGTGTAAGTTTGTCCAAATTATCCTGCAGCTTCATGCAGTCCTGAATGCTATTAATTCCTAAGTAAATTTTAGTATCATAAGCATATAATAAACATTTTGTAAAATTAAAACACTGTTCAATGTCATAGACATATACATTGTAAAGAAGCGGTCCGAGGTGAGAGCCCTGGGGGACACCAGACGGAATACTAAAGAAGTCCGACTTGCAGCCACCAACAACAACCGCTTGAGATCTTTTTATCAGGTATGATGCAAACCACCGCAACAGATTCCCATGCACGCCAAGTGTTTGTAGTTTATCCAATAATATGCTATGGCTTACCCTGTCAAAGGCCTTTGAGTAGTCCGTGTAGATTACATCAATTTGGCCACCCTTTTCCATCTCATCAAACACTTAATCTGTGAAAACTGCTAAGTTGGAGACGACTGATCTTTTTTTGAGAAAACCATGTTGGGATTTGGGTAGCTGAGAAACGAGTAAATTATATATTTGATCATAGATCAACTTTTCAAACAATTTACCAAATACGGGTAAGATGGATATAGGTCGATAGTTTTCTGCAGAAGTTTTAGGACCAGATTTGTGTATTGGAACTATGTGCGCCCTCTTCCAGGCATCAGGGAATATACCTGTAATTAGGGACTTACTGAAAATCATTGCCAGAGGGAGTGATAGTTCATTAGCGCAACTAATTGCAAAAAACGAAGGAATGCCATCACTACCCGCTCCTTTGCTAGCATCAAGTGTGTTTAAATATTTGCAAACCATAATGGGAGTAACCGCCAGTCCACAAGCAATGTTTTTATTTGTAGACAATTCACCAAAGGACTGAGGACAAGCGATAGTAGATAAATCAGTGTAAACAGATCTAAAATATTTTGAAAACAGATTTGCCATACTACAAGCATCAGAGGCCACTTGCCCCTCAAATAATAATTCTCTTGGTAGTGAACTGGAATTTCGCACACCCTTAAGATATGACCAAAATCTCTTTGGCTCTTTAGACATGGATAGCTCTGAGTATCTGATAAACCTGGCATGACACTCACCCTGTACGCGTTTCTGACGAGAACGTAAGAGGGAGAATGTTTGATAATCCCTTGGATTTCCTGTTAACCTCCATCGTCTGTGAGCTTTATGTTTTTCTTTAATTATCTTTATCAATGCTGCTGAAAACCAAGTTGGATACTTATTACAATTAATCATTTTACCGGGTATAAAAGAATCAATGCTTTCATTGATTATTCTATAAAATACATCAACACAGTCATTCACATCGCACCGATTGAGAATTAGCTCCCAATCAATATTAGACAAGAAATTTTTAAGTTTAGTATAATCACCCTTCCTGAAAAGACGTGTAAAGCGGGGGGCACTAACCAAGTATCTCTTGGGAACAAGGTCGGCAGTCAGTTCAAGTGACGGATGATGGAGGTCCTCAGGAACCAAAGGAAAAGCAGCATGTATAGTTTTTATAGCAGTATTTGAAAGAATAAGATCCAATATTCTCCCATTAGCATTAAGAATATTATTATACTGTTCCAAACCAGTAGCAGAGTAGTTAAGGAAAATCTCAGCAGTGTGGCGTTCACAGAAAATTGGGGTGAGGTGATCATTGTTGTTTTCCTCAGTCCACTTTATATTGGGCAAATTAAAATCTCCAACCACAATAAAAATATCTTTAGGGTAAAAATTACGTAAATTTGTAAGTGTCGATGCAAAATTGAGCATCATTTCTTGGTGAGAAGATCCTCCCATCATATAGATGCAAGCTATATGTAAATCAATAGCGTTCCTGAACGATTTTCCAGGAATGGTCAACCAAACGCATTCTAGCCCCGACTGCCACTCCGGTCGCTGGCGAGCATTTAACACTCTGCGAGTTGCAATCATTACTCCCCCTCCTCGAGACAATCCTGTGTCAAGAGGGTCTCTATCATTTCTGAAGACGTCATAACGACCATCAAACAACTCACCATCCAGAATTCCGTCATTTAACCAACTTTCAGAAATCAGTAAAATGTCATAATTGTTCAATAAAACATTCTGTGAAAAAATATTTGTTTTAGTACGTAACCCACGTACATTTTGATAATATAACCTGAAAGTCATGATGTGTTTCTATTATGCATAATTAAAATGTAAAAATAATAGAAATGATATGTCATAAAATTATAAAATATTATATGAGAACTCACCTTGCGACACTGAGGCGCACAAAGAAAATAATAAATATAATAAAAGATAGGGGCAACATCCAACGTAGGTAAAAACATAATCTTGAAATGCATGGCATTGGAATTAATAAGGAGAGGGGGAAATGTGAAATAACCATAGGAGGAGAGGAAAGGGAAAGCTCTGATAAATAAAAATAAGAACAAAGATAAAAACAGATAAATGGAAAAACTAAAGAAAAATAAAACTGCAGTAAGATCAATAGGGAGAAATCGAGCAAAGACCAGATTGAGCAGCAGGAGTTCATCTAATGTGTATCTGAGGGTAACATGGTGTACTACTTGATCTTGCTTACATCTTCCAATGAACGTATCCTTATAGCCGGGGAGACATTGCTCCTTCTTACATATATTGAACAATTCCTCGTCCATACATACAAAAATTTTTGGGCCTTAGCTGCTTCTTTAGTAGCTCTAAGAATACGTTTACTTGCCGACGTTAAGTGCTCGTTGATATAAATTCTGTTTTCAACACCATTCTGTTTCTTCATGAATTCAGATGTTTTTAAGCCTTTTCTCTTTCGGATAGCGGCAATTAGTTGATCACGTGTGCTGGGATTGGAAAATTTTGCAATAATCGCTCTCGGTCTGGCGCTTTTTTCCCTGTGTGCGCTTCGTGACGCAAACACTATGTTCTCCTTGTTAAGAGTCACACCGAGTGCCTCTCCAATTAGTATGACATCCTTTATCGGATCAGAGCCGGCATCCGGCATCCCCACAATTTCTACATTGTCCCTTCTCTTATCCTGCTCCGTGAGAGACAGCGCAGTAGATAAGGACGTTGTAACCGAAGAGAGGCTCCTCACCTGCTCCTCGAAGATGCCGAGCTTTTCACTGCACTTACAGGCCTTTTTTTTGACCTCCAGCTCCTTGAGCCCCTCCTCTAGGATAGTCATCCTACTCTGAAGCCCCTCAAGCACTCTCAGGATACCCTCAAGCCGCTGGTCTTTGGATACTTCTTGCTCACTCGAAGGATGGTATTCAGATGATGGTGTCACAACTTCTACTGGTACCGCCTGAGACAATGCAGTGGGTGTTGGAAGAGAGACTGGCTTAGATGTTCTCGGATCCTCCGACCTGCATTTGTTGCAGGTCCACTGTGAACTGGACCTCGTGGACATCTTGTTAATGTCCGCTGATTGTTGCTGGCAAGCAGGATGGAAGAAATGATAGCACCTGACGCATTTCAGTTTCTTTTTTGGACTAATGTCGTTGGCACATGTGAAACACTTCATGTTCCCTTTCTCCAATACTTTGAGAGTTTCACAAAAATAAATAAATAATAAATCAACTCAAATCAATCAGTGTAATTAAGTATATCCAGTATGAATTACTTTTAAAATAATATACTTGATTTATTTTGATCCTTTCTCCTACTTTAATCTTTTTCTTTATTATGTGCCCTCTGTCGAAGGACCGTTGAACCTTTAAAAAGCAGTTATAGCAGGGACACACACGTTTTAATCGACAAAATAAAAAAAATAAAAAAGTTTTAAAGTTTTAGTGTAGATGGTCTTGCAGGTAGAAATAATTTCTACCCGTTTTATAATTTGATAGTAACTTTTTCGAAATCTTTTAAGTGACAAACCAGAAATAAAACACCTTATTAAGTCACTCTTATTATCACAAAACCTTCCAAAAAGTCCAATAAACACTTTGGTATAATTTTATATTCACTATAAGTAGGGACTGGAAAATAGTGGTGTTATTTTTGGGGAAATTCGCGTTATTTTTTTGAGAAATTGGGAGATTCGGTGTAATTTTTAGGGTTGATTTGATCAAAATGTAGGTTTGTATAATTGCAAACAAAAGACTGATTTATTTGGTGAGCGCTGTTGTTTTGTGTACCACACCTCAAGAGCCCTCTGCGAGCTTGGTCGGCGCTGTAGAAAGCGCCAATTCTCAAGCAAGACCCAGTTGTTGTAAGGCTGGATGGACCTTTTGATGACCGGTCTTTGGTAAAGGTTTATGAATTTTTCAACCCAGCGAAGAGCAAATTTGAAAATATAAATGGTATATTTTTTGTGCTCCGCCGGGATTCGAACCCACAACCCTCCAGTTACGAGTCCGAAGTGTTACCAATATTTACCCAATAACATCTGTTGAACCAGGGTCAAATGACCCAGGCGGGGATCGAACCCCGCGTCTAGCGTGTTTCAACGTTGAAAGATCAGCCCACTTGGCCCCCTCGGCTATAAAACCGACCAATTTTCCTGTGCTTTGCACCTTACAAAGGGTTTTCGCAGGAATCTTTTCTTTCCCACAAAATCGTTACGTTGCAAAAGCGACACATGACAACTTTTTCGCACAATTTCTACCAAAACTACGGAAATTCGCGATATTTGCGTAAAACCTCAAATTTCGCGTTATTCGCGTAAAAACATAAAAATTCGCGAATAAATTCGTTTTATCGCGATCGCGAAATTTTCCAGTCCCTAACTATAAGGATGTGAAACCGATCTAAATAATTAATTACTTGAGGATGCGAGCTGACAGCTGATTATTGTGTATATGATTTATTTACATAAAAGATTTATTACAATAAAACACAAAAAAAAACTAACAGTTAATCCGGCTCGGCCGATGTCTTGCCGAACGCCGGCCAATCAGCGTGTAGGGTTAAGTTTTGTCAAGGAGTTCGACGGATGGCGAAATTTAGGGCCTACACAAAAAAAGTGTGCTGTATCACTATATTAGTATAGATCTTATCTCACCTGATGGACTCGCCACACTAAAAAATCCTCCGGCTCCATTATTAATAGTAAATAAAAGATGGATTCCCGATAATCAGGGAATATTTCTACTTAACAGCATTCTGAAACTTATACAGTTGTCAATTATGTTAAATGCAGTACATAGCGCTTTAGTGTCTTTTTGACACAGAAATATGCCATGTTCATTTGTCAGATAAAAAAGTATTCCTGTCCAAAAAGTTCCTGACTATAAGGACATGGCTGCAATACATACATACATGTATGTATGATCTGAGAGGTGTGACTATCAAGACAGTTCTCTGTTAAATATTCATTGGTCGAATACGGCAGGTTGTCTGTATTTGTACGATGGCAACATATGAATGACCGAAAATATAAATGGAGTCCACACATTAAAAAAACCCCTTGGCTGGATATCATCACAGGTTCACCCCCATAATAAAAAATAATTAATCAAATACAATAAAAATCAACCTAAAATGATTATTATAAGCAACCATTCATCCCATCACAAACAAGTGTTAATAATCTAGCCATGATGTCACACTGCTTTCCTTGTATTTTAAGGGTGGTCTCCATTGTGAATGAAATTGTAATAAAAGATATGTGCATACTGTAATAAATAAGGCAGTTTCCTATAAGTAGTGAGGAAATACAAAAGCTTAGGCTCGCTACACGTGAGGACAGTAGAGGAGGTGTGCGTGTCCAGGCATACATAAATACAGACGCCATTGCTTCTTTACATAAATACCACCTTAAAAAAGCTAACTTACTTAGATTTACTGTCCTCATCTGAATGGTGTTCTTGAATATCTTTACATTACATTTCAACAATTTTCCAAGCTAATACATTCTTCTATCTTATATCTTATCTATCTATCAAATCTTCTATCTCCACTTACACCTACTTCCCATACAATGCATATTATCCGGTTTGTTTACGAGTTTCCGGACGAACCGTATGAAAGCCTTCATATCCTATACACCCAAAATACTACTAGACTCGGTACCAGGTAGAAAAAACATAAATAAACTGGGCTGAATGCATTTAGTATGAAAAGCCACATCCAGTGAAAGATTAGTTTTTCATATTTTTGCCTTTACTTAATACATGTATTTTTTCTTTTATATCCCCACTATATCATCACTAAAACAACAAGTTTGTCAAGGTTTCTTCCCAAATTCCGCTATCGCCAACAGCAAAAATGTTTATTTCTCAAAATATGTTGCGTGTGAAGATAGTGAACTTTGGAAACAGACAACTCATTTTAAAATGACTGGTATACTTAAGAAATTCTCTACTAACCATAAAGTAAAACTATTCACCATTGATCATGTTTGAACTTAACAAGTTTAAAAACAAAAATAAGTTAATAAAAAACAGTAAATGATGAAAAATTCAACAGCTATTTGGGCTTGATTGCGGGTCAGGCGGCTTCATGCTCCTGGAGTTTTCGTTTTGGTGATAATGGTTCACCGTCACTGGAAGATTTGTCTTGCTGGTCGAACTTTAACAAGCAGCCTACGGCACCAAAATACCTGAAAATATACAATATATTTTTAATACTTATTAAAAGAAGAAGTGGCGGCTAATCTGCAATGCTGATTTTTAATGTTGGTTTATTGGCTTGCTACATTTTTTGCATTAGACATTTTTTATTTTTTTTGTATAGATTTATTTTTAAGGTTTTGTTGTTTTCTTATACTTAAATGTTATTTACTACTCGTATTCCTTGACTTATAGGTTAGTATGAGGCTGACCACCCATACTGTAAAAAGTGGTTCACTTTGCCAATGTCACCCCTGTTTCAGGGAATGTCGGCAAGAGTTGCAGGGCTTATGTTCATTTGAGGTTTGGATTTTATTTGTAAGTACACAATCAGCATTTGTAAGCGCGAACTACACGTGTTTGTTTGTGGGCATACATCTGAGAGCTTTGAATGAATATATCCTTGCAACTTAGATTATAGATTATAGATAGATTAAAAGATACTAGAGTTAGTTCGAGCTATTATAGATGTTGAGTGTTATGATATTAAACAATTTAAAATTTCAAAGATTTATTTGCACATTTTATAACAATTAAAGTGTGATAAGTTGTATTGCTAAGAGATGTAATTGAGAAAGAAGTACAAAGTAGTTGTTCGATCAAAACACACACGAACATAAATTATTTTATAGTGATCAAAGTCCTTACACAAGATCACTTTCAACATAAAAATATTTCATCCATCCGGCGCTAGATGTCTCTGTACGTGGCATTCAAAAACATATGTTACATTGGTATAATGTACTCAGTTCAAATCTAAATTTATAATTTTTTTCTTGGCAGACACACTTGTATGGACTATGGTCCTTAGCAATCAAGCTTCTTAGTGCCTTGTCAGGTCCCTCTGACATAGACGATCACTTGCGAGAATGTCTACCTGTCTCTTGCAGCTCCACATAGACCTTCTACTTTTCTTATTCCTGTCAAATCACAATCTTACAGAGCCATGAGATCTGCTTCTTGCCGACAACTCATTTTCCCTCGATCTTTCCACTTAGGATCAAATGTAAAAGTCTGTACTTTTTCCCTACAATAGCAGCCGATAAAAACTTATTTGTTTGCTTTTTCTCTAGCAGCCCGGCTGTGTGACATCACAAATTTGCCTACATCAATTAAGTGTGCAGACCTCAAGTCTCCAAATACTTGTTGAAGCAAGCAAATACCGACAGTAAATATTGATGTAAGTGTGGATGGGAAGTAAAGGTGATGCAATGTACCCCTCATGCTCCAGGAAGAGGGCCTTGAGAGTCCCTTTGGACCAGTAAGACATGGCGTAGGCCAGCAGCTGCATGGCTATGGGGTTCACCCTCAGGAAGTTGCCGCAGAACACCACCTAGACAAAAATGACATAGGTATTATTTATTACTAAAGAAAAACTTTGACCAAGAATCTTTCAAAAACTCACAAGGATAGACCAAAAAAATCTGAAATAAGAGACCTGTCAGACAGAAATTATTGTGAGATGGGGCAGGAAGAGGCGGCAGTACTGGAGAGACCAAGTGAGGGAGCACTCAAACAGCAACTATAGCACCTTTGTAAAATATCTCATTCATGATTAGGAGGGCCCTTGAGGTGTGACACACACAAAAACGGCGCTCTTTTGTCATGTATTAATTAAATAAAAATAAATTATCCTCATATATAAATATAAGTGGATAGGATGGACAGTTGGAGAATCCCCTGTGAAGGCTGAGTAAACCATGCCTGTATTTTTATGCTTTTATATTTTTATACCAACCGCTTCCAATTTGATGTGGTTGATGTATCGCTCATCATGACCAACTAAACTGTCAAACAGACAAACAATTCCAATGGATTAGGGCCGAAATATTATAAGACCCTTTTTTACACGATGCAATTTGGTGTCATGTCCACAGTCTAGTAATGTATGGGGATCTATGTTAGCTTTCACAAAGGTTTCTCCGGCATACATAAGATTTTTTTTAATTGAGTTCATCCTCAATCTTTGTACAGAAAATGTGCCTCCTGAAGACAGTGGCTACAATGCCAGCCAAACATCGAGAATAATGTTCATATATTTCAAAAATATATGAAAAAGCTGTAAAAAAACAAATTTGGAACTTCTTAGAGAAAAATAATATTATAAACAAAAATCAATACGGTTTTAAAAAAAATACAAACACACAAGATGCAATAGCCAAGATAACGCAATTCTTATACAAAGCCCTAGACGACAACAAAAAGTGTATTGGGATATTCATTGACCTGAGAAAGGCTTTTGATGGCATTTCACATGCACAATTATTAAAAAAAATAATGTCACAGGGTATAAATGGAAATGTACTTTCATGGATAAAAAGTTTTCTACACAAGAGACCACAACACACAAAATTGTGCAATGAAATAAGTGACTCGAGGACCTCTGACTTCTCTATACCCCAGGGAACAGTATTGGGTCCACTTTTATTTATCATGTTTGCAAACGACATCTTTAACGTAATAAGCGAAGGAGAAATAGTTTCATACGCTGATGACACAGTTCTTTTACTACAGGCAGATACATAGCATGAGCTAGAAAAAATAGCTAATATAAATATAAATAAATTAAAGACATGGCTAGACAAAAATCTGTTAACACTAAATACTAAAAAAAACTCATTTCGTCCCATTCTCGGAAACTCCCTCAAATAAATATAATGATACATGACTCAATAGACGTAAATCACAAGTGTACAAAAACATGCGCAAAAATCGAAAAAAAAATACAACAAAATATCTTGGAATAACAATAGACCAAAATCTAAAATGGAAAGAGCATATAATCGGATTGACCAAAAGAGTGAGGACACTGGGTTATATATTCAGATGCCTGAGAAAAGTACTGGACGAGGCACAGCTTAAAAATGCGTATTTCGCTTTTATATATCACCCCTGCTTCAGGGAAGGTCGGCAAGAGTTGCAGGGCTTATGTTCATTTGAGATTGGGGTTTTTTATATTGTAGGTCCACATGCAGCATGTGTAAGCGCGAAATTATGCATGTCTGCTTGTGGGAATGCATTTAATATGAATCTCAAATGATACATATCTTTGCAGCTTAGATTTAGATTTAGATTTAGATATATACAATCTGTTCTCCAATATGGGGTTGTAGGTTGGGAGGGGCATACGGAGCCCATGAGGCCGCTCGTGGTTGCACAAAAATTAATAATAAAAATAATAACTAGGAAACCTTACATATATCCAACAAAACAACTTTTTGGGGAATTTGGGGTCAAAGCAATAGAAGACTTGTACAAATACAATTCACTATTACAAATATTTAAAGAAAACATTATAAATAATAATCAATTGGAGGCGAATATGGGTTCACGTAGAAAATTCATGCTACCAATAAAAAAGTGTAAAAAATCAATAGGTCAACAAAATTACCAATACCAGGCAGTAGAAATTTTTAACGCGCTTCCAATTGAGTGCAGAAGTGCTAAAGGCCCTGAAAACTTCAAAAAGTTGCTAAAAAAAATAAAATGAAATGAGTTAAAATAATTTTATAGTTATTAGTTCATAATTAAAGTAGTTATAGTTAAATATAGTGATATAATGGTATGTATAGTATAGATAATATAGTTATATGTAATACATATGATAGAATAATAAAGTTGATAATGATTAATAAAGTTGTTAATAGTTAATAAATAGACTAAGACATATTATACCTTTATAAAAAAAATAGTTATGTAAATGAAAATAAAATATTTAAGCTCTCGCCCTCAAGGCACACAAGCATTCGCTTTCGCCTGAGGGTTAGATTCTAATAACAATATAAAAAAAAAACAAAAAAAATGTACTTAAATATTTAATGTAACCTATTTTTAAATTGAGTAAACAAAAAAAACAAAATGTAAGTTCTTCCATAAAGGTTTGTCTAATATCAGAAAAGTGTAATTAATTTTTAATAAAATACAGAATAACAGTTTTAAAAATCTAATACAAAGATAGCCATAGTCAAAAAAAACCTTTTTCTACTCCCATTTGGTAATTTACTAATTACAAAACGGCTAACGCAATCACAATGACATACATTTCTACTAATGTAACATTACGCAACGGGTAACCGTGTTGAAATGAAAATATGCGCATGCGCATTGTCAGAAATGGAACTATTTTTGAATTTCGATTATCAACTTTGTATGGGGCTATCCTCCTAAGCGACCGGTAACAAACTAATATTTGCCGTTTCCATAGCAACCACGTCAGCCATATACATGAATACTTTCATCTAATTGATAGTTCCTCCCCACAACGTTCAATCCTTTTTCAAATGAAATAAATATATTTTATGTGAAGAGTGAAATAAAAATTCATAATAGTGTAAAAATTATCAAATTTATTTATCAAAATACTTCAAATTGTAGCCTTACTTTTTTCGAAGGAAAGCAGAAGGCTTGAAAGGAAAATAATGAAATATGTTTTCACCGTAAAAAATAAACAAACATAAAAAGTTACTTGGCGGTATGAGGTTGACCACCTATGCTGTAAAAACTTGTCTCACTTTGCCAATGACACCCCTGCTTCACTAGTTGCAGGGTTTATGTTTATTTGAGTTTTGGGTTTGAATGTTTAACTTTATATGCGGCATGTATAAGCGCGACCTTATATGTGTCTGCTTGTGAGCATAAATTTAAAATTAATCCTAAATGTAATATATCTTTGCAACTTAGATTAGATTAGATAATCGAAGGGAATGATAAATAACACGGTTTGACAAAGGTAAGGTTTTAATTACTTCAAATGGACGAGTACATTATAATGACTATTATTTACAATTTTGTTATTTATTTAATGGTTGTAGAAAAAGTATTGGATGCCACTGCACGTAATTAGTCTTTGTAACACTCTTGCTGTCTATTGTGTCAAACTAGCACTCGTGTTACAAAGACTATCATTACTTGGCAGTGGCATAAATAACTATTTTTTAACATAGCGTGATTTGCAAGTGGACTACTCAATCATAATTAAAAAAAGATCCCATACATTTTGTGACCGGATCCACGTTGAAATTAGGCAATTTGAAAGGGGGCAAAGCCACCATAGTTTATTTGAATTGAGAAAAGAAATGCCACATACCCTGTCTATATGCTCGTTCAGGGCACACAGCCTTGCAATGGATCCAATATTGTTGGTGATGGTGACGAGTGTTGCCCGAGCCAGATCTTCCTTGGTGACTTGAGAACACCGCTCTGTTGACGTCATCTGACCAAAACTGAAATAATAATAGCGGTACATTGCATTACAGCTCCATCACATAGGACCCTTGCAGTGAGCTAGTCACATGATGGACTGGAAAATTTGAAATATCCCTCAGCCATGTAACATTACCTGTAGTGAATACAAAATGTTTTTGTGAATTTATGGCATTATAAAAATATACTTTGGTTATAGTTGTCTTTGATGCACTCCCTAGAACTTAAGTGTCAATAATTGTATTGAAGTAATGACTGGCCGGCCTGTCTTAAGTAGCCTATCCAAGAAATGTCACATTTTCCCCCTATTTGTGCCAAATACATTAGAACACAGATGCAGCAGACATTTGTAGTTGGAGAACAAAGGCGATGGACAGGTGGGAGTGGAGAAGAATCCTGGAGGGAAGGGCTGTTGAGCTTATGATGATGATCTATAATCTACGTTGCAAAGACATATTGCATTTAAGATTTATATTAAACTAGCAGACCGACCGTGCTGCGCACGGTTGTCTGCTAGGCCCTTCGGGCAGTTTAAGTCTGGCTTCGCAATAATTTTTCCTCACACCTCCTTCATTGTAATTAAATGCTTTAAGAAGTAATTAAAAATGTTCTGAGTATCTTGTATGAAGCATGAGGCATGAGGCTGACCTCCCATACCGTAAAAAAATGTTCAATGAATGAATGTTTCTCTGTTTTTGAAAAGGTCGGCAAAAGTTGCAGGACTTATGGTCATGAGAGGCTAAAATATTTATTTGTAATTACACATGCAGCATTTGTTAGCGTAAACTCACAACATCAGGGGCCACAATTATATGTTAGCGTGAAATGACATTTGCCAGCTTGTGGGTGTGCATTATATTTGAATCACCAAAACTCTTTTGAGCAACTTTAGATTATAAATTAAGATAACCGTTGTTTAAGAATTTTTCAAACTCAAATTCCTTGACTTAAGGGTTAGTATGAGGCTTACCACCCATATCGCATAAATGGGTTCACTTATGCTACAAATGTTCCCCCTGTTTCTGAATAGGTCGGCAAAAGTTGCATGCCTTATGGTCATGAAAGGCTGAAATTTTTATTTGTAATTGCACATGCAGCATTTGTAAGCGCACCCACTCATGTCTGCTTGGGGGCATGCATTGAATATGAATTATAAATGTTAATGTATCTATGCAACTTAGATTTATACTCTAATATTAAAAACATCAATTGCCACAATTATAAATTAGCGTGAAATGACATTTGCCAGTTTGTGGGTGTGCATTATATTTGAATCATCAAAACTCTTTTGCGCAACTTTAGATTATAAATTAACGTAACCGTTGTTTAAGGATTTTTCAAACTCAAATTCCTTGACTTATATGTTAGTATAAGCCTGAATACCCATATCGCATAAATGGGTTCACTTGACAAATGTTTCCCCTGTTTTTGAAAAGGTTGGCCAAAGTTGCAGGGCTTATGTTCATTACAGGCCTTAATTTTAATTTGTAAGTTCACATGCAGCATTTATAAGCGCGAACCCACTCGTGTCTCCAGGGGGGCATGCATTGAATATGAATTATAAAAGTTATTGTATCTGTGCAACTTAGATTATATATTCTAATATTTAAAAAAATCAAGCGCCACAACTATATGTTAGCGTGAAATGACATTTGCCAGCTTGTGGCCTGTGGGTGTGCATTAGAGTGGAGTGAAATGTCTTTTTTCGTTTTATTGAACACAAATAGCGTAGAAAAGGTGCCTTTTAGGATCAAATTTATTTATTCAAAAAGAAACATAAGTAAAAATGAGAGGATCTTCCCGCACAACGCCATCGAATGTTATGTAAAAAAGTAATTTTAAGCTCATGTTTGACGCTGTTAAAAAATATTTTTGGCTATTTACGAGGGTTGCCTTTTATATTTCGGGATTGGACAACCCTAGTGTTGCAATCTGGCAACTGACAGCTGTTACGTAAAGTTTGACATTTTTGAGGTTATGTGTACCCAAAACTTTTTGACATACGAGCGCTATTTGTGTTGTTTACAGTATTTTAAAAGATTCATCTCGGCCAAAAAATGGAATTAAATCGTGAACATTTTCGTGCGATTATTTTTTACAACTTTCGACGTGGATTAACTCAACAACAGTGCATCGATGAACTTAATTCAATTTTTGGCGATGAAGCTCCATCAAGGACCAGTGTTTATCGATGGTATGGTGAATTCAACCGAGGTCGTAGTTCACTTCAAGACGAATTTCGTGAAGGTCGTCCAAAATCAGTTGTTGTTCCGGAAACCATTGATGCTGTGCGCCAACTGATATTGCAAGATCGTCATGTGACCTATCGTGAGATTGAGACAACCTTGGACATTAGTGGGACCAGCATACATTCAATATTGCATGAACATTTGACTGTCAAAAAAATTTGTTCGCGTTGGATCCCACACAATTTGTCATTCGCTCAAAAAAAGGCTCGTGTCGATTGGTCGAAAGAAATGCTCAAAAATACGATTGCGGTGCTTCGAAACACGTCTATGACATCGTGACAGGTGATGAATCGTGGATTTACGCGTATGAGCCCGAAAATAAACAGCAGTCGACTGTATGGGTGTTTCAAGATGAGCCAAATCCAACAAAGGTAGTTCGCGCACGAAGCACTTCCAAGCAAATGGTCGCCTGTTTTTTTGGAAAAACTGGACATGTTGCAACCGTACCACTAGAATAACGCAGAACGGTCAATTCTGAGTGGTACACTGTTTGCCAGTTGTCTTCCAAGAAATCAGGAAAACCAACCGCCGCAGACGGATCACTCTTCACCACGACAATGCAAGCTCTCACACATCGGCTCAAACAACTGCATTTTTGAGCACTCAAAATATTGATTTGATGAGTCTTCCGCCGTATAGTCCTGACTTGGCACCAAATGACTTCTTTTTATTCCCGTATTTAAAAAATAAAATAAGAGGTCAACGTTTTTTGACACCTGAAGAAGCGGTTGATGCGTTCAGAATGCATGTTTTGGAGACACCTCAATCAGAGTGGCAAAAGTGCTTCGAGAATTGGTTCAAACGCATGCAAAAGTGTATAAATCTGAATGGTGAATATTTTGAAAAGCAATAAAGCAATTTTCAATGATTAATATTTGTTTTTGTTCTCTAATCCCGAAATATAAAAGGCAGCCCTCGTATATTTGCTTAATTCATTATTTTTGAAACGTTCAGTTCTTCAGATGACTGTACAATCGCATATAAGGAAGAAATTTCTGAAAAAAAAAGTTCACTTTTTGACCTCCCTACAGTATTGAGGAAACGTTACAGCAGGGGCGATAATAATAATAATAATAATCTAAGTTGCAAGGGTATATTCATTTAAAGCTCTCAGATGCATGCCCACAAACCAACACGTGTAGTTCGCGCTTACAAATGCTGAATGCGTACTTACAAATAAAATCCAAACCTCAAATGAACATAAGCCCCACAACTTTCGCCGACCTTCCCTGAAACAGGGGTGACATTGGCAAAGTGAACCATTTTTTACAGTATGGGTGGTCAGCCTCATACCAACCTATAAGTCAAGGAATAAGTCATCATAGGAATCGATCATAGGAATTAAGATCTAGTTCGGCAACTTCTAGGTTTTGGGCGGTTTTCGACTGGACAAGATTAAATTTGTGCTCAACTCCAAAACAATAAAAATCCAATTTTTTTCATATTCCATACAACCAGTGGCATTTACAATTTAACGAAAAACCGATTCTTCCAGGGAAACCTGTCAGAACAAAATTTGAAATAGCAATTATCTGAAAACAATGTTAAGAAACATAACATAGTCCCTTCATGTATAAAACTGAAATAATATTTACAATAATTACAGGTAGGTTTTTTTATGGGATATTTCACGAACTGTTATAAGAGAATAATGTAAGTTGTCTTAACGGTTCGTGTAATATCTGTTAAAAAAAAACTGTGTAGTTATAATTATTGTGAACATGTAAAACGACCGTAATTCCAACCTGAACCTAAAAATGAAATAATATTGCATTCGTTGTCTTAAATAAATAACCACCGTGGTTTTTTCTTGCCGTTTCAGACGGACCTTAAAAGTATCTATGAAACTCTTACCTTAGTCATTGTAGAATCTCTAGCATTATGTAGTTGTTCTTGTCCCACGACACTTACACATAAATAATGAAAAGCTTAGTGGAAGCCGTCTGAGCCACATCAAATCTCAGAGTAAATGATTGATTATAATAAGACAAGTCAATAACTTGATACTTGAAGTGGCCTTAAGAAAGGCCGTTTTTCTCAATTCTTCCAAACACACACAGTATCTAAGGCATAAAACCGCTGACTTAATGATTTTTAAAATTACGAAAAAAGTAAGGAAAATGTGCATGTAGCATCATTATTATTTGACTAACCTATGTTTATATCTATGTTTACATTTAAGACTCATAAATATGAATCACTACAAGAAGACACGTGCAAGTTAACTTAACTT
Source organism: Agapetus fuscipes (assembly GCA_951799405.1). Lineage (NCBI taxonomy): Eukaryota > Metazoa > Arthropoda > Insecta > Trichoptera > Glossosomatidae > Agapetus > Agapetus fuscipes. The sequence continues at coordinate 15,751,814 of OX637333.1, read as the reverse complement.
AACCTAATGTTTACATTTAAGACTCATAAATATGAATCACTACAAGAAAACACGTGCAAGTTTGTACTTACCCTTTTTTCATATTCGTTTACGTTTGCGTTTAGAGATGCTAATCTAATCTAATCTAAGTTGCAAAGTAACATTGGGGATTCACATTATATGAATTCTCACAAGCGGACACGTACAAGTTCGCGCTTGCACATCCCGCATGTGAACCTACAACATAAAAACCCTAATCTCAAATGGGCATAAACCCTGCAACTCTTGCAGTCCTTACCTGAAACAGGGGTGACATTGGCAAAGTGAACTACGTGAGTATTATTACATAAAAACCTAAATCATAAATGAATACAAGCCCTGCCACTCTTATTTGTAAATAAGCTCAGGGCGCCTCTCTTTTTTTAAATATGCTTTTAAAACGTCATCGTAAAAAGAAGTCCCGCGTTTTAGATCAGTCAACATTTTTTTTCCATCGCGATACTCGAGAGGTCGGTGAGGCGTTGCTGACCCTGAGTATTACGTAAATATGTGTGCAAACGTTTGAGGGACGAAAAAGAGCGCTCTGCAGAAGCACTACTCGCGGGAATAGTGACGATCAACTTAGCCAGCCGGACCACCTGGGGGAAAACTTTATCTAAACTGTTGGTGAATACATGTTCTATTAAGTCATGAACACTTAAATTTTGAAAATCCGCTGTTTTATAAACGCATCTTAATTCATTTTTTAAACGGTCTACATCAAAGCCGAGAGTGCTGTACAATCTTACAAAGTTATTCACTAAATCGTCAGGAAAAGTAGAGGTAAATTTACGGAAGTTATCACAAGCAAGTAACTCAACAAACTTTAAGTCTTTTAAGCTCTTAAACCGATCGCGAATCTCGCTAACCACATTGTCAATCAATCCATTGAAGAGTTGTTTGAAATGTGTCTCCATATTTTCAATATTACGTTTTCATTTAGGAGTTCCGCAAATTTTAACTACTTTATTATAAATTTCCATAAACTTAGAACGTAAATTGAGTAAATTAACTTCGAAATCTTTAATTTTACGAACGCAGTATGCAATATCAGACGTTTTGTTTTGTAGAATATCGAAAATAATGTCCGTCTCTGAGAAAATGGCATAAAAAATATGTAAAAAAAATTCAATTCAAATTCTTTAAGGCTATAGAAAAAAAGACGTAGCTTGTGTTAATGCAGGCCTGGCCAACCCAAATTGCACCCTGGGCCGCATTGATGGCCTAAAATCTCCCCAAGGGCCACACATACGAGTACAAACATTTTACAAAAAAAAAAAACATAAAAAAACGAAACGACAACCAGATGTGAAAAGAAAACACGCATTGAACCAACAACAAAAATGTTAGATTTTGCAGGGTTTGTGTTTTCACACAGTGAAAATTCATTTTATTTAATAAAAAATTTCACTCTTGATAATGACCTGAATATTGAAGGTCGAAAGTACTTGAGGTAGAAAATATTATTGTGAAAATAAAGCTACGTTTTTGAAAAAAAAAAAAAAATATTTAAACAAAAAATGTATTTATGTAGGTAGTAAACAACATAAAATTTGTTTTAACAATAGAAAAATATTTTAGCAATGAAAATTATTAATAAACCCTTAACCTGACAGAGGAAAAAAATCTTAATTTTTCATTTCAAAACAATATTACAAATAAAACCAATTATCAGAGACTTCTCCTTTCAGTGCGAGATTTGAGATTTTTTTCGCTTATTTAATTTTTCTAAATCTATTGCAATATTTGAAGTTGCACACCTTAACTGGTTTTTCAGATTTACGTCTGTTCTTGACGCCCTATTTTTATTTTTATTATATTTCATTTTTTAAAAAAAAGCTTCACAAACGTATGTAGATCCAAAGGCACTAATAATTTTTTGAGTAAAACATCTTATATTTGGAAATTGTTCTGTTGTTATGTACTTGCTATAAAATTATATTTTAGGAATCGTGGGATATATCTTTTTTAGTTCACTGTTGCATTGTAGGTGGATTCATTCCATTTGTAAGGTTTCTGGAACAGTTGTCAAAATTGCATCCCCATATTATTACGCATTAACGCTTAAATGTGATGCCGCTGCAACTGAATCGCTGAAAAATATCTCTAGTCCAGTCAAATAGTGTTTTTATTAGGAAAGTTCTGGGGCTGTTTTGATTTAGAAATTGTACAAATTTAACGACAATCAAGTTTTTAAATAAAAATATATACAAATACATAATTTGAAAAAATCATCACACATGACCGCGGGCCGCGGGTTGGCCAGGCCTGTGTTAATGTATCACCGTCCCACAGATCCACATTGTCACACATTTCCTCGAAGAAATTAATCAAGTTACTTTTTTCTTTGAATACAACGTTTACTATACGCGAGTGATACGACCAACGAGTCTCAGAAGCGCGAGGATTTTTTTTCATGTCAGCGAATTTATTAAAATGAGCTAAACGTTTCATGCTAGTGTGAAAAAAATTACCCAACATTTTTAAAATATGAAAAAAACGCTTTGCTTCCCCGACACGTTCGAAAGATTTTGATAGAACTAAATTTAGGATATGCGCGGAACACCAAATATATAAAGCCAGTGGGCATTGAATCCTTACTAATGCTTGAACTCCGTTTTGTTCAGACGATAAAACTGCTGCCCCTTCGTATGTTTGAGCTACTAATTTAGATAAACAATTATATTCGGCGAGAATTTCCAACACCACGGCACTAAGAGATGAAGCTGTGCGATCAGCACTCACATCTACGTATTTGATGAAACGATCTACAACCTGAGATTCATGAAAATACCGCAAAATAATAACTAATTGTTCTCCACCGCTTATATCCGGCGTTTCGTCAATCATTATAGCAACAAAACCCGTCGAATTAATTTGACTTTGCATTGAATCATTAATTAAGGAAGCTACACTAGAAATTAAATCATTCTGAGTTCTACAAGATAAACCGGTAAAAGCATTGGTGCAAATTTGCAGGGGATTTTCTAAAACACCGTCGTATTTAGCTAAGAGGTCTACTAACTCTAAAAAATTTCCTTTATTAACTGAAGAAGAACTTTCATTGGCTCCACGAAACGGTAACTCTTGTTTTCCTAGAAAACAAACTATTTCGATTATCGTTTAAAAATATTAATATTTCGTTCTACCTTTGCATTATGTTTATCGATATCTTCACGTAATTGATGATTGAGTCTCAATACGATTTTTACCAAACATTTTAATTTTTAAAGACGATTCAATACGTCTGATGGGGCATCCACACGCTTGCGGCAAACGCCGTTCGGCTAGTAGTGTTAGAGCTAGACGTATGAAACCTTACCTCATCTACTACCAGGTAGAGACATGGTCAGGCTGGTAGTTTGCATCGAGTACATGATTTTTTCACAGATCCAAAACGCTCCAGGATAGGAAAAGGCAGGTCTGTGAAAAAATCATGTACTCGATGCAAACTACCAGCCTGATCATGTCTCTGCCTGGTAGTAGATGAGGTAAGGTTTCATACGTCTAGCTCATAGACTACACGCCGCGAGCGTGTGGATGAGCCATGAGGGAAGTTTTATGTTTTTTCGCGGTACAATGTAAATTATGCAAATCTATATACCCGGTATCGCACCAAACAGATTTATCGTTTGAAAACAACAAGCACGAAAAACAAAACAAACGATTACTATGCACACAGCCAGTTAACCACGGAAAAGTTTCATAAGATTGTGAATAAATAAAAATAAAAATAAATAAAATAAGCTGATTTGTGAAATCTTCTCGACCGATTAACCGTTTTCTGGATTTAAAGATGGTGTTGACCGTCCTTTACTTATCACTTACATTTTATCGTTAAAACTAAGCTTAGAAAACGAACCGAATTTAATTTTTAGAAAGCACACATTTCCCTTACAATTTTCACAACTGAAGTTATCCATTATAATAATTAAGTTTCACAATAAATCACAAAAACAATCACAGACGTCAAAAACAACGCGCGCAGGCTTGGAAGAAATTGGAAAATGAAGAAAAAGTTAAAATTCACACACTTCTTTTTTGCATCTCTTTCATATATATCACCAGTTTATTTCTGTCTCTACTCTACTATGACGTAAGTGCGTTTCCAATTATTATTGTCTTTTGACCCAGGCAAGCCTGAGTTGAAGCGTACAGACAGTGGCCACATGTGGATGTATGAGTGGCAATTTGGTTTACATGCATTGCCGCGCTGGTACCGGGCGAAAGTTCAAAATCACGTTGCCGGACCGCGCTGAGCATATTGCATGCGTGAAAACGGTAGGCGCTAACTTACAAATGTCTAATTCGAGGCTACGAAAATTGCCTATCTTTTAGGCGTCGATTAATATTGTTTCTTATTAAAATTATTGTTACAAAAATATTTTTTCATTTCTAAAAAGTAAGTTCGGCGAGGACTAATGGTCTTTATGATATGCACGCCACTGCGTTACAGGTATGGAGTGTCAAACAGGGCAATAACTGCAATTGCATAATATGTTTCGTTTGATATTAAGGCTGATGCCACTATATTTAATAAGACACACAAGACAAAGGGACAAAACTTTCTAAGGAAAGTCATACATTGATGGAAGAGGTTTTTCATAAAATATCAGCATTGTACAGGAATGTAAGAAAGAAACATTAAATATTCCTGAAAAAAAGGTAAATGCTACAAAAATTAAGAGTACACTATGCTAATTAAAGAGACGGGGTCTATTTACGGGGGATACCTAGTACCTAAGATGGGCTCAGGGAAACATTTTACAGATGAAATATTTCTCAACGTACCTTGATGGCAATCGATTGTGATGGACCTAATGTTAACACCGGAAAGAATGGTGAAATCATCAGACTGCTTAAAAAAGACTTAAAGACCACTGCAATGGATAATTTGTAAACAACAACATATGAATGAACTATCATTGAGACATTTGTTTCTTTATATGAATGGGTGTACTTCCGGATTTAAGTCTTACATTGGACCACTGAGAAAAGCTCCCGAAACTTGCGAGAAATTGCCTATTAAAATAATTCAACGAATTGAAGTACAATCGTTTACAAAAATTACCCAAAAATTGAGAACAGACCAACCGTATTTGCACGACATTATGTCAGCAGTAACGACAAACGATTTTCCTAAAGATCTGACAAATAGATCTCCAGGCTAGATTTTACACGTTCTTTGGCTTACACAAGCCAACCAAATACTACGTCTGTATGTAGTAACGGAATCACCGTCGGAAACTTTGACAACTCTAGCTGCTTTTGTGATAAAAGTGTATCCTCCATCATAGGTTCTTATAAAAATAATTGTTCATGTAAAGATGACTCATATCATATCTAGATTTTGTAGGGTTTGTGTATTCACACATATCATATTTGTTTCATCATTTTGGCCTCGAAATACTTGATAGATATCAAAAAAAGTAAAAGATTCAGTCTTTGGAAAAAATAGCTCTTTTACCCCAGGAATCTTTTGATTCCTGGGGTAAAAGAGTTAGCGCTTTTGCGCTGTCGGTGAGATGGTATGGGAGAATGATGAAGTATGTAAGAGATGGAAGGAATATTTTGAAGGGATTTTTGGTCGGGGCGAAAGAATTTTGTTTGGAAAAATGACAGAAGAGAATGAATTTAGGATTTTGAAAGAAGAAATAAAAGTATCTATTGAATGTTCGAAGAATGGAAAGTCTGCTGGGTTTGATGGAATAAATGGTGAAATGTTGAAAGCAGGTGGTGAATGTGTTGTAAAATGGATGTATGAACTATGTAAACTTTGTGTAAATGCAGGAGTGGTACCAATGGACTGGAGGAAAGCAGTCATTGTTCCTATTTACAAAGGTAAAGGGGACAAAAAAGACTGTCAGAACTTCAGACCAATCAGTCTACTCAGTATACCAGGGAAAGTCTTCTGTAAGGTTACGAGTATTATTAAGAATGTGATTCTGACTACTAGTGAAAGGATTTCCGATATAAAGTCCGGTTTTATGGCCGGTAGAGGCTGTATTGATCAGATTTTTACTCTACGACAACTTGTTGAAAAACAATTGTCGGTGAGGGGAAAGCTGTTTACAGCCTTTATGGATCTGGAAAAGGCTTTTGACTCAGTAGACAGAGGTATGTTGTGGGATGTTTTGAAAGCATATGGAGTGAATGGGGCTCTCTTGAATGCAGTACATGCTAACTATGAAAATAGTATGGCATGTGTTCGTATTGATGATGAGTATAGTGAATGGTTTGAAGTTTTTAAGGGTGTAAGGCAAGGATGTGTGATGAACCCATGGCTATTTAACATAGTCATGGACAAGTGTGTTCAAGATGCTAGACTTGATGATTGTGGATTAATGATAGGAGAGAGCAAAGTGAGTGTTCTACTGTATGCGGATGATGCAGTTCTTGTATCTGATTCAGCAGTAGAATTGCAAACAATGCTCTCTAGATTAAATGAAGCTTTGTTAGGTAACCATTTGAAGTTGAATGCAAGTAAGACGAAAGTATTGATTTTTGAAAGAGATGATGAAAATATGAATTATGAATTTTAAATTAATGGAATGAATGTTGATGTCGTAAATGAGTTTGTATATCTGGGAAGTTAGTTTGAAAAAGATGGAAGAATGTCCGGTGAATTTGAAAGAAGAATAATGAAAGGCAGGTGTATACTGGGTGCGACCGCTTGCATCGCCAGGAACCAAAATCTTTCAAAAAATGTTAGATTGGCGGTGCACGGTGGTATACTAGTGCCCACCTTGATGTATGGAAGTGAAGCCTGGACGGTGAGTGAAAGGGAAATTAGCAAAGTCCATACTGTTGAAATGGACTTTCTAAGAAGTATGATTGGGAAAAAACGGAGCGACAGGGTGAGGAATGATTTTGTAAGAGAAGAATGTGGTGCAAGAGAAAGTGTGAAAGTGAAGAAGTTTGTTAAGATGGTTTGGGCATATGGAGAGAATGAATGAGGAAAGACTGACGAAGAAAGTATATGTTGGTAGAATAGATGGATGTCGTGGTAGAGGAAGACCGAGAAAGGTATGGATGGACCAAATATCCGAAATTGCGAATGAATGGAATATCCAGAGTCATAATAAAAGAAGAGCTTGTATGAAGAAGGTTATGACTCTGGAGGAAATGAAAGAAGTATGTAAGGATAGAAAGAAATGGCGGTCGATCTGTAATGTTGGCGGCTAGGGTTTATTAAAGTGAAATTGGTTTTATGATTTAGCTTTTTTTAGTGTCCATGTTTATATTATTGTTTATTGATTTAAAAAATGTAATTTGCGATGTTTGTTCCTTGACTTATAGGTTGGTATGCGGCTGACCACCCATACTGTAAAAAAAAAATGGTTCACTTTGCCAATGTCACCCCTGTTTCAGGGAAGGACGGCAAGAGTTGCAGAGCTTATGTTCATTTGAGATTGGATTTTTATATTGTAGGTCCACATGCGGTATGTGTTAGCGCGAAATTATACATGTCTGCTTGTGGGAATGCATTTAATATAAATCTTAAATAATATATATCTTTGCAGCTTAGATTAGATTAGATTAGAGATTAGGCATTCGGAAAGTATGTATGTTATTAGCGATGATTATCGGCAAAAACAAACTCATTAAAGAATTCACAACATGACGTAGCTTAAAGGCACGCAAAATATCAAATCTCTCACACAATGACTTTTTAAGAGGCCTGAAATATATTTCAATGCTGCAACTTAAGTTGATCTAATAAGATATCAGGAAAATATTAATGAGCCTCTTTTAGAAAAAAAATATCCGATGACAAAGTTCAATCTAGTGGTCACAGTGACATGGATTTTTTACAGATCCCATGTAAGGTAGTAATAAATTTCCGAATAAATAGTTTCTTCCATGGAGTTATTATTAGTCAATGGTTTCTCCCATTCCTTTAAAATAACTCATTTGCTATTGACTGAAGTGCTAACGAGGGCTCCAATCGAATTTAAATTTTGAATTTTAAATCTGAATATCAAGATTAATTGTTTTTTTTTAACATACATTGCCTACCCATAAGACTCATGTACCCGTATGGGATGCACGCCCCTGCTCCCATGCTAAACTTAGGCAGTTGAAAGAGCAGTGAAAATAACAATAAAAGCTGCTTTGAGCCAATGTACCAAAAATTTAGATTTGTGGGCATAAAAGCCTAATAAGTACGAAGGAGCAAAATGCCGAAAATTAAAAGAAAATGCAATTTTCAAACAAAAAGTTTTTTTTTTGTTTTTTATAAGACCTGTACTTTTTTCTTCTTGTATTGTTTTGGAATGTACGAATGAATGCTTGTAGTACTTTTATTTTAATTTTTTACACCTTGACTAACTTTATTCAGCTCAATATTGAGCTGGAGCTTTGTTACAAATTTTCAACAAAAACATTCAATTGTGCATTCAATTTGAATCATCAAATAACTTTTTTTGCAACTTTAGATTATAAATTCAATTTAACGTTGTTGAAAGATTTTTCAAACTCAAATCCTTGACTTATAGGTAAGTATGAGCCTGAATAACCATATCGCAAAAAATGGTTCACTTGACAAATGTTTCCCCTGTTTTTGAAAAGATTGGCAAAAGTTGCAGGGCTTATGTTCATTACAGGCCTTAATTTTAATTTGTAAGTTCACATGCAGCATTTATAAGCGCGTACCCACTCGTGTCTCGAGGGGGGCATACATTGAATATGAATTATAAAAGTTATTGTATCTGTGCAACTTAGATTATATATTCTAATATTAAAAACATCAAGCGCCACAATAATATGTTAGCGTGAAATGACATTTGCCAGCTTGTGGGTGTGCATTGTATTTTAATCATCAAAACTCTTTTTTGCAACTTTAGATTATAAATTAAGATTACCGTTGTTTAAGGATTTTTCAAACTCAAATTCTTTGACTTAAGGGGTAGTATGAGGCTTACCACCCATTTCGCATAAATGGGTTCACTTAACAAATGTTTCCCCTGTTTCTGAAAAGGTCAGCAAAAGTTGCAGGGCTTGTGGTCATGAGAGGCTGAAATTTTTATTTGTAATTACACATGCAGCATTTGTAAGCGCAAACTCACTCGTGTCTCCGTGGGGGAGTGCATTGAATATGAATTATAAATGGTAATATGTCTATGCAACTTAGATTATATATTGTAAGAATATTAAAAAAATTAAATGCCGCAATAAGTATGGTTTCATATAAAAAGTTGACCTAATCGATCGTAATTATTTCTAAAAAATATATGTTATACCTGGTTGAAGTATAATTTTGAAATAAATAAAGAATAGAGGTAGGTACTCAACGGAATTCAACCGAAAAATAATCGACTTGTATGGCAACTTTGAAGCCTATGTTGAAGTGCTGGCAATTTATTTGAAATTCGAATGTCAATATGAGTTTTGTTTCACACGTAGGTTTTACATAAAAAGGAGTTGTGATCGATCATGTTTATTTATTTAAAAAACAACAATTTAAAAATCTTTTAATGATGAGGATGCACATCCGAAGTTCTGAACAATATTTATTGTGACTATGACGTGCATCTGTTCAGGAGTTCTTCAGTTATTCAGCCATTAACGCACATTTATTTTGTATGGGGAGGCCGTTGAATTTTATAAAGTAGTAGATAGATAGATAGTAGATAGATAGATAGTAGATAGATAGATAGATAGATAGAAGTAGATAGATAGATAGATAGTAGATAGATAGTAGATAGATAGATAGATAGATAGATAGTAGATAGATAGATAGATAGATAGTAGATAGATAGATAGATAGATAGATGTATTCCCACAAGGAGACACATATAATTTCGAGCTTAAACATACCACATGTGAACCTACAATATAAAACCCAATCTCAAATGAACATAAGCTCTGCAACTCTTGCCGATCTTCCCTGAAACAGGTCTATCAGGTCAATCATCAAGTCTAGCATCTCGAACACACTTGTCCATGACTATTTAACATAGTCATGGGCTCATCACACAACCTTGCCTTACACCCTTAAAAACTTCAAACCATTCACTATACTCACCATCAATATATTTGCTTGACTTTTTCTTAAAGACCCGACCGTCACACCATGTTGATTCATGTGCAGACCTTGTTAATCACTAGAACAGAAATATCCAAATGTAATTACCTACTAGCCACAAGGTCTCCGGGCAGACCAAACCTTGCATAATCTCCTCCGTAGATGTCTCTGACCAGCTTGTCTACCCGCGTGTTGTCCCCCGCTGCGGCTAGAGCCGTGGCCTCCTCAAAGGTGCGGCAGCCAGTCAGCAGGCAACACAGGCCCAGGAATGTTCCACCCCCCAGACTGAAAGTGAAAGAAAATATTCATAACCCTCCGATTGCGAGTCCGAAGCGTTAACCACTTACAGTGTCATTCTTACTTGTCATTCGCCAACAGCTTATCTAGCGATTATTTAGTCTGGGTACAAAGGAAGACTATACAGTTGAAGGTGTTGACTCTGGTAGAGGCCTCAGTCTAGCGTGAGATAAGCACATGATTATGTTTTATACCTTGTTCCACTGATTCTCCTGTAGTCTTTGGGTCCCCTCACCGCCAGCACCGACACTCCAGAGCCAATGTTCACTATGATGAAGGGATACGGTCGAGAGAAGTCATAAGGGTGTCGCGTGTAGCTGGAGGGGGCTTCATCCTGTAACACATAACCTTAAATTACAAAAACAAAATCATGATGACACAACATTATTTTGAAGGTTAGATAAAAATAAAAGTAATACAGACATTGTGGCATAAATGACCTCCAAAGCACTCTGTAATGTACATGTATGTCAGTGAAAATCAGTCCAAATAGGACTGTGGGGGCACATGTACATCAGGTGATATTATGATGCAATAATAATAAAAACTTGTACAATATTTTTTTCCAAATTTTGAACATCTTAAAAGTAACACATCTGTAGAAATTACGAAGAGGCAAAAGTTAACAAAAACACTCAATCTCAAATTGAAATCATCAACGAAAACATATATATATATATATATTTAAATATATGTTTAATTTTAGGTTTTCACGGATATTATACATGTTAAAAGATTTTCGGGAATATTTTTTTTTTTTTTTTTTTTTTTTTTTTTTAATTGTGCACAACAGGTTTCCCTAATTATAGTGCACCCTCTCAGCCATCAACACGCTGGGAGAAAATCTCTGATTAAAATTTTAAATCTATTTATATTGCAGTAGAATATATCTATATTAGAGTCATTTAAGAGTTTTATACTCCGAGTTATAGGATGCTGTGCGACGACATCTGTACGGCTTTTCGGTACATAAAATAAATTATGCCCTCGCCCACGGTTGTAGTCGTCTGGCACATAGAACCTATAGCTCTCCAACAGGGTGGGACTGTCTATTAAGCCGTTGATGACTTTATGAGAGAGCACCATAAGGAACCCGTTGCGCCTGGTTTCCAGGCTTCTGAAACCTGTTTCCCGAAGTAGCTCCTCATGATGCATATATTGCGGATAATTTCCACGTATCCTCATGAGGAGGTACCTCAGGAATTTCTTTTGGATTTGTTCCAACATATTGATATATTTTTGCTGATGAGGCGTCCACACCTCAACAGCGTATTCCAGTTTGGACCGTATAACGCAGCTAAATACGTCCACCATCGCTCTGGGCTCAGTGAGCAGTTTACACACTCTGATCACCAGTCCCAGAAGCTGGTAGCACTTAGTAGTCAGCTGCGCTATATGGCTAGAGAAGCTCAGTCCTGGATCAAAAACAACTCCCAGATCCCGTATTGATTCTACACGAGACAATAATTGCCCACCAATACTGTACTCATGCAAGATGGGTCTAAAAGATTTACTAAAGGACATTGAGACACATTTCTTTGAATTAAAGATGAGCTTGTTTTTCTCAGCCCAAGCTGCTAATGCATCTAAATCTTCTTGTAGATTTATGCAGTCGTGAGTATCTACGACTTTCACATAAATCTTTAGATCGTCTGCATAAAGGAGACAAGAGCTGTGTTTAATATGATCAATTATGTCATTAATGAAAATAATAAACGCCAAAGGACCCAAATTTGATCCTTGTGGAACGCCTGAGAACGGTTGAAAGGTGTTTGAGGTAAAACCATTAATGTTGACGTACTGTTGCCTGTTCCTTAGATAGGAGGCAAAGAATAATAACAGGGATTTGGAGAATCCCAGTATGTGCATTTTCTCAAGAAGAATATCGTGATCTACCTGATCAAATGCTTTAGAGAAATCCGTATACACTACATCTGTCTGGAGCTGAGAATCCAGATTAGATGCTACGTCTTTACTAATAGTTAGAAGATTAGAGACAGTAGATCTTTTTGGCAGGAAGCCATGTTGATGAATAGTGATACGGGATTTAATATTTTCAAGTAGATTCTTATGAATCAAACTTTCAAATATTTTAGCAAATGTTGATAGTATAGAGATTGGTCTATAGTTATGAACATCTGTTTTTGAATCAGATTTATGTATAGGAATGACTTTGGTGAGTTTCCAAATTTGCGGAAAAGTGCATTTTTCTATACATAAATTTAGAATAAATGTTAAGGGTTTTGCTATAGATTTGTTAATCCGTTTATATGCTATTTTCTTGCCTACGTTTCGGGCCGATTTCACGGTCCTTCGTCAGGGCGGTCCGTCTGTGTGTAAGGTTGGTTGAAGGCCGACCTTACACACAGACGGAACCGCCCTGACGAAGGACCGTGATATCGGCCCGAAACGTAGGCTAGAAAATAGCATATAAACGGATTATTCCCGAAAATCTTTAAACATATCCCCCTATAATATAAAATTCAACGGCCTCCCCATACAAAATAGTTGTGCGTTAATGGCATTCAAACTGAAGAACTCCTGAACAGATGCACGTCATATTCACAACAAATATTGTTCAGGACTTGGGATGTACATCAGGTGATATTATGATGCAATAATAATAAAAACTTGTACAATATTTTTTTCCAAATTTTGAACATCTTAAAAGTAACACATCTGTAGAAATTACGAAGAGGCAAAAGTTAACAAAAACACTCAATCTCAAATTGAAATCATCAACGAAAACATATATATATATGTATATTTAAATATATGTTTAATTTTAGGTTTTCACGGATATTATACATGTTAAAAGATTTTCGGGAATAATCCGTTTATATGCTATTTTCTTGCCTACGTTTCGGGCCGATTTCACGGTCCTTCGTCAGGGCGGTCCGTCTGTGTGTAAGGTTGGTTGAAGGCCGACCTTACACACAGACGGAACCGCCCTGACGAAGGACCGTGATATCGGCCCGAAACGTAGGCTAGAAAATAGCATATAAACGGATTATTCCCGAAAATCTTTAAACATATCCCCCTATAATATAAAATTCAACGGCCTCCCCATACAAAATAGTTGTGCGTTAATGGCATTCAAACTGAAGAACTCCTGAACAGATGCACGTCATATTCACAACAAATATTGTTCAGGACTTGGGATGTGCTTCCTCATCAACATGATCAATCACAACACCTTTTTATGTAAAACCTATGCGAGAAACAAAACTCATTTTGACATTCGAATTTCAAATAAATTGCCAGCACTTCAACATTGCCAGGCTTCGAAGTTGCCATCGTTGCCATTGCCAAGTCGATTCTTTTTCGGTTGAATTCCGTTGAGTACCTACCTATATTCTTTATTTATTTCAAAATTATACTTCAACCAGTTATAACATGTATTTTTTAGAAATAATGACGATCGATTAGGTCAACTTTTTATATGAAACCGTACTTATTGCGGAATTTAATTTTTTTAAAGTATTATAACAATATACAATCTAAGTTGCATAGACGCATTAAAATTTATAATTCACTAGCAGTACCCGGCGTGTTTCACTACGCCATTTGGGCATGTGGTATCAATTTTTTTCTACAGATAAAAGAGGAAACAACAGGATCAAAAAAAAAAGTGTGCTAATCGGAATCAAGCTTCACACAATTTATCTCTAGGTTAATCTTCACGTTTTCTAAAAAAAAAGGTCTAGGTACAACTGTTAAGCAGCAGAGCCAAGCATAGGGAAAATCGATTGCGGTGCTCCATTTATATTTAAGATAAAAAAATCGGCTATGTAACGTCACTCATCTAATCTATTCTAAGTTGCATGGATATAATTGTTACATTTGGAATTCACATTAAGTGCATGCCCACAAGCAGACACGTATAAGTTCACACTTGCACATTCTGCGTGTGAACCTACAACATAAAAACCCAAATCTCAAATGAACATACACCCTGCAACTCTTTGCTGACCTTCCCTGAAACAGGGGTGACATTGGCAGAGTGAACCATTTTCTATTTAAAGTTGGTCAGATGCATATTGACCTATACTAATCTAATCTAATCTAATCTAAGCTGCAAAGATATATATCATTTAAGATTTATACTAAATGCATTCCCACAAGCAGATATGTATAATTTCGCGCTAACACATGCCGCATGTGGACCTACAATATAAAAACCCAATCTCAAATGAACATAAGCCTTGCAACTCTTGCCGTCCTTCCCTGAAACAGGGGTGACATTGGCAAAGTGAACCAATTTTTATATTATGGGTGGTCAGCCGCATAACAACCTATAAGTCAAGGAACGAGAAAAGAATAAAAAGAAAAGAATATAAACAATACATTAAATTTTATAATCATACAATTAAAGAACTAATCTATAAAATTCACTATACTCTTTGAGCAAAGTGAAGAAATAAATGTATTCCAAACAATCAGGAATATTTTTCAATGTAACCGCACTGTGAAACGTATGCAGTTGGGGAAAATGCTTCATACAATATGATGCACTTAAGTGTTTTTTCAACTATCTCCATGAAAGTGTTTAATTTATGTTGAATTTTTGACTCCCTGTCCTGTCTTTATCCCGGCCAAGTGAATTCACATTTTTTCCCCACATTTAAAATGTGCTCTATCCATTATTTCAATAAGTGAAAGTTTTAGGTAGTGCACACGGAACATTTTCTATTGACAACAAAATTGTAAGTCGCACGGCCGGGTTTGGTAAAAGGCAAACATTTTGTTTATCTTGGTTGCTTTGGACCATTGTCACATAGAAGAAAGACGTTTAACCGCCGAGAAAAAAACGATCTTTAAATTTGTGGTGAGTATATAATTTTACAGAAATGCGTTTTTTGAAAAAACAACTATATTATGTATATTTTAATTAAAAGTATGTTTCAATAAAAGGTTTTCATAATAATAATATATTTCAATATGGTCTTCTAGTTGTGACCTACGAACTTTTGTTTATCGTATTTTTTATAAGTGCGGGATATAAAAGCTTTCTTACATTTCTAAAATTCAACTTGGAATACTTGAATAACATTTTTTAATTTGGAACTTTTGTCTAGGCCAGGGGTCGGCAACCTTTTGAGTCGGAAGAGCCAAAAATTACAATTTACAAATTTCAAAGTTTTTCCTTGACTTATAGGTTGGTATGAGGCTGACCACCCATACTGTAAAAAATGGTTCACTTTGCCAATGTCACCCCTGTTTCAGGGAAGGTCGGCAAGAGTTGCAGGGCTTATGTTCATTGAAGATTGGGTTTTTATATTGTAGTTGGGGGGAGGGTGGGGGGTGAAAAGCGAGTACAAGTAGCGGAGAGATCGTTAATCGATTCAGAACGATTTAGTTTTTTTCGATCAGAAGTATAATTCTGTGTTTTTTTTATATTTGCGTATGAAGCTAAAGAGCCGTAACTTCACACCCAAAGAGCCGCATGTGGCTGGTGAGCCGCAGGTTGCTTACCCCTAACCAAACCGATATCGATCCACCATATTTGTAAAAAGTCCGGTCTATAGCTTAGTTGGTAGAGTAACTGCATTCCATGCCGAGATCTCGAGTTAGAATCCCACTGAAGTTGTCAGAAATTATTTCTCGTTTCAGTGTTTATTTCTAACCCAAAATAAAATACCGGCAAGGCTTACTCAGCCTTCATAAGAAATGAGTGTCAAGCCACTCAGGAGCTGAATAACATCCATTTCAAGTTGGCGTAAAGTAAAAGTTACTGGGTTGTTCATTTTAGATTTGGATTTTAAATTATGAGTAGGTACACATGCAGCATTTGTAAGCGTGAACTTACATGTGTCTACTTGTGAGCATGCATTTTATATGAATCTTTAATGTAAATGTATATTTGCAACTAAGATTATGTATTGTAGTTGAATATAATGGTCTTCTTCTATTGGGTGGTTTCAAAATTTACCGACCTCGTTGCTGAAATATTGAGAATTGAGAACCATTGTTTATTTGATCACCATCAAACTTCACACGATTCATTCTAAAAATATGTTACATGTTTCCTGAAAATTTCGTCAAAATCGGATGAGCGGTTTATGAGTATAGGGAACATACATACATACATACATACATACATACATACATACATACATACATACATACATACATACATACATACATACATACATACATACATACATACATACATACATACATACATACATACATACATACATACATACATACATACATACATACATACATACATACATACATACATACATACATACATACATACATACATACATACATACATACATACATACATACATACATACATACATACATACATACATACATACATACATACATACATACATACATACATACATACATACATACATACATACATACATACATACATACATACATACATACATACATACATACATACATACATACATACATACATACATACATACATACATACATACATACATACATACATACATACATACATACATACATACACACATCCTTCTTTATAGATTGCATTCCATGCCGAGATCTCGAGTTAGAATCCCACCGAAGTTGTCAGAAATTATTTCCCGTTTCAGTGTTTATTTTAAACCCAAAATAAAATACCGGCAAGGCTTACTCAGCCTTCATAAGAAATGAGTGTCAAGCCACTCAGGAGCTGAATAACATCCATTTCAAGTTAAGTAAAGTGGGTAAAGTTAAGTAAAATTTTCCCAACTTTTTTTTTTTCCCCATTTTTAGGTTAGGTTAGGTTTTTCCCGACTTTTGGGGAAAAAAAAATTTCCCCACTTTTGGGGAAATTTTCCCAACTTTTTTTTTTTTCCCCATTTTTAGGTTAGGTTAGGTTTTTCCCGACTTTTGGGGAAAAAAAAATTTCCCAACTTTTTTTTTTTTTCCCAGATTTGAAAGTGGGAACCATGCGGGGATAAGTGAGAACAATGCGCAGGGGGAAATTTCCCAACTTTTTTTTTTTTTTCCCATTTTTAGGTTAGGTTAGGTTAGGTTAGGTTTTTCCCGACTTTTGGGGAAAAAAAAAATTCCCCACTTTTGGGGAAATTTCCCAACTTTTTTTTTTTTTTCCCATTTTTAGGCGTAAAGTAAAAGTTACTGGGTTGTTCATTTTAGATTTGGATTTTAAATTATGAGTGGGTACACATGCAGCATTTGTAAGCGTGAACTTACATGTGTCTACTTGTGAGCATGCATTTTATATGAATCTTTAATGTAAATGTATATTTGCAACTAAGATTATGTATTGTAGTTGAATATAATGGTCTTCTTCTATTGGATGGTTTCAAAATTTACCGACCTCGTTGCTGAAATATCGAGAATTGAGAACCACTGTTTATTTGATCACCATCAAACTTCACAGGATTCGTTCTAAGAATATGTTACATGTTTCCTGAAAATTTCGTCAAAATCGGATGAGCGGTTTATGAGTCTATAGGGGACATACATACATACATACATACATACATACATACATACATACATACATACATACATACATACATACATACATACATACACACATCCTTCTTTATAGATATAGATATTCAATGCACTCCTCTTCGGAGACACGAGTGAGTTTGCGCTTACAAATGCTGCATGTGTATTTACAAATAAAAATTTCAGCCTCTCATGACCATAAGCCCTGCAACTTTTGCTGACCTTTTCAGAAACAGGGGACACATTTGTTAAGTGAACCCATTTATGCGATATGGGTGGTAAGCCTCATACTAACCCTTAAGTCAAGGAATTTGAGTTTGAAAAATCCTTAAACAACGGTAATCTTAATTTATAATCTAAAGTTGCAAAAAAAGTTATTTGATGATTCAAATTGAATGCACGCCCACAAACTGGCAAATGTCATTTCACGCTAACATATAGTTGTGGCGCTTGATTTTTTTTAAATATTAGAATATATAATCTTAGTTGCACAGATACAATAACTTTTATAATTCATATTTAATGCATGCCCCCCTGGAGACACGAGTGGGTACGCGCTTATTAATGCTGCATGTGAACTTACAAATTAAAATTAAGGCGTGTAATGAACATAAGCCCTGCAACTTTTGCCAATCTTTTCAAAAACAGGGGAAACTGTCAAGTGAACCATTTTTTGCGATATGGTTATTCAGGCTCATACTTACCTATAAGTCAAGGATTTGAGTTTGAAAAAACCTTCAACAACGTTAAATTTAATTTATAATCTAAAGTTGCAAAAAAAGTTATTTGATGATTCAAATTGAATGCACGCCCACAAACTGGTAAATGTCATTTCACGCTAACATATAGTTGTGGCGCTTGATTTTTTTTAAATATAAGAATATATAATCTAAGTTGCACAGATACAATAACTTTTATAATTCACATTCAATGCATGCCCCCCTGGAGACACGAGTGGGTACGCGCTTATTAATGCTGCATGTGAACTTACAAATTAAAATTAAGGCCTCTAATGAACATAAGCCCTGCAACTTTGGCCAACCTTTTCAAAAACAGGGGGAACATTTGTCAAGTGAACCATTTTTTTCGATATGGGTATTCAAGCTCATACTTACCTATCCGTCAAGGATTTGAGTTTGAAAAATCCTTCAACAACGTTAAATTTAATTTATAATCTAAAGTTGAAAAAAAAGTTATTTGATGATTCAAATTGAATGCACGCCCACAAACTGGTAAATGTCATTTCACGCTAACATATAGTTGTGGCGCTTGATTTTTTTTAAATAATAGAATATATAATCTAAGTTGCACAGATACAATAACTTTTATAATTCATATTCAATGCATGCCCCCCTGGAGACACGAGTGGGTACGCGCTTATTAATGCTGCATGTGAACTTACAAATTAAAATTAAGGCCTCTAATGAACATAAGCCCTGCAACTTTGGCCAACCTTTTCAAAAACAGGGGGAACATTTGTCAAGTGAACCATTTTTTTCGATATGGGTATTCAAGCTCATACTTACCTATCCGCCAAGGATTTGAGTTTGAAAAAACCTTCAACAACGTTAAATTTAATTTATAATCTAAAGTTGCAAAAAAAGTTATTTGATGATTCAAATTGAATGCACGCCCACAAACTGGCAAATGTCATTTCACGCTAACGTTTAATTGTGGCACTTGATGTTTTTAATTTTAGAATATAAATCTAAGTTGCATACATACATTTTATAATTCATATTCAATGCATGCCCCCAAGCAGACATGAGTGACTTTGCGCTTACAAATGCTGCATGTGTAATTACAAATAAAAATTTCAGCCTCTCATAACCATAAGCCATGCAACTTTTGCCGACCTATTCAGAAACAGGGGGAACATTAGTTAAGTGAACCCATTTATGCGATATGGGTGGTAAGCCTCATACTAACCCTTAGGTCAAGGAATTTAGGTTTGAAAAATCCTTAAACAACGGTTATCTTAATTTATAATCTTAAGTTGCAAAAAGAGTTTTGATGATTCAAATACAATGCACACCCACAAGCTGGCAAATGTTCTTTCACGCTAACATATAATTGTGGCACTTGATGTTTTTAATTTTAGAATATAAATCTAAGTTGCATACATACATTTTATAATTCATATTGAATGCATGCCCCCAAGCAGACATGAGTGAGTTTGCGCTTACAATCGCTGCATGTGTAATTACAAATAAAAATTTCAGCCTCTCTTGGCCATAAGCCCTGCAATTTTGCCGACCTTTTCAGGAACAGAGAAACATTCGTTCAGTGAACATTTTTTTAGGTATGGGAGGTCAGCCTCATACCTCATGCTTCATACATGATACTCAGAACATGAAAGAACTAAATAACCCTTTTACCGCAATTTTTTTTTCAAATTACTTCTTAAAGCATTTAATTACTATGAAGGAGGTGTGAGGAAAAATTATTGCGAAGCCAGACTTACACTGCCCGAAGGGCCTAGCAGACAACCGTGCGCAGCACGGTCAGTCTGCTAGTATATATATAAATTTATATATATATAAGGTTGTATTGTCTTTCTCCAATAAATAACTATGTGGTTTCTGTAAGTAATGATTTTTTTTATTAGTCATTAACATTTTTATAGAATACACAGTATAATGTAATAATGAATATAGTACTAATATAGTAAGTGGAATTACCTGTAAGTAATGAAACTACAATAAAGTTATTTTGGATTGTAGACACAACTATTTATATTAAAGTTAAAATTAAATTTGACAATCTACATACAAACTCGGCAGCTTCGCTCAATGGCCGCTGTCTTGCGCTAATGGCCACCCGGGCATACCGTGGACCAATCTGATTGGTTGGCCCAGGGATTGCGCGGCAAATTCAAATTAACAAATATCATTTCATATATATATCTATCTTCTATCTATCTATCTATCTATCTATCTATCTATCTATCTATCTATCTATCTATCTATCTATCTATCTATCTATCTATCTACTACTTTATAAAAAGCAACGGCCTCCCCATACAAAATAAATGTGCGTTAATGGCTGAATAACTGAAGAACTCCTGAACAGATGCACGTCATAGTCACAACAAATATTGTTCAGAACTTCGGATGTGCATCCTCATCATTAAAAGATTTTTAAATTGTTGTTTTTTAAATAAATAAACATGATCGATCACAACTCCTTTTTATGTAAAACCTATGTGTGAAACAAAACTCATATTGACATTCGAATTTCAAATAAATTGCCAGCACTTCAACATAGGCTTCAAAGTTGCCATACAAGTCGATTATTTTTCGGTTGAATTCCGTTGAGTACCTACCTCTATTCTTTATTTATTTCAAAATTATACTTCAACCAGTTATAACATGTATTTTTTAGAAATAATGACGATCGATTAGGTCAACTTTTTATATGAAACCGTACTTATTGCGGAATTTAATTTTTTTAAAGTATTATAACAATATACAATCTAAGTTGCATAGACGCATTAAAATTTATAATTCATATTCAATGCACTCCTCTTCGGAGACACGAGTGAGTTTGCGCTTACAAATGCTGCATGTGTATTTACAAATAAAAATTTCAGCCTCTCATGACCATAAGCCCTGCAACTTTTGCTGACCTTTTCAGAAACAGGGGACACATTTGTTAAGTGAACCCATTTATGCGATATGGGTGGTAAGCCTCATACTAACCCTTAAGTCAAGGAATTTGAGTTTGAAAAATCCTTAAACAACGGTAATCTTAATTTATAATCTAAAGTTGCAAAAAAAGTTATTTGATGATTCAAATTGAATGCACGCCCACAAACTGGCAAATGTCATTTCACGCTAACATATAGTTGTGGCGCTTGATTTTTTTTAAATATTAGAATATATAATCTTAGTTGCACAGATACAATAACTTTTATAATTCATATTTAATGCATGCCCCCCTGGAGACACGAGTGGGTACGCGCTTATTAATGCTGCATGTGAACTTACAAATTAAAATTAAGGCGTGTAATGAACATAAGCCCTGCAACTTTTGCCAATCTTTTCAAAAACAGGGGAAACTGTCAAGTGAACCATTTTTTGCGATATGGTTATTCAGGCTCATACTTACCTATAAGTCAAGGATTTGAGTTTGAAAAAACCTTCAACAACGTTAAATTTAATTTATAATCTAAAGTTGCAAAAAAAGTTATTTGATGATTCAAATTGAATGCACGCCCACAAACTGGTAAATGTCATTTCACGCTAACATATAGTTGTGGCGCTTGATTTTTTTTAAATATAAGAATATATAATCTAAGTTGCACAGATACAATAACTTTTATAATTCACATTCAATGCATGCCCCCCTGGAGACACGAGTGGGTACGCGCTTATTAATGCTGCATGTGAACTTACAAATTAAAATTAAGGCCTCTAATGAACATAAGCCCTGCAACTTTGGCCAACCTTTTCAAAAACAGGGGGAACATTTGTCAAGTGAACCATTTTTTTCGATATGGGTATTCAAGCTCATACTTACCTATCCGTCAAGGATTTGAGTTTGAAAAATCCTTCAACAACGTTAAATTTAATTTATAATCTAAAGTTGAAAAAAAAGTTATTTGATGATTCAAATTGAATGCACGCCCACAAACTGGTAAATGTCATTTCACGCTAACATATAGTTGTGGCGCTTGATTTTTTTTAAACAATAGAATATATAATCTAAGTTGCACAGATACAATAACTTTTATAATTCATATTCAATGCATGCCCCCCTGGAGACACGAGTGGGTACGCGCTTATTAATGCTGCATGTGAACTTACAAATTAAAATTAAGGCCTCTAATGAACATAAGCCCTGCAACTTTGGCCAACCTTTTCAAAAAACAGGGGGAACATTTGTCAAGTGAACCATTTTTTTCGATATGGGTATTCAAGCTCATATTTACCTATCCGCCAAGGATTTGAGTTTGAAAAAACCTTCAACAACGTTAAATTTAATTTATAATCTAAAGTTGCAAAAAAAGTTATTTGATGATTCAAATTGAATGCACGCCCACAAACTGGCAAATGTCATTTCACGCTAACGTTTAATTGTGGCACTTGATGTTTTTAATTTTAGAATATAAATCTAAGTTGCATACATACATTTTATAATTCATATTCAATGCATGCCCCCAAGCAGACATGAGTGACTTTGCGCTTACAAATGCTGCATGTGTAATTACAAATAAAAATTTCAGCCTCTCATAACCATAAGCCATGCAACTTTTGCCGACCTATTCAGAAACAGGGGGAACATTAGTTAAGTGAACCCATTTATGCGATATGGGTGGTAAGCCTCATACTAACCCTTAGGTCAAGGAATTTAGGTTTGAAAAATCCTTAAACAACGGTTATCTTAATTTATAATCTTAAGTTGCAAAAAGAGTTTTGATGATTCAAATACAATGCACACCCACAAGCTGGCAAATGTTCTTTCACGCTAACATATAATTGTGGCACTTGATGTTTTTAATTTTAGAATATAAATCTAAGTTGCATACATACATTTTATAATTCATATTGAATGCATGCCCCCAAGCAGACATGAGTGAGTTTGCGCTTACAATCGCTGCATGTGTAATTACAAATAAAAATTTCAGCCTCTCTTGGCCATAAGCCCTGCAATTTTGCCGACCTTTTCAGGAACAGAGAAACATTCGTTCAGTGAACATTTTTTTAGGTATGGGAGGTCAGCCTCATACCTCATGCTTCATACATGATACTCAGAACATGAAAGAACTAAATAACCCTTTTACCGCAATTTTTTTTTCAAATTACTTCTTAAAGCATTTAATTACTATGAAGGAGGTGTGAGGAAAAATTATTGCGAAGCCAGACTTACACTGCCCGAAGGGCCTAGCAGACAACCGTGCGCAGCACGGTCAGTCTGCTAGTATATATATAAATTTATATATATATAAGGTTGTATTGTCTTTCTCCAATAAATAACTATGTGGTTTCTGTAAGTAATGATTTTTTTTATTAGTCATTAACATTTTTATAGAATACACAGTATAATGTAATAATGAATATAGTACTAATATAGTAAGTGGAATTACCTGTAAGTAATGAAACTACAATAAAGTTATTTTGGATTGTAGACACAACTATTTATATTAAAGTTAAAATTAAATTTGACAATCTACATACAAACTCGGCAGCTTCGCTCAATGGCCGCTGTCTTGCGCTAATGGCCACCCGGGCATACCGTGGACCAATCTGATTGGTTGGCCCAGGGATTGCGCGGCAAATTCAAATTAACAAATATCATTTCATATATATATCTATCTTCTATCTATCTATCTATCTATCTATCTATCTATCTATCTATCTATCTATCTATCTATCTATCTATCTATCTATCTATCTACTACTTTATAAAAAGCAACGGCCTCCCCATACAAAATAAATGTGCGTTAATGGCTGAATAACTGAAGAACTCCTGAACAGATGCACGTCATAGTCACAACAAATATTGTTCAGAACTTCGGATGTGCATCCTCATCATTAAAAGATTTTTAAATTGTTGTTTTTTAAATAAATAAACATGATCGATCACAACTCCTTTTTATGTAAAACCTATGTGTGAAACAAAACTCATATTGACATTCGAATTTCAAATAAATTGCCAGCACTTCAACATAGGCTTCAAAGTTGCCATACAAGTCGATTATTTTTCGGTTGAATTCCGTTGAGTACCTACCTCTATTCTTTATTTATTTCAAAATTATACTTCAACCAGTTATAACATATATTTTTTAGAAATAATTACAATCGATTAGGTCAACTTTTTATATGAAACCATACTTATCGCGGCATTTAATTTTTTTAATATTCTTACAATATATAATCTAAGTTGCATAGACATATTAACATTTATAATTCATATTCAATGCACTCCCCCACGGAGACACGAGTGAGTTTGCGCTTACAAATGCTGCATGTGTAATTAAAAATAAAAATTTCAGCCTCTCATGACCATAAGCCCTGCAACTTTTGCTGACCTTTTCAGAAACAGGGGAAACATTTGTTAAGTGAACCCATTTATGCGATATGGTAAGCCTCATACTACCCCTTAAGTCAAAGAATTTGAGTTTGAAAAATCCTTAAACAACGGTAATCTTAATTTATAATCTAAAGTTGCAAAAAAGAGTTTTGATGATTAAAATACAATGCACACCCACAAGCTGGCAAATGTCATTTCACACTAACATATTATTGTGGCGCTTGATGTTTTTAATATTAGAATATATAATCTAAGTTGCACAGATACAATAACTTTTATAATTCATATTCAATGTATGCCCCCCTCGAGACACGAGTGGGTACGCGCTTATAAATGCTGCATGTGAACTTACAAATTAAAATTAAGGCCTGTAATGAACATAAGCCCTGCAACTTTTGCCAATCTTTTTAAAAACAGGGGAAACATTTGTCAAGTGAACCATTTTTTGCGATATGGTTATTCAGGCTCATACTTACCTATAAGTCAAGGATTTGAGTTTGAAAAATCTTTCAACAACGTTAAATTGAATTTATAATCTAAAGTTGCAAAAAAAGTTATTTGATGATTCAAATTGAATGCACACTGGAGTGGAGTGATCTTGTATGAGATTTTTTTTTTTTTCAAAACCATATACCATTTTTTTTGTGCCATTTATGAAATAAAAAATATAGAAAAAAAAATTAGATTTTTCAATAAATTCCTTCTTCCCGCACACTGACTTCAAATTTTATGTTTTTGTTGAAAATTTGTAACAAAGCTCCAGCTCAATATTGAGCTGAATAAAGTTAGTCAAGGTGTAAAAAATTAAAATAAAAGTACTACAAGCATTCATTCCTACATTCCAAAACAATACAAGAAGAAAAAAGTACAGGTTTTATAAAAAACAAAAAAAAACTTTTTGTTTGAAAATTGCATTTTCTTTTAATTTTCGGCATTATGCTCCTTTGTACTTATTAGGCTTTTATGCCCACAAATCTAAATTTTTGGTATTGTTACGAAATTAGGGTTCAATTGTCTTCAAATTAAAAATACACAGGTCTTCTTCAATAGTTATTTATTTTACACAGTTACAAAATTTATTTTCACACTACTTTCTCGATTATTCCATTGGTTTCGGTTCACTGATCAGATGGCTTCGATGTGTTTGTTAGTCGCTATGATACTGCCCCGCTCTGCAGGCCATTCGCACCTTTATACTCTTCAGAGCAGTATGATCCAGAACTAAAGTCGCCAGACGGTTCCAGAGTAATTATTACTCCTCGACGCTTCACGTACTACCTAGAGATACAACCAAAATCCTACCTACAAATGTAACACAGTATTCCTATAATTATAACAAATACCTACTTAGCCTAGAGAATTCTACACTTATACATAATTATCGATCTTACCTACCAATACTTTTGAGGATTCTTATAACTATAACTATCCATACTTATTTCAATATTTATATTTACATAACACTACCCCCCACCTAGACTGTTTCGTCCCGGAACAGTCTTGACTCTGTGTAGGTAGGGGCATGCTGATCCACGTCGACACCCTGTGGTCAGGAAGAAGTGGCAGTCCACGGATTTCTCCCCACTGGCTCTCGGCTGCGCTTGCTCGCAGCACACCATGACGCTGATGCCGACTCCCGAGAACACTGCTTCGATCATACTCCGGATTATCCGCCAGTCTCGATTAGCGCGGCCGCCACCCATCTTCGGTATTGCCAGACGCGCCTGCTGATCCTCCAACATGTAGTCACGCAGCTCAACAAGGCCGTCCCACAATGCCTTGTAGTCCTCTTCCAGGTTGCTGGAATCCGGGATAACCAGGCAGTATGCTTGTTGACGCCCCTTCGGTAGTCTCAGAGCTCTTCCTTGCGGGCTGCTCGAGGGTTGCGGTTCTCCGAATTTGTATCGGAAGACCCGTGCAATTCCTCTAGACATATCTAGATCTTCCGGTACACTGCATGCCAGTGTGTGGTCCCTAGTGACCTCAAATAAGTCCTTGTGGACTTCTGTGGTCACTCCATGGCGAAACTTCTGCCCTGCCTTCGCGTTCTTCCAAAACGTCTCAAAGACTGGTGATCTTTCGGATGCGACGCACTGTCGTACTTTTTGGGCTGGTTGGTCATCATTATCGCCTAGGTATGGTGAGAGGCGATTGTAGTGCACGACCCTTGGTTTTCCGTTTGGTCTCTTTTTTATGCGGTAGACCACATCGTTGATGCGCTCCAAGATCTCGTACGGCCCGTCCCAGGAACGCTGAAGTTTCGGACAGTATCCTTGGCGCCTCTTGGGGTCAAAAAGCCACACCCAGTCACCAGTTTTGTACCCCATGCTGTCAGCTCTGGTGTCATAGCGCTCCTTCATTTGATCGCTGGCTTCCCCGATGTTCATGCGGACCTGATCATGGATGTCATCCAGCCTCCTGCGAAGGTCTGTCACATAGTCTTCTCCGGCTAGGTCTTCACCTGGTTTGCAGCCAAATTTGAGATCACAAGGAAGTCGCATTTCTCGCCCAAACAGTATGCTGCTGGGAGTCTTCTTCGTCGTTTCCTGAACAGCCGACCGGTAAGCCAATAAGAACAAAGGCAGATGTCGGTCCCAGTCCCGCTGATGGCTGGACACTACTTTGGCTAAGTACCTCCCCACGGTACGGTTCATCCTTTCCACCATTCCATCAGACTGTGGATGTAGCGCAGTGGTCCTGGTCTTGTAGATCCCTAGCCGCTCACACATTTGCTGGAAGATAGCAGCTTCAAAGTTCCTTCCCTGATCAGAATGTAATTCCAGGGGTACGCCAAACCTGCTGATAAATTCGGTAACTAGAACTTCAGTCACGGTTACGGCCTCTTGGTTAGGGATTGAGTAAGCTTCCACCCACTTGCTGAAGTAATCCATCACCACCATGATGTACTTGTTACCCTTCTCAGTTGTAGGAAATGGGCCAGCTATGTCGATGGCAATTCTTTCAAAGGGGCTGCCAACATTGTACTGACGCATTGGTGCTCGCCTTTTCCTTTGCGGTCCATTGGCCGTTGCACAGGTTACACATTTTCGACACCAATCTTTGACGTCTTCGCTGCAGTTGATCCAGTAAAATCGCTCTTTCACTTTCTCCAGCGTCTTCTTAACGCCTAGATGTCCTCCAGAAGTTCCTCCATGCAGCAGTCCAAGGATTTCCGGTACTCGGCTCCTCGGAACGAGGGTTTGCTTTCTTCTAAGTGTGCCGTCTTCCTTCTCGATCTTTCGTTTCAGAAACCCTCCTTCTATCACTATGGATCCCCATTGAGCCCAATAAGCCTTGACAGTTGGTGATAAGGGGGCGAGTTTTTCCCAGGTTGGCCTTTCTCCTTCTCGCGCCCATTCCATCACATACTTCAAGTCCGGATCATTCAGTTGGTCTTGCGCCAATTTTTCATCTTGCCAGTCTTCATCTTCGGCGGTCGTCCTTTGGACAATTGCTACCTTGTCCTCCATCTTGCTGCAATGTTTGCAGTCACTGGCGCATGGTCGTCTGGATAATGCATCCGCATTTCGATGAAGCGTGCCAGGTCTATGTTCGGAGTCATAATCATACTCCTGGAGCCTTTCAATCCATCTAGCCACTTGCCCTTCTGGGTTTTTGAATTTCAGAAGCCAAACCAGTGCAGCATGATCAGTCCGTAGTGTGAATTTTCTCCCGTACAAGTATTTGCGGAAGTGTTCCACTGATTTTATCACGGCAAGAAGCTCTCGTCTGGTCACGCAATAATTTCGTTCTGGCTTGGAAAGCACTTTACTGAAGTAACCCAGAACAGTCTCATGCCCATCCTGTATTTGGGAAAGGACGCCTCCTATCCCCACATTACTAGCGTCGGTATCCAGGATGAACTTTCCATCTTTTCGTGGGTAGCTCAAGATGGGGGCACTTGTTAATCTTCCCTTAAGCTCTTCAAATGCTTGTGCGCAGGAATCACTCCAATGGAAGCGAGTGTTTTCTTCCGTAAGCTTGGTGAGCGGTTTTGCAATGTCCGCAAATCTTGGCACAAACCTCCTGTAATAAGTGCACAGCCCCAGGAAACTCCTAGTTTCATGTTTGTCCTTCAGCACGGGCCAGTCTCTTACTGCCTTGATTTTGGCAGGGTCAACTTCAACTCCACGTTGAGAAACTATGTGTCCCAGGTAATTTACTTGTTTCTTGAACAGGTTACACTTTTTCGGGTTGAGCTTCAGTCCAGCGTCTTGTAGTCGCCCGAAAACTTGCTCCAGATTTCTCAACTGATGGTTGAAGTCCTTTCCCAGGATGATTATGTCATCCAAGTATACCAGGCAGGTTTCCCATGACAGTCCTCGCAGCACATTCTCCATCAGCCTTTCAAACGTGGCGGGGGCATTGCATAAGCCAAATGGCATCACGGTGAACTGCCAAAGTCCAGATCCAGTCGAGAATGCAGTTTTCTCCTTATCTTTGGCATCCAATTCAACTTGCCAGTAGCCACTTTTCAGGTCCAATGTGGAAAAAATGGTGCATCCTGCCAATGTGTCCAAGGTGTCGTCAATCCTTGGCAGAGGGTAACTATCCTTTTTCGTAACATCGTTGAGCAGTCTGTAGTCCACACAAAATCTCGTGGTACCATCCTTCTTTTTCACCAGTACCACCGGGGATGTCCAAGGGCTACTTGATGGTTCTATGATGCCATCCTTGCTCATGTCTTTGATGATCTTGTCAGCTTCTTCCCGCTTTGCAAAGGGTAGTCTTCTTGGAGCCTGTTTTATTGGTCTCGCTTCTCCGGTGTCTATGCTATGTCGCACTACCTTGGTTCTTCCCAGACGGCCATTAGAGTCCTCGAAAATGTTCTGGTAGCGGCAGATCAAACTCCTCACTCTCCGTTTGTTTTCCTCGGTTAGACCTTGGGAAGCGTCGTGGACCAGGGCTTCCAATTGTGTTGACAATTTGTTTCCTTCGCATGACATGTTTGTCATCTGTTGCACAATGGAAGTTATCCTCTCACATCTGCCCAAAACAAAACCTTCATTCATTTTAACTGGGTAGCTGTTCACATTCATGATCTTGACAGGAATGGTCTCCTTTGCGCGAATCACTGTTCTTGCCACCATGACTCCTTTGTTAACATTGTCCATGTTCTCCGGTTCTATCATACAGATTTGGTCATTTGTACTACTGGAATCCAGGCGGGCACTCACTATCATCTCGGATCGCCCCTTCACTTCGGTATTCTTGGCTAGGATAACACGTGCAGCCAGTTCTTTCCGTCTTTGCAGGATGACTTCTTCATTTCCAATTTTAATGGACCCTTTCTTTAAATTTAAACTGCACCCAAATCTGTCCAGTATGTCCATTCCCAATATAACGTCTTCTTCAATGTTGGCCACCAACGTCCGATGATCAAAAGTGGTGCTGCCAATTTGGAAGGTGGCAATCGTCTCCCCATACACCTGTGCTGACTCTCCCGTGGCGGTGTGCAGAGACCACTTTGTTGGTGCAATCTGCTTACCTCGTGCCACTATGTCGCGTCTCAGAATTGTCCTGGTTGCTCCCGTGTCCACCAGTAGTTCACGAGTTACTCCATCTATTATGCCATTGATAAAAATGCTGCTGGCTTTTCCTCTCACGGTTGCGACAGTAGCAGCAGATTTCAGGGCCTCTCCAGCGTGGGTCAACGGTTGCCCCTTCCCATTAACCCTTTCTAGTTTTCCGGGTTTCTGAGGCTTGGGACACTTGGTGCTAAGGTGGCCCAGCTGTCCGCAGTTCCAGCAGCGTGGGTCTCGTCTTCGAGGTCTCAGACGTTCCAGCACTTTTTCAATTAGCTCCTCGGTTGTAGGTAGCTTGACCTCCTCTGCCTCGACTGCACGAACCCTGGCGTGGCCCCTGATGGACTGTTTAACAGCCTCAAACTCGAGAGCTTGGCTGAGCGCCTCGTTCAAAGCCTTGGGATGGGCCAGTTTTACGGCTTGTTGCGTCTCCCATTCCCGCAATCCATTTAGGAACTTGTCCACTGCCAAGCTCTCACAGATGTCGTCGGAGGCTGTCGGGTAAGCGTCTCGTACCAGGCGGGCGATGTCCATTTCAAACTCCTGGAGGCTCTCGTTGGGCTTCTGCACCCTTGTGTTCAGCTGCGACTTGTACAGCTGCTCCAGGCACTTGTGGCCATAGCGCATATCCAAGCGCTGCTTCAGCTGCCCAAAGTCACCACGGTTGTCCAGGGGTATGGCCTGCAGAACCCTGAGAGCGTCTCCTCGGAGCGACAGGCTGAGAACCGAAGCCTTCTTCTGCTGGCTCCAGGCTCCCATCATGGCAGCCGTCTCAAAGAGGGTCAAATACTCCTCCCACGACGTCTTCCCGTCGAAGGTCGGAAGGTTGTGCTTCGACAACGAAGGGTCGTCATCCCCTCTAGTGACCCTGGTTGGAGTTGAGCATCCCTGGTCGGTCTCGTCGTGAAGGCCGTCTTTGGGGCACTTGTCAGCCAGCTCGGCACGCAGACGGTCCTCCAGGCTTGATATAAGAGTCTCCATTTCCCCCTTCAGGGCTGTCATCTTCTCTTCCATTTCTCCTTTCAGGGTTGTGAGATTTCGGGACACCTTTTCCTCCAGATTCCTGGCGTTGTCAGCCATTTCCACCTTCAGGTCGGTCACCACTTCCTTCAGGTTGGTGGTCATCTTCTCCTCCAGGGTCTTGGCGTTGTCAGCCATCTTCTCCTCCAGGGTCTTGGCGTTGTCAGCCATCTTCTCCTCCAGGGTCTTGGCGTTGTCAGCCATCTCAGTCTTCAGTCCTGTCAGGTTACTGTTGATGCTGATATTTAGCTCGTCCAAGGCGCGGTCCCCTCCAGACGCCATGACAAAATATGCCGGGTCTTCGCCTGACTGTTCCAAGGCCTCTATGAGGCGTGCTTGTAAGGCTGCCTTTCCTCCTGAGGTCTCCAGGTCCCTCTCCAGAAGCTCATTTTTAAGCTCAGTGACTTTGAGGTCCTTGACGTTCACTTTAGTTGCCATTTTTTTTTTCAAAATTTACGTCAAAACAAAAATATTTTCAAATTTATTTAATACAAGTTTTGAGTTTTATATATATAGCTGTTTTGAATACGTACTTTAGCAAAAATAATAATTTGTCTGATTACACTGATTGGTAGGTAGGTACTGTCTTTTAATATTTATTTTTAATTCACCAATATTTTTAACATAATAATGTCTGATAGTACATAATTATTTATTTCGTCTCAAGTCTTTCAAACACACAGGTAGGTACTTAATGTACATTCACACACTTGTAAACAAAGGATAGTTATTCAAAAACTTTTTCTCGATGAATCTGGAACGTTCTTTTGTAATATTTTTCAAGATTTTTATTTATTTATTTTATTTTTTTTAATCACACACAATAATAAAAAAACTATGGTCCAATTTGATGACTTTCTCAATGCGGTAAAATAGTCATTATGTTATGTCCAGAATTATGTCCAGAATTATGTTCCATATGATGTTCCAGAATTTATAAGCAACTTGCTTTTGCGTCTTTTCTTTTAACAAAAATTTATTTAAACACTTGTTTTCACAAAAGTCAGTTCACACAAAGTTCAATTTGAATAAAGTTTATTTTAACACTATTTAATTTATTTTATTTATTTTTAGGAAGAAGATCTTAATTTTTCTTGACAATTCCGCACCTGACGCCAATTGTTACGAAATTAGGGTTCAATTGTCTTCAAATTAAAAATACACAGGTCTTCTTCAATAGTTATTTATTTTACACAGTTACAAAATTTATTTTCACACTACTTTCTCGATTATTCCATTGGTTTCGGTTCACTGATCAGATGGCTTCGATGTGTTTGTTAGTCGCTATGATACTGCCCCGCTCTGCAGGCCATTCGCACCTTTATACTCTTCAGAGCAGTATGATCCAGAACTAAAGTCGCCAGACGGTTCCAGAGTAATTATTACTTCTCGACACTTCACGTACTACCTAGAGATACAACCAAAATCCTACCTACAAATGTAACACAGTATTCCTATAATTATAACAAATACCTACTTAGCCTAGAGAATTCTACACTTATACATAATTATCGATCTTACCTACCAATACTTTTGAGGATTCTTATAACTATAACTATCCATACTTATTTCAATATTTATATTTACATAACAGTATATTGGCTCAAAGCAGCTTTTATTGTTATATTCACTGCTTTTTCAACTGCCTAAGTATAGCATGGGAACAGGGGCGTGCATCCCATACGGGTACATGAGTCTTATGGGTAGGCAATATATGTTAAAAAAAAACAATTAATCTTGATATTCAGATTTAAAATTCAAAATTTAAATTCGATTGGAGCCCTCGTTAGCACTTCAGTCAATAGCAAATGAGTTATTTTAAAGGAATGGGAGAAACCATTGACTAATAATAACTCCATGGAAGAAACTATTTATTCGGAAATTTATTACTACCTTACATGGGATCTGTAAAAAATCCATGTCACTGTGACCACTAGATTGAACTTTGTCATCGGATATTTTTTTTCTAAAAGAGGCTCATTAATATTTTCCTGATATCTTATTAGATCAACTTAAGTTGCAGCATTGAAATATATTTCAGGCCTCTTAAAAAGTCATTGTGTGAGAGATTTGATATTTTGCGTGCCTTTAAGCTACGTCATGTTGTGAATTCTTTAATGAGTTTGTTTTTGCCGATAATCATCGCTAATAACATACATACTTTCCGAATGCCTAAAAGAGCTATTTTTTCCAAAGACTGAATCTTTTACTTTTTTTGATATCTATCAAGTATTTCGAGGCCAAAATGATGAAACAAATATGATATGTGTGAATACACAAACCCTACAAAATCTAAATATGATATGAGTCATCTTTACATGAACAATTATTTTTATAAGAACCTATGATGGAGGATACACTTTTATCACAAAAGCAGCTAGAGTTGTCAAAGTTTCCGACGGTGATTCCGTTACTACATACAGACGTAGTATTTGGTTGGCTTGTGTAAGCCAAAGAACGTGTAAAATCTAGCCTGGAGATCTATTTGTCAGATCTTTAGGAAAATAAGCCAAAATGCAGTATTCTACAGTGCTGCATTTGGGTGTATGGAGAGGACAAAATATGGCTAACATTGCGCTGCTAAGCCAAAATGCAGTATTCTACAGTGCTGCATTTGGGTGTATGGAGAAGGACAAAATATAGCTAACATTGCGCTGCTAAGCCAAAATGCAGTATTCTACAGTGCTGCATTTGGGTGTATGGAGAAGGACAAAATATAGCTAACATTGCGCTGCTAAGCCAAAATGCAGTATTCTACAGTGCTGCATTTGGGTGTATGGAGAAGGACAAAATATAGCTAACATTGCGCTGCTAAGCCAAAATGCAGTATTCTACAGTGCTGCATTTGGGTGTATGGAGAAGGACAAAATATAGCTAACATTGCGCTGCTAAGCCAAAATGCAGTATTCTACAGTGCTGCATTTGGGTGTATGGAGAGGACAAAATATGGCTAACATTGCGCTGCTAAGCCAAAATGCAGTATTCTACAGTTCTGCATTTGGGTGTATGCAGAAGGACAAAATATAGCTAACATTGCACTGCTAAGCTAAAATGCAGTATTCTACAGTGCTGCATTTGGGTGTATGGAGAGGACAAAATATGGCTAACATTGCGCTGCTAAGCCAAAATGCAGTATTCTACAGTGCTGCATTTGGGTGTACGGAGAAGGACAAAATATAGCTAACATTGCGCTGCTAAGCCAAAATGCAGTATTCTACAGTGCTGCATTTGGGTGTATGGAGAAGGACAAAATATAGCTAACATTGCGCTGCTAAGCCAAAATGCAGTATTCTACAGTGCTGCATTTGGGTGTATGGAGAGGACAAAATATGGCTAACATTGCGCTGCTAAGCCAAAATGCAGTATTCTACAGTGCTGCATTTGGGTGTATGGAGAAGGACAAAATATAGCTAACATTGCGCTGCTAAGCCAAAATGCAGTATTCTACAGGGCTGCATTTGGGTGTATGGAGAAGGACAAAATATAGCTAACATTGCGCTGCTAAGCCAAAATGCAGTATTCTACAGTGCTGCATTTGGGTGTATGGAGAGGACAAAATATGGCTAACATTGCGCTGCTAAGCCAAAATGCAGTATTCTACAGTGCTGCATTTGGGTGTATGGAGAAGGACAAAATATAGCTAACATTGCGCTGCTAAGCCAAAATGCAGTATTCTACAGTGCTGCATTTGGGTGTATGGAGAAGGACAAAATATAGCTAACATTGCGCTGCTAAGCCAAAATGCAGTATTCTACACTGCTGCATTTGGGTGTATGGAGTAGGACAAATAGCCTGTTATTAAAAAAAAACCCCGTTGTTTTTAAAAATTTGTTTCTTATACTTTATGGCCTTAGTAAAAGAGTTACAATAATAAAAAAAATCACGCGTGTTGAATGATTTTTCATCTTAATTTTAAAGTAATTTTTTTTTATATAACTTAAAAAGTGACGTCACAACAAAAATTTAAAAAAAAATCGTTTTTTTTACTTTTCTTTGCTCACATTTTGTTGTTTTGAATTTTGGAAATATTTTTTTTCTTCATAATTATAGAATTATACAAATTCTAGTGTGTAGTGTGATTTTTAATAGAATTATGTGAATAGTTTTTGGGATAATATGAAAAAACTGTTTTCAAGAATTAAATAAGTTAATTAGTTTCAGTTTTTTCATATTATCGCAAAAACTATTCACATTATTCTATTAAAAATCACACCGCAAACTAGAATTTGTATCATTCTATAATTATGAAGAAAAAAAATCTTTCCAAAATACAAAACAACAAAATGTGAGCAAAAAAATGTTA
Organism: Agapetus fuscipes; assembly: GCA_951799405.1. Taxonomy (NCBI): domain Eukaryota; kingdom Metazoa; phylum Arthropoda; class Insecta; order Trichoptera; family Glossosomatidae; genus Agapetus; species Agapetus fuscipes. The sequence goes on along the minus strand of OX637333.1, from coordinate 15,716,134 downwards.
AAAAAACGAGTTTTTTTAAATATTTTTTTGTGACGTCTTACAATAATTAATTAAGGTGAATTCCAATTATTTATTTATTTATTTATTTATTTATAAATTCACGACACTTAGTGCCTTTTACAAACCATACTAAAAATAGTGTTATAAATACAAGAGTAAGTAAAAAGTATAAAATGAAACAACAAATATATCAGAACTACAATTGAAAACTATCCGGGATAAAAAGTAACATAAAACAAAATAATGATTACATAAGTAGGTATTAATACTTTAAAAAAAAATAGAGAGATGAGATAAAAAAACAAGAGAAAAGACAGTTTATGAATGTATAAATAGTAAGCAGAAATTAGAAGTAAGTAGCTGAATATAAAACCACAATTAAAAATAGATTGAAAAAAATTATAAATACCTATATATGAAAGTAAAATGAAACAAATAAACACAATAACAAAAACTATATAAAAATAAGAATAAAAATCAAAGTTACTATTTAGAGAAAAAATATAAATCAAAAATCAAAAGAAATATACAAGCAACAGAAATAAAAACATTATTCATCCAAAAAGTACCTCAACAGACCAGCTATCAAAGTTATTGTTGGGTGGGTCAAAGTCTAGTGTACAGGTATTACCACTACGTTGAAGGCGATTTATGCAACTGTTATATTGTGCATTTGTATTGGAAGCTACAGGGCTACAATTATGATGATTAGTGATAATAAATCTAATGTAGAAATATACAACTACTTTTCTAGTAATACTTTGTTTTAATTTGTTTACCTACCAAAACTTTGTTTTATTTCGTTTCTTAGCTACTTAAATAATATGAAGCCAACACTTTTAACTAGTATCATGCATGAAAATAAGATTACTATTGCTAACTAGAAAAGCAATATTGAACACGTGCTAGGTAATTTTGCAGTAATAAACACAGATACTGCATTTGGCTTTAGTGATCCCATAATGCCAACATCCCAAAACGGTAGATGAAAATGCAGTATTCCGCATTTTACTAAGATTAGACAATTAAAGTAGAAAAAAAAATGTCAATAGAAAGCTTGATTTTTTGCTTACTTTAAATGTACACTTTAAATGTTATATGACATAGACTTGTTGCTTAGATATCAAGAAATGTGTTTTCCGCGTTTATCTCAAAACTAACATTTTGCAAGTACTGCGTTTACGATTAGGAGGGCAGAATAATTAGCATAGTGTACTCTTAAAATACATTTTTTTGTAGCATTTACCTTTTTTTCAGGAATATTTAATGTTTCTTTCTTACATTTTATTTACAAGTGAATTGTTCGGTGAACAGCTCGCTTGGTAGAACGCTTGCGTGCCGGGCCGAGAGCTTGAGCCAATCGGGGGTGTCAAAATAAACTCTTTGTTAGGGTTTATTTCAAATCAAAACAACATACCGGCAATGTTCACTCGGTCTTCTCGAGGTATGAAAACCAGCCCAGCCCTTGGGAATCGGGAAACCTTACTTTAATTGGGGTTGGCGTAAGACCGTTCCCTTTCCTAGTATAGACGCATTTATTTTGCAATACCGTCACCATACACATCATAAATCCTTCGAACCGTTTCTGCAGCACTGGTGCCACGGTGGAACTCGTACTCGTAAATAACGCGATATTTCAAGTTTTCCATTTTATAAAATGAGTGACGCAAAGAAAAATTAATTGAGCAACAAACAATTGAATTACAATTGTCAAAACACAAGTACATGAGTAAATAGCTGTATAAATTTGAATTTGGAACTCTTAACCAAAGAGGAGATATTTGAGATCAATGTGGCCAGCACGGCAAAACACCAATTTCATATGTAAGGACCTAATATAACAAATTTTATCACAAGAAAACTATGTGCAATATACACATTGCCAAATGTTAAGGGGTTGGGCGGCGAAGCAGCCAGGGGCGGAGCTCCTATTTTTTCAATAATACTCTCAATGTCAGCACTATATAATATAAATAAGATCGGACCCAGCATAGAGCCCTGGGGAGCCCCAGAAGACAATGAGCAGATAGGCGAGGCACTGTCACAAATACTTGCCTGCCTGCTTTCAGTGTGTATATAATATAATTGACATGAGTGTATACTAACTTCTACATTAGTGGTCTCACTGTTGGCTCCCTCCTTGAGCGTGTTGTCCTGAGTCAGCTGGCTGCGGGGAGCATAATAGTAGCACTCTGTGCTGCTCAGGGTGTCTATGTACAGGATGCCAGCTATTAGGGCGTCCAGTTCATCCAGTTTGGCCAGCCGCATGTTTACCACCTGGATAAGACAACAATACAACTTATTGAACAATTATCATGAACCTGCATTGATATCACTACGACTACTGTCACGGCGTTGTAGCAGCATTGTCTCTGATCCCTCACAATTAGTGGATTTTCAACTGGATCGCAGACATCGGTTGGTACTTAATCACTTCTGCAGAGGATGTACAATAGGGTGGTCCAAAAACGATTTTTTTCGAAAGTTGGTGCTCCACAAGGCTTTTTTTGTTACATATCGCTCCAGGTACCCCTCAGCAAAATTTGAAAAAAAAATAAAAAAAAATTTAGGGGTCGCGATGATTTGACACTTTTTTTATATGGGATTTATAAGGAAACAAATTTCTCCCTGATGATTTTTATTTTATTTCATGAATTAAAATGATGTATAAATTTATATTGGTGAAGACAATAAGTTCGCATCTTTATTTCCCAAACACATGTTCAAAATGTTGGATTTGGAAGCCACAGGGATTTTTTTTCTGTGTAGAAATTGACCACCCATGCTGTAAAAAGGGTTCACTTTGCCAATGTCACCCCTGTTACAGGGAAGGACGGCAAGAGTTGCAGGGTGTATGTCCATTTGAGATTGGTTTTTATGATGTAGGCTCACATGAGGCACGTGCAAGCGCGAACTTGTACGTGTCTGGTTGTGGGAATGCATGTAATGTGAATCTCCAATGTAACATATCTTTGCAACTTAGATTAGATTAGATTAGATTAGATCTACCACACGGATGAGATACTGCTTCTGCTGTTCGTTTTTTGTAAGACTTGCATTGAATTTTGTAATTAATGCAATTCCACGCTCTGCACAATCATTTGCTACTTTCATTTGGCGAGCTTTCTCTCTTATTTTGATGTAGACTACATTGGTAGGCCATTCTGACAGATCTTTAGCCAAAAATGCCGCTGATTTTTTCATCCATTATTAATCAATAAGTCAAACAGCGTAGCCGTCCGTTGTGTGAAAAAATACTAGCTATAATATAAATATAGAGCTATAAAGATCACAAGTTTTGCCATCTAGTCTCTTTAAAGCTTTTTGTTTAGGTGGTTTCTGCATATTTTGTACCATTTCTCTTTTGTACTCGAGACTTACTCTGGAATCGAACAATGAAAGTCCAATCAAATGTTCGGAAAAATTCAAAGGTGGTGACGTAATGCTTTCAATGCAGTGTTACTAACATTCGTGTTTGGGTAATATTTTATTAGTGCAAAGAGATTTGCATCGTTTAGAGGAGCTGTTTCTGTCAATGGGGCCTTGTTTCAATAACGTCCATAAACGAGACTCACAAACCCGCTCAATTCAGTGATGGATCGTTTTTCTGCCACGGTGAAAGTGAATTGCTCTTGAAAAATATATATTTTCAGACAAAAGATAGCTTTTGCCATCCAACGAGCCTGGTGTAAGGTACCGGGTGCGCGAAATTTTCTTCGCGGAGTTGACGGAGTTCGGCAACATCAAATAAATTGTCATTACCAAGTACAACATTTTTGTTGCTCTATTTCCGGCCATTTCTGTTGAAAACGTTTCAATAAACCGATATCTGGTCCACTACTAGATCCAAACAATGATTTGAAAACATCAGGGAGGATCACTTCGAAAACATGGTGTTGACAAGCAATCCAAACAAAATCTTTCCCTAGGGTTTTTTCAATCAAAAAGCATGCGCCCATATTCAACCCAGTGTTAAAAGCAGTCGTATCAAAGCAAAGTCCATGTACTTGAGTTTTTAATTCTCACTCATCTAGAACTTTCAAGCAGCCGTCAGCTTGTTCTTGTCCAGTACCCCTTTTGATTTGTGGTACTGCTAAAAGTATTTCCGTTCCGCCGCCAGCGACAAGGATGTCCACTCTCTCAACTTTTTCAGTTCCACCACTATGTTAGGCAATAGTTTACTATGTCAATGCAAAACAAGAGGATTTTGCAGAGAGACTGTTGCCATATCTGATTCCAAAACAACCTGACGTACCTGTTTTCTCTTACGGCGAATTGTGCTGCGTGATAAACATATATCTGCTACTTGTGTGTCCAAAGCCTGAGCCACGGACCCGATTACAAACATTGCATTCCGATCAGATAGATTAACTCGATAAATAGTTGTCACAACATCTTCGCTAAGTAAAAGAGGGACTTTTTTAGGCTTTTTGATGTCAGTACAAGTAGAAGTAGAAGGAAGGTAAACTCATAATCGATTATTACAATAAAAATTCAGCATTAGCTAAATAATTGGTAATTTTGCCATATAAATTTTTCATTCAATTCATCGCGACCTCTAAATGTACTTCTATTAATCTGATTTTTGGTACACTTATTATTTTTAGATAATGGAACAAAAAAGCCTTGTGGAGCGGGTAAAATTACACTTTTTTTTTCATACTAGTTTGGACCCTAATGTTCAAGGAGCAATGCAATCTTGCATAAATCGGAACTCCTAAAAGACCTACAATGTGAATGTGGCCATAAGAAACAGACTTAAGAGCATATACAAGAGGAGTGCTCCTTTTATTGACTGGTTAACGGCCCTCAATACTCTGACGAATGGGGCCACAAAATAGCTTCACGACATAAACTTTCCTTCAACCATACACATAAATAAAAAGTTGTAAAACTACTATCTACAAAACACTAATTAAACCTATCCTTCCAAGTGCTTCCAAAACTTGGACACTGAACAAGCATAGCCAAAGCTATGTCAAGATCTTTTAGAATAGAAATTCTCTGCTTTTACCGCCAAACTAAGATACAACTCTGAACTATATAACCTGTACCAAGACTTAGATGTAGTCCAGTCAATCAAAGTCAATAGACTGCATTGGATAGTTCAGATTTAGCAACTGGAACATCAGAGCCTGGAAAAGATCGTTGTGATAAAGGATTCAGTCTTTCTTCACTTACCCTTTTGAAGTCGTCCTCAAACTTATAGGCGCCCCCGCCTGTGGCGCACACGCAGGTGAGCAGCGCACCCATGCCCTTGGAGCGCGCCAGGGACAGGAAGGCTCCCATCTCACTTGTGGGGAAGCGGATGAAGTGCAGAGTGCCGCGCCTGCCTCGCACATGAACGTTATCCATCTAGAAGTGACAACAATCAGCATGTTTACTTTTGGATTAGTGAATTAAATACGTTACAGATAATTTGATTGGAGGGATGCAGCTCAGTTTCTACAAGTTGGTAACTTGAGGGCTGTGTCAGAGGACAGGCAGAGTTGGAAGCCGAGGCTAAACACAGCCAAGGCTAAAATTTAATTGATAGATCAGTCAGTGCAGCGGTTATGTTCAACGCCAGAGGGCTAGGGTTCAATCACCACCAAGGGTGTCAGAAATGCTTTAAATGTTTATTTCACTTGAATTTGAGCCGTTGTTAATCCTTGAAATAATTTAAATGTGTAATTTTAAAGTCGAAAGACAATAGATTCATTCAGAAATAATTTATCTTTACCTTATGATCTCTGAAGTTCACAATCTCATATCAGGGTTAAATATGTACATAATGAATCATAAAAAAGAATGGGATGTGATAATTTTAAAATGTTATATTTAAAACAAGTTGTATTCATCAATTTATATTTAGCAATGGTTACACGTTAAAACCTTTATATTATGTAGATTTTCAGCAGTAACTTTGTGAAAGTCCATTTTAACAGATTTGAATAAAAATTCTTTGTTAAAGTTCACACTGTAACTGTAAACTATAACTCTGTCGCCATTCCGCTAGGGGTGGCCAGAGCCTTTGCAGAGTTGCCCTCATTTTTTCCTATCCTTACATACCTCTTTCAATTCATTCATATCCATCACTTTTTTCATGCATTTTCTTCTTTTACGCTCACTTGTACAGTGGCGTGCCTACAATTTCTGCCATGCGCATTAAGGAGGGCCGATTTTTTTTTTTGCATAATACGCATCTAATAGTGAAAATATGCTGCCAAATAAAGTTAAAATTACGTGTGTAAAATAAAATTCTATAAAAGTAATAATCATCTGTCTCCAAATCGGCCTCAAATTTTGGAAAAAGTGACATTTTTATCATTTTTCATAATATACGAAGGAATTGAGATTTTACGGTATTTTTTCTGTTTTTGTGCATAAAATATAGCAATGCGCGTAAATAATTCAAATAAATAAGTTATTTTGCCACCCAATAAGCAGTATGAGGGGTGGAGAGAGCGTCGAATTTCACGATTTTGTAAAGAATTTGTGACCGCGCGTTGTCACTATGAATTGAATACGAAACTTATTTCAATGTCCTGTGACTGGTAAGATTTGTTTTATTATTTGAGAAAGTATGTAGGGTCATGATTTGTATCTTTTATAGCTGAAATGTAACTGCACAACTGGACAAGAAATGGTTTGACAATCACGAAAAAACACCCAAAATTTCCAAACGAAACTGATATTGTTTAAAAAAAACTTGTTTGAAAAAAAAATGAAGATGCTGAATAATGTGCTGTTTGACATTTTGTCCTGTAAGTGAAACGAAATCATTTAATGCACCTTTCATAGAGATTACGAAGTGTTCGCACAAGAGTGAAGCTTCCTAACTGACTAGCAAACATAAGGGAAAATGATTATTGAAAATACAGCCATAGCCGTTATAAAGTAACTAAGAAATTATTTAAAAAGTAATGTATGAATGTAGAAAAACTCAGGTTAATCAAACCAAAAGATATCAATGGTAAAAGAACACGCCTAAATCTTAAAATAACATAAAACACCATCATCATTTAGTTGTTCAAATATCTCAATAGCCAGTCTCACAAGAATCGTTTCCAAAGCTGCATCGCCAACTTCTCAAAAGAGGCTTACTGGCACCATCGATGTTTCTACATTGGCAAAAACTTTCTACAGTTTTGAGAAAAGTGGCAGCACTCATAACTTCAGAAGCTCTGCATTTTAGCTAGTGTGAAATATTCAGTTACTTTTCGAAAAATCCCTTCATACCCATATGATTTATTTGCGCAAGTTTTGAGTTCAGATCAGTTATATCCATACAAGTTTGTCTTAAAAAAAGTGGAAAGATTTCTAAAAATTTAGCCAACAAAACACCTTTGTCTTTTTGCACACTGTCATAAAAGGCGCTTTACAAATTAAAAAAAAAACCCCAGGAAAAAATCCCATGCTTGGTGGATTACGCTAGCTATAGAGCTTAGAAACCCTTAAAACACATATAAATTTGGCAAATGATGCTGTTAAAGCATACTTTCTAGCTTGATTTACAATAATATATCTTCTGTTTAATTAAATTTTCAGCAGTAACCTTCTTAAGGTACATATACTCAAAAATAATGATTACTTTTCGGATTTTTAACGATGTTCAGTTATATTTATGATATTTGTAAGTGCCATTCTATTGCAAGGATGGTTTCCGACGTTTATTGAAGTTTATTATTTAAGTATGTAAGGACAGGAAGAAGTGGCGGCTAATCTGCAATGTTGATTTCTAATGTTGGTGTATTCATTTGCTACATTTTTTGCATAGGATATTTTTGACTTTTTTTGTATTTTCTTTGTAACGTTTTGTTCTTTTTTATATTTAAATGTAATTTATTATTCATATTCCTTGGCTTATAGGTTGGTATGAGGCTGACCACCCATACTGTAAAAAATGGTTCACTTTGCCAATGTCACCCCTGTTTCAGGGAAGGTCGGCAAAAGTTGTGGGGCTTATGTTCATTTGAGGTTTGGATTTTATTTGTAAGTACACATTCAGCATTTGTAAGCGCGAACTACACTTGTTGGTTTGTGGGCATACATCTGAGAGCTTTAGATAAATATATCCTTGCAACTTAGATTATAGATTATAGATTCAAATTAAAAATATTCATCAGGAGAACCTAAAATGATAATTGATTCCTCCAAGTGAAGAAATAGTTGCTTTGCTCATTCAGTTAACTTACTGATAGCAAAGTTACTAATCTTCACAAACACCTAAGGGAATCCTCGCAGATACACGTCAGATTCTAAAAACTCTTATCATGCAAGATGGAAAAATTTACTTCATCAAGCTCCATGAATTAACATTAAAGTTGCAACTTACTATGATATTATAACTTGGCAGAAAAATATACCTGAACCACTAACATCATAAAAGGTATCTGATGAAGATCTCATTTTTGTTCATAGCACGCGGTGGGCAAATGGAGCTATCCCATCTGTGTTTATCAACGCAAATAGGCAAAATGTGTTTGAAAAACAGCACAAAAGTCTCTGCAACGTTTTTTTTTTTTGAAAAAACAACGTTAGAAAAAAATATTTAACCTAAAATAACGTCTCGCAGTGCTCGGCTAAATTCGAAAAAAAGAACGGATTTTGTACGTTGTTAATTATAAATTTTTGCTTTCTGTACAAGTCTGTTATTTACTTTTTTCTCTGAAATGTGTTATTTTACACCTTAAACATTTGTTTTACATGAGAAATAAAATTCAAAAAACGAGTATCATGTCAGTATGTCAAAATATTTTTTTGGATTTTTTTTCAATTTTTCATCATTTCAATGTCGATTTGGAGACAAAAGATGTTTGATTCTAATGAAACTTTTTGTACAATAAAATTACGTCATTTAGCAACATAATTTCACTCTTAAATTAAAATGCAGCGTAATTTTTTTTTTTTCATACATCAGTGGCCCACCTTAATGCGCATGCTGGATAATTAAAGTTGCACTAAATCACAAATAATAAATCTTACCCCTTTGTTTCTTTCCTCAGTGTTTCTTAACCTCTCAAGCACCAGCGATTTTCTGCCTAATTCAGACACCCAACTCGTGGTTTTTTAGATTAAATATCTCCAAAGATACAAAACATATCTCCGTGGGTTTTTTTTATCTCAAAAAATAGTGAAATAAAGTTTTTTTAGTGCCTACCAAAAAAAAACTTTGGTGAAATTATTATTACTAGCGGCGTTGCCCCTGGCTGCTACGCAGCCGAACCCCTTAACATTTGGGGAATGTGTATATTGCGCATAGTTTCCTCGCGTTTAAATTCGGAAAACATGTAAAATAAAAACATGCAATCTTTGTAAAAAAAAATCCACCACCCATACTTTAAAAATGGTTCACTTTGCAGATTTCAGCTGTGTTCCAGGGAAGGTTGGCAAGAGTTGCAGGGTTTATGTTGCTGCTTGTGGGAATGCATTTAATATGAATCTCAAATGGTATGTATCTTTGCAACTTAGATTATATAAAGAAATACACAAAATAATTTCCTTGACTTATAGGTTGGTATGTGGCTGACCACCCATACTTTAAAAAATGGTTCACCTTGCAAATTTCATCTCTGTTTAAGGAAAAGTCGGCAAGAGTTGCAGGGCTTATGTTCATTTGAGATTAGGTATTTTTGTTGCAAGTTCACATGGGGCATTTGTAAGCGCGAACTTTCACCTGTCTGCTTGTGGGAATGCATTTAATATGAATCTCAAATGGTATGTATCTTTGCAACTAAGATTATATAAAGAAATACACAAAATAATTTCCTTGACTTATAGGTTAGTATGTGGCTGTCCACTCATACTGAGAGAAATGGTTCACCATGCAAATTTCATCTCTGTTTGAGGAAAAGTCGGCAAGAGTTGCATTTGAGATTGGGTTTTTACGTTGTAAGTCAACATGCATTATGTGTAAGCGCGAACTTACAAATGTCTGCTTGGAGGAATGCATGTAATATGAATCTTAAATGTAATATATCTTTGCAACTTAGATTACAGATTTATCTTAAATCCATTTTTATTTCGTTTGTTTTTTGTTTTTATTTTGAATCAAATAAAATAAAATATAAAAAAACTTTCCAATTTTGCCGCTAGATGTCAATATATTTTCATACGTATTTCGATATAAAAACAAAAGGGTCTATAAGGGGTTATAAGTGTATTTTAGTAGGGGATTCAAACACATACACGAATAGTACACTTTTGCAGCATATATACACAATTTGATTTTCCATACATCGCGTATGTATTTCATCTGCTGTGATGGCATTAATTTTGAAAATAGAAACTCAAAGCGAATGACAACCGCCTGGAGTAATATAATAAAGGATACTCCATTATAATTTAGATTACGGAAAAAGATCGAAATTCTAAAAATAGATATACCTCATTAGTATGCGTAGGCACGAAATTCAAATACATCGCAAAAAATAGAAGATAATGACCTTTTTAATTTACACAAAGATTTTTTTTTGAGTTAGTGTTCTTATGTCAACAAATTGTGGAATTCGGCTTTTTCAAGAGTCCGTTTTCAAGGTCAACTTAAATATTATATTTTAAATACCTACAAACAAAAATTAATGCTTTGCTTTATTGGTGGATGGTTCTACCCAATAGCAATACCTACTCCACGCGTTGACTAATCAAATTTGATTGATAGAATCACGATTTGGTTGCAAGAAAAAAATTAACTTAATTTTCGTGGTGCCAGTTTCTGAGCGTTATATTCCCCGAATTTTAAATTATTTGATATTTTTACGCATGGTATCACCTCAGAAAACGACAAAAAGAATGTCACGGCGTTTGACAACTGACAGCTGTACTGAAGGGAAAATGACTTCAAAAAGGTAAATAAAGTGATTACTTGCTGATATTTAATAATGTAATAGTGTTTCATTATCATGGTGTACGTATTGAATGTTTTTAAATAAAATATAATTCCTAAAAAAAACATTTTTCCCGCCACACAAACGTTTTTGTTTTGTGATGTATATAAAATGACAACCACAGATTTTTTTTTTTTTTTTTTAAGAAATCCTGTGCGGGAGACTCCCTAGATTCTAAAGACTCTAGGGGTCTATGACACTTGTTGTAGTGCCGCAGAGGTGTACGAGCTTGGTCGTCGCTACAAAGCGCCAATACTCAAGCAAGACCCAGTTGCTGTAAGGCTGGATGGACCTTTGGTGACCGGTCATTGGTAAAGGTTTATGAATTTTTCAACCCAGTGAAGAGCACATTCGAAATATAAATGGTATATTCTTGTGCTCTGCCGGGATCCGAATCCACAACCTTCCATTTACGAGTCCGAAGTGTTGCCACTACGGACTACGGACCGGTCCAAGATGACCATTTGATGACTTCAATGTATTAAATAGCTCGTAGATGTTTTGAGACCAGGGATTTGTAAGGACTGGATGGGCTGAGAAAGCAATCCTTTGTGAATTAGAAATGCGCTACCCCACTAAATCTAAATCTAAATCTAAGCTGCAAAGATATGTATCATTTGAGATTCATATTAAATGCATTCCCACAAGCAGACATGCATAATTTCGCGCTTACACATGCTGCATGTGGACCTACAATATAAAAACCCCAATCTCAAATGAACATAAGCCCTGCAACTCTTGCCGACCTTCCCTGAAGCAGGGGTGACATTGGCAAAGTGAACCATTTTTTACAGTATGGGTGGTCAGCCGCATACCACTCATCATACAAAAATCCAAATTCAGTCTATCCGTAACCTTCCAACTATTAACAGGTATGTTTCCTAACTGGAAAGAAAAATCATCAAAATGCCAAGCCACACATTTTACAAATGCACAAACAATACGAGAAATTGTAATAAAAAATCTGGAGTAACTTTTCACTCGTAATTCCCAGTGAATATTAATATTTAAGTAAATTCAATTGATATTTTATCTGCCGATACCTTTAGCCACAAAACAACAGCCCCGCTGTCAAACCGTCGGCCATTTTTAGTGATAGAGATGTGATGATGATAAAATATAGTATCTGATACCGTCACGTGAAAACATTTTTACTTTCTTGCTATAGCCGAAGGCTATAAAGAAAGTTATGATTTGGTGTGAAAAAAAAATTTCGAGGTTTTCACGGAAATGAGTTGTCCTGGTGCAGGACATGCCAAAAAACACTATCTTTCAAAAACGTCCGTCTGTATGTATGTATGTATGTATGTATGTATGTATGTATGTATGTATGTATGTATGTGTGTGTGTGTGTCACTTTCCAAAGTATAAGACCTAGAGATACCAAATTTTGGCTACATCAACTTTTTTGGACATGTATTAAGTATGAATAACATGACATTACACCAACTTGAAAATTCAAGATGGCTGCCATACAAAAAAAACATAAAATTGCACTTTTCTCAAAAACGGCTCCAAGAATTTTGCTTAAATTTTCAGAATTGCCATTAATTAATTTTTAACTTAATAAATTAGTTATGACAACACTCTTACTAATCTGTGTCTATGGGCTGCCATATGAAAAAAACAAACGATTGTGATTTTCTCGAAAGTAAAGGGGTCAACAATAGTATAATGTTCTACAATATTATGGACAACATAAATTTCTACAAACTTATTAAAAATATTTTTTGAAAAAATAAATATAAAGCACCGTTTACACGACCTGAAATTTTAAATCGAAAATATTACAAAAACCTATTAAAATGCAAGATATTTAAATTTGTTTTAGATTTGATAGAAAGAACAAGCTTATCACTTTAATCCGTAATCATTTTTTTTTTACTTTTTTGAAAATTCAAGATGGCTTCCGAAGAGCTGAAAATTTAAAATGCGATTTTCTCAAAAACGGCTCCGACGATTTTTCTTAAATTTTTTGTGAATCCATTTATATAATAGTGCTATCAAATAATTATAATCATTTCTTCATCATAATCTCGGTTTAGGGAGTTGCCATATAAAAGAAAAAAATAATGGAAAAATTCTCGGCAGTTAGAGGGTTAATAAAAAAATAATGTAGCGCAAATGTAAAACAATAATAATAACCTATATATTGCCATCATTATTTTTTCCAAAAAGTGAATCAAAAGTATAGCCGCCATACAAAGTGAAAATTTTCCATACAAAATGTATTAGCAATTTTCTTGGTAGTCAAAGGGTTAAAAATAGATAAAAGGCTGCGATTCTTAAAATTTTATAAATACCAATAATAATCAGTCGTTACTTTTTCAAAATATAACTAAAAAGTTTACCCACCATACAAAGTCCTAGTTTGCATACAGAAGGGTTCAATGACCATCTATAATAATCTAGAATATAAGTTGCAATGAAATATAAACATTCAAAACTAATATGAAATGCATGCCCACAAACAGGTACGTGTAAGTTCGCGCTTACGAATGCTGAATTTGTACTTACAAATTAAAACCAAATCTCAAATGAACATAAAACCTGCAACTCTTGCCGACCTTCCTTGAAACAGGGGTGACATTGACAAAGTGAATTATTTTTTACACTTTGGGAGGACTGAGAAATGCGAGAAAATTGAGATAAGACTGAATGAAAAAAGAGTTGAGGTCGTGAAAGAATTTGATTATCTGGAAAGCAAGTTTGAGTCGAATGCGAAATTGACGAAATAATTGGAAAAGCGCGCTAGTAGAGGAAGAAGTGTAATGGAAACGATTGGAAGAATTGCAAGAAATTGGAAACTTACGCAGAATATGAGATCGGCGGTCCACAATGGCATATTGGTTGGTGGAAGTGAGGCTTAATGAATGTGAGCTGAGTAAAGTATGTAAGTACGGTTGAAATGGCTTACCTGAGAGCAATGGCTGGAAAGACACTGAGTGATAGAGTACGTAATGCTTGAGTGATGAACGAGTGTGGTGTAAAAGAGAATATGAGAATGAAAGTACAAAAAAGTACGATGAGATGGTTCAGACATCTTGAAAGAAAGGATGATGAACAACTAACGAAGAAAGTGTACAAAGGAAATGTCAGAGGAAAGCGCGGAAGGGGAAGGCTGAGGAAAGAATGGTTAGACCAAATAGGTGAGATTGCGAAAGAATGGATTCTGCAGAGTGAGAATAAGAGAAGAGTATGTATGAAAAAGGTGATGACAGCAAAAAGTGGAGGCGTATCTGCGGAGGTACCGGCAACCCCTAATGAAACGGTGGCAGGATACAGTACAGTACAGTACAGAGGTCAGCTTCATACCAACCTATGAGTAGAGGAGATTTCTTGTGTAATTGGTACTTTTTCAAATAAATCAACAAAATATTTATATTTATTTAAGTATTTATATGCCTATATCATATTGTACGAGTATGCAGGTACACACCGCGGTGGAATAAAATTGATTTATTATTGATGTATTATATTTTTATTGAAACGGCATAAGCTGGTAGATGATTCTAGCTTTACATACGTCATACAGTGGGTTAATTTTTGCAAGAAAGTCGAGTACAGATTCTGTGCAATTTATTTTTTGTGAAATGTATGTATTTGAAGTGGTCTGTATTTCAAAATTCAAAATTTCAATTTCTACCATACACTTTTTGTTTCATTTATCCTTTTATATTTCAAGGAAATTGGATTCAAAAGAATAGTTTTTTTTACTTTGTCTTCTATAGGTATTACTCCTAACATCATTGAAAAAACTTAAAATTAAAAAAATGTAATTGAAATAATTTTCACAAGTAATTATGTAACATTAAGTAAAATATTTACGTTTATGGAACAGAAGCATTAAAAAGTATCAGATATTGTCAAAACCTTTGACAACACTAAATTATGTAAAAAACACATAGTTTTTATTTTCACATATGAGTTATAATGCCTAAGCGCTGTCGAACCTGCTCGGTTCATCATCAGAGGCTGACTGAAGTTTAATCAAACGTGCCTTAAAAATAAGCTTACACCTAACTACATTAACCTTAAATCTAACCTAAAATGCAACACGTCAACACATATCATAAGTAAAGCAAAAATAATGTGGATAAAAAGTGAAATTAAAAGTGCGTACAAGAAAATTTATATTTTGAGTACATATGTAAAAGTACTACATTCTCATCTGGCATCTACTTTGCATCCTGTTGAGTGGGATCTTCTCGACGATAAAATCTACGAAATATTAGCTCTCTATGCAAAAAATAAGAAACAGAAGCTGGACAGACAGTACAATTAATCGTCTAAAAAAAAACGCAACTACGCAACTAAGCTACACATATAGTGTAACTTCTTGCCGCGTTATCCCCGAAGGGGTCGCATGTGGCGAGTTGAACCTATTTATTTTTACAGGTAAGGGGGCCGGCCTTACGCCAACCACTTCAGTTGAAGTGGGGGTTTCCCAGCTCCCGAGGGGGCTGGTACTCATTTCTTGTGAAGGCTGAGTAAACCTTGCCGGTATTTTATTATGGGGTTTGAAATAAACACCGAAATAGGAAATCATTTCTGACACCCCCCTCCTCGGTGGGATTCGAACCCGAGCTCACGGGGTAGAATGCAAGCACTCTACCAACTGAGCTATCGATCGGACAAAATTTATTCAAAATTATTCAAAATTGTCTAAAATTATCTCAAAGTAAACAAACCCCGGTAACCAATCCCCCTAAAGTTGTGAATTTCTACAAAAAGTTTATCAATCTCAGTAAAACAAATTTTGATGAAAAAGAAAATAAGGTGTTGGAGAAAGGACCTAAATTAAATTTACTAAAAAACAGTGATAAAAAAAGTTTAGACATCTTTCGCAGTGACTTGGAAGTTGCTATCGAAACAAGTGACGCCGATAATAAGATGTTTCTAAAGCACAAATGTGCTCAATATATTTTCAATGATAACAAAAAAGGAATAAACATTAATAATAACAAAATATATAATACCATAAAACTAGTAAAACAGAAAATTGTGGATGCTAATGTAATTCTGACAAGAGCAGACAAAGGAAACTCAATGGTTGCGATAGATAAAACCGAGTATATAAAAAAACTTGAGGACGTCATTATCACGGACAAATGTAAGTTGCTACCAAGGGACCCTACAGATAAGTTCCAGAGGAAAATTAGGGAATACCTAAATACCAACCAAATCCCTGAACCAACAAAAAAGGAGATGATCGTGACGAGCCCATCTACCCCTCTACTGTATGGCCTTATCAAGCTCCATAAACTGGACAACCCAGCCAGACCAGTGGTGTCATATATCAAAGCTCCTGCTGTAAACATTGCTAAAACGGTCCCAATATTGGACACAGAAACTGGAATCAGAAGGAAAGAATCCTCAGTCACTGCGGAAATCGATTCGTGCTGTCTGTGGAGAGGGTCACATGAGCCCTGCTAGTATAGGGCCAGATGAGTTTATACAGCACCTCACAAATAAAATCAACTCTATCAGGCAGGCAAGCACGTTAGTTCCTTTGATACCGCCTGCCAATAGGTGTGGTGAACA
The DNA here is from genome assembly GCA_951799405.1 of Agapetus fuscipes. Taxonomy (NCBI): domain Eukaryota; kingdom Metazoa; phylum Arthropoda; class Insecta; order Trichoptera; family Glossosomatidae; genus Agapetus; species Agapetus fuscipes. Next base: position 15,699,722 of record OX637333.1, on the reverse strand, counting down.
TCGGTTGCTGAGTTTTTCATCGTTTTCTTGTGAAACTGTCGCTAAAACATTGATGTCTTGCTCAAATAAACAATGTCCTAATGACCCTGTTCCAACCTGGCTCCTGAAGAAATGTTGTAAGGATGTGGCTCCATTCTTGATGGCACTTTCAAATAAATCAATGGTGGAGGAGTGCATATTCCCTGAACCCTTAAAGGAAGCGCTAATAACTCCAATCATAAAAAAGGCGTCTCTTCCAGAAGATTTGGTAGATAACTATAGGCCAGTGTCAGGCCTCCCAGTTTTATCGAAAGTCCTTGAAAAGTTGGCTGCTTCTCAAATAATGCAGTACATGGATCAGACTGGGTGCTTGGCAAAATTTCAATCAGCGTATAGACACCATCACTCAACGGAGACAATCTTGCTTCGCATAATATCAGACTTAATTGATGGAGTTGAGAGTGGACAGCTGGCTCTGGTGGCAGTGCTCGATATGAGCGCTGCTTTTGACACTGTAGATCACTCTTTGCTTGTACAAAAGCTCACTAACTCATATGGCATGTGCGATGATTTGTTGCAATGGTTGTCTTCGTATATCTATAATCTATAATCTAAGTTGCAAGGATATATTCATTTAAAGCTCTCAGATGTATGCCCACAAACCAACAAGTGTAGTTCGCGCTTACAAATGCTGAATGTGTACTTACAAATAAAATCCAAACCTCAAATGAACATAAGCCCCACAACTTTTGCCGACCTTCCCTGAAACAGGGGTGACATTGGCAAAGTGAACCATTTTTTACAGTATGGGTGGTCAGCCTCATACCAACCTATAAGTCAAGGAATATGAATGAATAATAAATTACATTTAAATATAAAAAAGAACAAAACCTTACAAAGAAATCTATACAAAAAAAGTCCAAAATTTCCTATGCAAAAAAATGTAGCAAATGAATACACCAACATTAGAAATCAACATTGCAGATTAGCCGCCACTTCTTCCTGTCCTTGCATACTTCTTTCATTTCATCCAGAGTCATAACCTTTTTCATACAAGTCCTCCTTTTATTATGACTCTGGATATCCCAGTCATTCGCTATTTCAGAGATTTGATCCTTCCATACTTTTCTCGGTCTTCCTCTACCACGACATCCATCTATTCTAGCAACATATACTTTCTTCGTCAATCTTTCATCACTCATTCTCTCCAAATGCCCGAACCATCTTAACATACTTCTTTTAATCTTCACTTTCACACTTTCCCTTACACCACATTCTTCTCTTACAAAATCATTCCTCACCCTGTCACTTCGTTTTTTCCCAATCATACTTCTTAGATAGTCCATTTCTACTGTATGGACTTTACTAATTTCCCTTTCACTCACCGTCCAAGCTTCACTTCCATACATCAAGGTTGGCACTAGTATACCACCGTGCACCGCCAATCTAACATTTTTTGAGAGATTTTGGTTCCTGGCGATGCAAGCGGTCGCACCCAGTACACACCTGCCTTTCATTATTCTTCTTTCAAATTCACCGGCCATTCTTCCATCTTTTTCAAACTTACTTCCCAAATATACAAACTCATTTACAACATCAACATTCATTCCATTAATTTTAAATTCATAATTCATATTTTCATCATCTCTTTCAAAAATCAAAACTTTCGTCTTTCTTGCATTCAACTTCAAATTATTACCTTTCAAAGCTTCGTTCAATCTAGAGAGCATCATTTGCAATTCCACTGCTGAATCAGATACAAGGACTGCATCATCCGCATACAGTAGAACGCTTACTTTGCTCTCTCCTATCATTAATCCACAATCATCAAGTCTAGCATCTCGAACACACTTGTCCATGACTATGTTAAATAGCCATGGGCTCATCACACATCCTTGCCTTACACCCTTAAAAACTTCAAACCATTCACTATACTCACCATCAATACGAATGCAGGCCATACTATTCTCATAGTTCGCATGCACCGCATTGAGTAGAGCTCCATTTACTCCGTATGCTTTCAAAACATCCCACAACATACCTCTGTCCACTGAGTCAAAAGCCTTTTCCAGATCCACAAAGGCCGTGAATAGTTTCCCCCTCACCGACAATTGTTTTTCAACAAGTTGTCGTAGAGTGAAAATCTGATCAACACAGCCTCTACCGGCCATAAAGCCGGACTGTATATCGGAAACCCTTTTGCTAGTAGTCAGAATCACATTTTTTATAATCACCTTACAGAAGACTTTTCCTGGTATACTTAGTAGACTGATTGGTCTGAAGTTCTGACAGTCTTTTTTGTCCCCTTTACCTTTGTAAATGGGAACAATGACTGCCTTCCTCCAATCCATCGGTACTACTCCTGCATTCACACAAAGCTTACATAATTCAAACATCCAATCTATCACACATTTACCTCCTGCTTTCAACATTTCACCATTTATACCATCAAACCCAGCAGACTTCCCATTCTTCAGACGTGAAATAGACACTTTCATTTCTTCTTTCAAAATCTTCAATTCATTCTCTTCATCTGTCTGTTCATAAATTCTTCTTTCACCCTGGCCAAAAATTTCTTGAAAATAGTTTTTCCATCTCTTGCATACTTCTTCATTCTCCCATACCATCTCACCGGCAGCACTTTTGACTCCCGGAGTGGTCAATGCAGAAGATTTATTTCTATCCGCATTGATCCACCTCCAAAATTCCTTCTTACTGTCGGTGAAACTTTTGTTAATCCTTTCATCAATCTTTCTTTGTTCATTCATCTTGCTTTCATAAATTATAGTCTTCGCCATTCTCTTAGCTATCTTATATTCGTCTTCTAGCTTTCTATCATTTCTATCATTCAGCCAATTTTCATAACACTTTTTCTTAACTTTCACAGCTTCTTTCACTCTATCATTCCACCAGGCATCTCCTTTCAATTTTCCACCTTTCGTTACCCCACATACTTTTTTAGCACATTCAATCATTCCTTCCTTCAGATCTTTCCACATGCTTTCAATATCTTTTCCACACACATTCTTCTCAAGTTCATTTACACTTAAAATTTTGTGGAGCTCTGATACATACTTCTCTTTCACATTTTCTTCATTCAGCCTTTCTACTTTTATTCTAGTCATTCTTACTTGCTTCTTGCGTTTCTTCTTTCTTACTTCACCAAGCATTATTTTAGCACATAAGAGATAGTGATCACTGCCTATTTCAGGCCCGCGGTAGACACGGCTATCTCTTACGGCTCCTCTCAATCTTTCATCCACACAGATGTAGTCAATGATTGTGCGACTTCCCACAATCTGCCTTGTGTACAGATGCACATCCTTATGCCGAAACCAAGTATTCGATGCAAAAAGACTGTGCTCCGCACACAAAGCAATCAGATGTCGCCCATTATCATTGACTACACCTCTCCCACCAGGACCAATAATTTTCAAACATTCATCCCTCTGCGCACCTATCCATCCATTCATATCACCTAAAATTACAATGTTTTCATTCTTCTTCCTTTCATGCACAACCGCATTCAGCTCATTCCAAAAACTCATTCTCACCTCCATACACTCTGAATCAACAGGAGCATAACAGGTCACCAAGAAAAGTTTCAAACTGTTAATTTTGAATTTAACAACCAAAATCCTGGGAGAAATTCTTTGGTAACCCGCTATGCATCCCTTCACACACTCACTCACAATTACACCTACACCCTGCCTTTCATTCCCATCTTCCACACCTGACCAAATATACAATTCACCATTCGCTAATACTTTCTCACCATTCCCTTTCATTTTTGTTTCTGTCACACCCATTACTTTTATTCGTTTCTCTTTCATTACATTCATAATTTCTTTCTCCTTGCAATCATTCATCTTCCTTACATTCCATGTCCCGAAAACCCATTCATTCTTTCTATGAAAATTAGTGGTGGCATTTCCACAATGTACAGATTTAAAATTATTGTTGGTGGCCATTGCTACAAAACAAAATCTTAAGAACTAAAGTGAGTTTAAAAATACAAATAAAAAATACAGCTATAAAACATAAAATTAAAACAGAATATAGATTGTCCATATAAAAGTGTAAATTGTCCATTTCACGTCTTCTGCCATGTTCATCAGGTAGGTATTACAGGTAGGTAGGTAGGTATACAATTTTGATTTTTTATTTCTTCTTTCCATTAATTTTGTTCTTGTTCCAAATTATTAAAAAAAAGTTGAGGTTATGTTTCAAAAATGTTTCTTTAAAAAATTTATCGTAATTATTGTCTTTTTAAAAACCTCCCATCCATCCACAAATGTCAATTTCAGTTGTCGAATTTGGACGAAGGCTGCGTGTACAATGTGATTCCCGAAATAATAGATCTTGAAAAACTGTGTAGCACTCACGGCCAATTTTACATTTCAATTTTTTCCACAAATAAGAGATTTTTTGTTATAATTTATGGCCAATAATCACAAACACTTTATGTTCCTCAATTTAGAGTGGATTTATGTTAATTTTGTTGACCCCATTGCCGAATTATAAAACTTTAATTCTTGTTGGAAAAAAAACGCTTCCTAGTGATTTGACAGAAACAAGTATATACATGGTAGATATCAAACTGTGCAAGTGGAAGGAAAGAGGTCATCAAGAGTACCATTGGAGTGTGGCGTGCCTCAAGGGTCCGTCCTCGGCCCGCTCTTATTCACATTGTATACAGATGATTTAGAGCAGTTTGTCATCTCCAGAGGCTTGAAGTACTACTCGTATGCAGACGATATCTTCATCTTTAAACTCAGTTCACCTGCAGGGGTTGGACAATGTAAGCTGGACACTATAAAGTGTATTGAAGATGTGGCTGCTTGGATGAACGGAAACCGTCTGAAGATGAACCCAGAGAAGACAGATTTCATGTGGGTTGCATCCCCAAGAAGACAGCATCTTTTGGATATAGAGTCTTTTAATATTATGGGTGAGACCATTAAACCCCAGGATTCTCTCAAATTCTTAGGTGTGCATCTGGATGGGGCACTTTCCATGGAAAAACAGGTATCGGGGATTGTGAGCTCCAGTTTTTTCCACCTGAGGCAGATAAGGCGTATTCGCAGCTGCTTACCTGTTGATGCAGCAAGAACTCTGGTGAATGCGTTGGTGGTCTCAAGGTTAGACTACTGCAACAGCCTGATGCTTGGGCTTCCTAAGGTGCAACTAACAAGATTGCAGTCCGTTTTTAACACCGCAGCAAAAGTGATTTTAGGAGGCAGTAGAACTGACCATGTCACTCCTCTATTGCAGAATCTTCACTGGCTGCGTGTCCCGGAGAGAGTGGAATACAAAATGTGCCTGTTGGTGTTTAAAGCACTCAGAGGAACGGCCCCTTCTTACTTAGCCGAATTATGTAAGCTTGACGAGATTTTTGATAAGCGGTGCACTCTTCGCTCGGCGCAGAGTGATGCTATCAACAAGCTGAAAATGCCATCTCGACGGAGCAGAACGGGTTTTGGGGATAGGGCGTTCAGTTCGGCGGGACCGTTGTGCTGGAACCGGCTGCCTTTGAAGCTGAGGACGGAAACCAGCGAGGAGCGCTTCAGGAAGGAGCTGAAGACCACCATCTTCACAAGAAGAGAGTGAGCGGTGGGCGCCCTTGGGGTGGCTGGAGCCACTAAATGGCGCCCAAAAGAAGAATAAGTCATCCAAATATATGTAAAGATATTATGATACATTTTTTAATTTGCCGCGCAGGGCGTTGATTGGAGCAAGCTATATTCTCGTGTGATTGGGTGGACGACGGCCATGATGATGGACGGCCATGATGTTTTGTTTTTGGAGTGTTAAAATTTTTAGAGTTAAATTTTTAATTTCATTTATTTATAAAATAGTAACAAAATTAACTTAATTGTAGTTTCTTTGGTTTCAGGTAATTTTGTTTATAATTGATTTGTAAGAGCTTATTTGTTTTTAGTTTATTTTATGTAAAGTGTTATTTTAAACAAATAAAAACTTTGGTTTCAGAGCAACACGAGGAAGTTTAATTTTGAGGAAAACAATAAATTAATCTCCAATCAAATCAATTAAGATCTCTTATATATATATAAATATCTAAACAAAAATATTCCTTTACTCACCGACTTCTCACCTACATATACTATAAAAAATTCCTTGCAACTAACAGACATTCTATCCAAGCTAACTATCCCTACAAAAGCCATCCTTGTTTCCTTTGACGTTAAAAATCTTTTCACCAATATACCTGTGGATGAAGTGATTGAGATAGTTAAAGAAAAACTGGAAAAAAACAATATAGATTGTAAGCTTAAGAACCAAATTTTAGATCTTTCGAAGTTGTGTATGGAACAAAACTATTTTAAATTCAATGGAAAATTTTACCAAATGGTTAACTCCCTACCTATGGGTAACCAACTATCCCCCCTTTTTGCAGATATTTACATGGATAATTTTGAAAATAAATTGTTTACATCTAAAAACAAATTTTTAAGATATATTCTGTCCTACCATAGATATGTGGATGACATAGGTACTATGTGTATGGATAGGTACCACTAGACAACTTGACTTATTTCTTAAACATTTAAACTCTATCAACAAAAACCTGTCATTCACAATAGAAATAGAAAAAGATAAATATTTGAATTTCTTAGATTTAAGGTTGAATGTATTTAATAATAAGTTTAGATTTAGTATTTCCAGGAAGCTTACATATACTGACGCCATCATCCACGCGTCGTCCAACCATCCTTTATCTCATAAGTTAGCGGTATTTCACTCAATGACCCATAGACTGGTTAGTATACCTCTTGATAAAGAGGCATTTGACGAAGAGGTTAATATTATCAAACAAATCGCTCTTAACAATGGGTATATCACGTCTGTGATAGATAAACTTATTACAAGGAAAAAAAACAAGTCTATGTGTCATAAATATATTTACCCTTACCACTGGTGTAAAAGCGACGAAAAATGGAGAAGACTATTATATTTGGGTGATAAAAGCATTCACATAAACAACATAGTCAAAAAAAGTTGTAACAGTGGTATAGGGAAAATGCTCTATAACAACAAGGATCGTTCGGATCACATGGAGGGTGGAGGCGTGTACCGCATATCATGCAACCAATGCGAATCAGTATATGTAGGGCAGACCTCCAGGTCTATTCATACAAGAATAAATGAGCACAAAAGAGCTTTTAGGGGTCTATCCGGGTACTCTGAGATGGCGGATCACTGTATCGAAAACGACCATTCGTTTGATATAACAGGAGTAAAGATCCTTCACTCGGGGTGCAAGGGTAGACAACTAATGGCTCTTGAAACTCTAGAAATTCAAAAACATTTGAGCCAAGTTGTTAATAAACAAATACCTACTCCTTCTCCTCTTCTAACAAAGCCCACCTTTAAAAAAACCCACCCACTTTCTCCTCTCTAAATAAATATGCATTCCTTTCTAACAATACCTACCTACTTAAAAAAAACCCACTTTCTCTTCCCAAAATGTATTTGTTCCAACCCTTGTATTTTAATTTTAAAAACTTCAGTCAGCCTCTGATGATGAACCGAGCAGGTTCGACAGCGCTTAGGCATTATAACTCATATGTGAAAATAAAAACTATGTATTTTTTAAATAAAAAAGTTTTTTAATTATTAAATTAAAAATGAATTTTCACTCGGTGAATGTGCAAACATTAGAAAATTTACTATATTATGTTGTCAACGAAAATAACATCAACAATTCGTTGCTAAGCAATATTACCTGCTTACATAAATTAACGACGGAGTAGAGACACATAACGTGATAGAAAAGGACAACCACAAAAAATGTATGTTGTGCAAGCGAGACAAAACAAGGGGCAAAGTCTGGCGAAATTAGATTTTAGTGACTGTATGGATCACAGTGTTTAGAACTAAATCAAATAAATAGCCTCTCCATTTAATAGAACTCCATGTTTGAGACAGACATAATACACGCAAAGTTCCTCAAGAATGATCAAATTTGACATTAGAGGGCTCTTGAGGTGTGATACACACAAAAACAGCGCTCACCAAATAAATCATCCTAATATTATTTTATTATTAATTAACCATATTTTGTAATCATGCTTCTAACCAAAAATGACAGTCATTTTTGGTTAGAAGCATGGCTTAGAAGCAGTGAAGTAATCTGCAATGCTGCTGCTGCAGGAAAGTATGTTGGTTTATGTTTGGAGTATCAGTAGATCATAATTTCCATTGTAAAGTTTGGATGAGTTTTGGTTATGACAGCCCTGTGCATTAGCTCTCCGTTCATGTGGCTGGCTGTGGGCATTTTTTAAAATTAAGCTATAGCTGCTAATATCCTCTCTTAATTAAGTGTGGATATCATTTATCAAGCTTTTGTTTAAATTAATAATGTTGAGTGGAGGCTTCTCACTTCCCGAGGGAGCTGATTCTTATTTCTCGTGAGGGCTGAGCAACTAATCTAATCTAATCTATATTAATAAAACAAAGTCGTGTTAGTTACACTATCCATAACTCAAGAACGGCTAAACTGATTTGGCTGAAAGTTGATGAGGAGGTAGCTTAAAACCAGGAAAAGGACATAGGATACTTTTTACATCCTTTTTATACTTTTTTTAATACTTTTTGTGTCAGAAAAGTGACAGAAAACGTGGTAGGTATGAATAAAATAAATTGTCCAGTGGCTGCACATGACTTTATAGCATAAAATACGGTCATGTTTAGGTCATAGTCAATTTTCATAACAAAACATTTAGTTGTGTGTAAGTAATGAAGCTAATCTTTTGAAGTAATATTTATTTTGCAGTATTATCATTGATCCCGTTTGTATCAAAACTAACACTTTGTTTGGTGGGTATACTTTTCATTAATATTTTGGAAAGTTATGATCGAGTATTATGTGTACTTACTAAATTTTAAGACTGGCAGCCTAGTATTTTAAATTAGGCGTTTTAGTACCAAGAATATTACAATATTTTTTTGCACGGAAATTTGTGACTTTGTATGGTGGCTACACCTTATAATATTTTTTTGAAAAAAGTAACGATTTATTTATGTAGGTATATATAAGAGCTTTTCATTTGGACAACATAATTTTTTAGTTTACCCGTTTTTATTGTTTTTATTTATTGTTTTCTCTTGTATCGCAACCCACAAAACAAAGAGTATTATGAGGCAATGGTTATTCTTGTTACATAGCACTTGTTTAAGCGAATTGTTATATGGGTTTATTTATGGGTTTATTAGACGTTTGGCTACCAAAAATATTCCAATTATATTTTGTATGGAAATTTGTCACTTTGTATGGTGGCTAAACTATATATATATAATTGGATAATTTATTTGAAGCGCCGTTTTTGTGTGTAGCACACCTCAAGGGCCCTTGGTATAAAATATATGAGGAATGAGACGATATGAAGGGAATAATATAAATAATGGGGTATGTCCATACTCGTATACATGTAAATGCACATACATAATAATCTTACATTATAGGTAAATAATATATTCGTACAGTAATACATAAACATAAAAGTAGTTAAATAAAGTGTAGGATTAATTGGGATATGATACACTGAACAGGTAGGTCTTGAGTTTTTTCCGGAACGTCGACTCTGGGCTTGCGGTTTTGACATCCAGAGGAAGTCCATTCCACACTGCAGGTGCACCATTGTGGAAGGCTCGGTCGCCGAAGCATGTTCGGTATGGACGATGAGGCTCATTTAGTCTTATCCCTCCTGATACAGAGGATCTTAGCACCAGATCACTCCTGTTGGACTGCTGGGATAGCAGTTCAGCCAAGTATGTTGGAGCCTTCCCGTTGAGTGCCTTGTACACAGTGTAGCATATTTTGTAAGCTACTCTCTCTGGAAACTTCAACCAATGCAGGTTCCTTAGTATTGGCGTGATATGACAGAACTTTCCAGTTCCGAAAATCAGTCTTGCTGCCGAATTAAGGACCGATTGAAGCCTATTGTTTTGCTTTTTTGTTTGTCCTGCGTAAATTGCACTACAATAGTCTACCCGTGACAGGACAAAGGCATTGACCAAGGTTTTTAATGCATCAGGGGGTAGACATCTGCGAATTGCCTTAATTTGGCGCAGTCCAAAGAAAGATGCTGTTAATATAATATTTAATATAATATAATATTATATAATATATATAACTATATAATATTTTTTTGAAAAAAGTTATGATTAGTGTATGTAGGTAGATATAAGAGCTTTTCAATTGTAGAACATTATTTTTTAGTTAACCCGTTCTCTGTCGAGAAATTTTAAATTATTGTTTTCTTTTGTATCGCACTCCCAAAACAAAGAATATTATGAGGCAATGGTTATTGGTGACGCACAATTGAGCGTCATCTGTTTTATTTTTAATTTATTAGTCTAAGAAGCGAATTGTCATTTGGTCTGTTGCAAACTGAAATAAAAGTGCAAATAAATCGCAAGATGGCAATATCAACTTTTTTTGACTGAGCGACGTGAAACTAGCAATGGATTGGTGACTTCCATTTCCGTCGTGTTCGCAAGTAGACACGTTTTTATATGTCTCTCGACCGATTTGAAATTTAACCGTAAAAATCTGTGAGTGAGTGTGATTGTTTTACATATAACTTGCAAGTGTGGCAGTTTGTGAACAGAGCTCAGCACCACAGGATCCTGAGAAAACGAGCATCATCTTGGACCAGCAGAGCACAATTTGAGGTGAGTGCGGTCCTTTGATTTTCGCTTCTTTAGTACGGGAAAGTCGTCCAACATTGAAAGCCACCTATTGAAGGTTGGCTTTTGTTTGAGAGAGAAAATACCATAGGCACTAGATCTATGTATTTCATATCTCGCATTGGAGAATACGTTACAGTTTCTCCATTTGTTGTTTTTTTGTATTTATATACTCCACTGAGGGGCAAAACTTACACCTTGCCCCTCCATTTGGTCCTTCGTAACCTTATCGAAACCAGAATGGTTGACATGAAACGGATATTCAAGGATACTGTGTCGATAGTTAATTGTTAAGAACATAATATGATATGCCTTTGTATTAGAATCTATATTCTAGCATTATTTATATTGTGTACAAAAATTAACGAGTGTCATATATATTTTTGCTGTATGTAGGTAGTTATTTTTTTTAATAAGTGTTGAATACAAAGTAGGTACATATATTTGTTGGTTGCGGAATTTTATAGCTGATGATACCTATCCATTAGAGATTAGGTATTCATACAGCTGAGCGTTGTCTACAGGTACCTACCTACCTTTGTTTATATTTTTATATAAATGTCATTACAAGTTTGTTATTGTTTTTTTTTTCCATTAGTAAATAAACTATCTGGAGAAAGTAAATATTGTGATACATACTGACATAAAATAAATTCAACTTTGAGGCAAATCGATTTCTTCTTTCAGAACTGAAAGTAGGTTTTTTCGATTTGTTACCGTTTCTTCATTTTTTATTGTTTATTTTAAATAGTAAACATGGCGGATGCTTTAACAAGAACTTTGGTTATATTGAAAGAGAAACAAAAGGTTTATTTTGAAAGAATAAATAATTTATATAAACTAGGAAAAAATGTTTCTAATTTTGCATCCAGAGAGAATAGTAATTTTTTATCGGCTTCCAAGGAAGCAGGAAGCTGGGTTAAAAAGTACGAAGATTTGATAGATCAAATAAATGCACTTTCTTTAGAGATAGACCCAGAGGCAAAGGTAAATTATCAATCACTTATGGCCTTTGAAGAACTTTATAGTAAAATAATGGATGTTAGGGAAAGAATTTTAAAAACCGAAACACCACATGTATCGACTCAAAGTGGGCCTAGATATGAGGTGAAATTACCACCCATACAAATTCCTTTGTTTGATGGGAATCCAAAAAATTGGTCACGATTTTTTTAATCCTTTAAGGCAAACGTCCATCTAAATACAGGGTTGTCAGACGCCCAAAGAGTACAATATTTAACAGGCAACTTGACGGGAAAGGCAGCGAACATATTTTCGGGAATTGTACCGTCAGCGGAAACCTATAACGTGGTCTGGGACAGTCTTGTTAAAAAAATATCAGGATAAACGTGCGCTAGGAACATATTACATAAATAATATCCTTGATTTAAAGAAGGCCGATCACACGGCTGCCGGTCTTGATGCCTTTATTGAGAAGTACGCCGCTTCCATTGCAGCATTAAAACAATTAGGTATTGCGGATGTGGGAGATTTTCTTTTATTTAATTGCGCTTTGCGTAAATTGAATTCGTCTACAGTTATGGCCTTCGAGCTTTCGCTGAAAGACATCGAAATACCTTCTTGTCAGAATCTTATCAGTTTTGTTCAACAACAGGTCAAAATTTTGGAAAGATCGCACGTAAATGAATCGAAGTCGGTTTCTGAAGCTTGCCATTCGAATACACGCGTGAGGAATAATACGACAAAATCTGTAAGTGGTCGTGCGTTCCTCGCAAGTGGTAGAGTGTCTACTGGGGACACTCTCTTTTGCGTTTTGTGTAAACGAAACGACCATAATAAATTACATAAATGTGTGAAATTTAAGAGCTATTCTCCTAAGGAAAGGTATGAATTTATTAAATCAAAACGGGGTTGCGTTCGTTGTTTGAGTGTTGCCCACTGGTCTCATTGTACTGAGACAGGAACTTGTCAAATTTGTCATAAGGGGCATCATACCCTTCTGCATTTTGACGACAATGAGAATAAGGCCAGACGAGTAGTCAAGAATGCTGAGCAGGGACATCGGCTGTCGCACTCAGGTGATGATATGCAAGGGTCGGGTGTACCCTCGGTTTCTTTAAGTGCAAATGCTCGGCTGAATGCGAGCACGGTGCTGTTGGCTACGGCACAGGTTTTTGCATGGTCAAATTGCAAGAAAAATAAGATGATAGTTAGATGTCTTGTTGATAATGGTTCTCAAAACCATTTGATAACATTAGAATGTTGTAGAAATATGAATTTACATATTGTTCCTCTAAATAATTCAGTAATTAGAGGAATCGGTCTTTCTGCACGACCGATACATGGATGTGTCAATTTTGAAATACAATCGAGGTACAATCCTCAAAATACTTACAAGATTAACGCGTTAGTGGTGGATCAGATCACGGATCAGTTACCTTCTAGGTACATTGATAACAGTGATATGACTTATTTAAAGGACATTTCAATGGCCGATTTATTCTGGAATGTCCCTGGAGTTGTTGACATTGTGTTGGGAGCACAACTATTCCCTTTTATTTATTTGGGAAAAATGATAGAGTCAAAGTCGAAAGCGCCACCTGCATTATTGACGTCCTTTGGCTATGTATTGATGGGAGATTGTCCAAAGAGTGTTTCAGCTGCAGACATTTGTCACGAATCTTTTTCTGCATTGGCTGTAAAGGATGCGGATTTATTATTACACAAGTTCTGGGAGTTGGAAGAAATCCCAGTGAAAAAGTTCTTAAGTCCAGATGAGACAGCGTGCGAAAACTCCTTTGTATCTTCTGTGACTAAAGACGAGGAAGGTCGTTACTCTGTTGCTCTACCCCTTTGTGCTGATCCTGAAAATTTGGGCAACTCACGAAATACTGCATATCGGCGTTTCTTGTTATTAGAAAGAAAGTTTAAGCAGTTACCGAGTCTGCAGGAGAATTATAATTCGGTAATAAATGACTATATTCAAAAGGGATATCTCTCTGAAGTGGCAGAGTCAGATATTGGTGAACATGGATATTATATTCCTCACCACGCTGTAGTGCGTCAAGACAAACCTATGCCTCGCATTGTTTTAGATGCTAGTGCGAAAACGCATACTGGGTTGTCACTCAATGATGTACTACATTCTGGGCCAAATTTACAGGCTGATTTGTTTCTCCTTTTATTAGATTTTAGGCTGTTTCCTGTCGCGATGACAGCAGATGTACAGCAGATGTATTTGCAGGTTGGTGTATTTGTTGACCACCGTAGATATTTGAGAATATTATTTCGTTTTTCTGAAAAGGAGAAAGTTCGAACCTTTCAATTTAATAGGGTTCCATTTGGATTAAAGTGTAGTCCTTTCTTGGCCATGCGATCTGTGCGTCAGTTGGCATTGGACATGGCTGAACGTTTTCCGGAAGCCGCCAAAGTAGCTGGAGCTAGGTTTTATATGGATGACCTGGTTCAGTCAGTGGCAGATGAGGCTTCGGCTGTTTCTCTGGCAAAAGATCTCGTAGCTTTGTTCAAGTATGGTGGCATGGATCTGGTGAAATGGTCAAGCAATTCATCTTATCTATTAGATAGTCTTCCTAACTCACATAGAGGTTCCATAAAATTTGATGATGATAAAGGCGTAACTTTAAAAGTATTAGGGTTGTCTTGGGATCCAGTTAAGGATAATTTCTTGTTTACTTCGAATGACTCTCAGCAAAAATGCACGAAGCGATCTATTTTGTCAGTTGTAGCTCGTTTGTTCGATGTTTTGGGCTTAGTCGCACCAGTTATACTGGCTGCAAAGCTTCTCATCAAAGAGCTATGGCGTGCCAATATCGGTTGGGATGACTCTCCGCCTGATGCTATAATTCGACGTTTTTCGAGTATAACACAAGAACTTCCGTTGCTCGCTACTTTAAAAATTCCTAGGCACATCGGTGTGACTAGCTCAACCAAAGTATTATTAGTAGGTTTTTGTGATGCTAGTCTGAATGGTTACGGTTGTGTCATATATGTACATACAACTGACATGGATGGAAATATTTCTGTCAGGTTGTTGTGCTCAAAATCTAAGGTATCTCCCACCAAGATTACGACATTAGCACGTTTAGAGTTGTGCGCTGCTGTTTTATTGTCAAAGATGTTAAAACTTGTGATCGAGATGTATCGTGATCGGATTCATATAACTGATGTATATGCTTTTTCTGATTCAACGATTGCGTTGGCTTGGATTTGCTCTTCTCCATATCGTTGGTCAATTTTTGTAGGAAATAGAGTCGCTCAGTGTCAGGAGAATTTACCCCCTCAGAACTTTTATCACATCTCAGGGGACGAGAACCCAAGCGACTGTGTTTCACGTGGTATGTTACCATCTCAATTAATTTATCATAGTTTATGGTGGAATGGTCCACTGTGGCTTCAACGCCCTTCGGATGAATGGCCGATTCAAAGATTCTCCTCGTCCGATGCGTTAGAAATTCCTGAACAGGCAACTGTACTGACAGCCATTGTAGTACATGTCGACTCTATGATTTTATATGACTTAGCACAACGAACTTCTTCGTGGAATAAATTAATTCGAATTACAGTTTACATTCTTCGCTTTATAAATAAATTTAAATCACTGTTGCATTTTATTGAATGCATGTCCCATGCTGAAGTTAAGTTAATACAGACAATACAAACTGTTCATTTCTCGGACGACATTAAGTTGATAAAAGATAACAAGTTACCATCGAAAAAACTGCGTAATTTATCGGTTTTTCTGGATCAGGAAGGTACGTTACGAGTTGGAGGTCGGCTTTCACGGTCTGATTTACCCTTTGAAGCTAGACATCCAGCTTTACTTCCGAAACATGACTCAGTGGTGAACTTAATAATTAAACATTTTCACGAATCCAACTGTCATACCGGTCCAGGACTTTTGATGTCTATCATACGACAAAGGTTTTGGATATTGGATGCCAGAACCGTTATACGAGCACAAACTCGTAAATGCAATATTTGCTTCCGAGTGAACCCGTCGCATCCTACGCCAAAGATGGCGGACTTGCCTGCCTGTCGCATAGCAGAAGCTAAAGCATTTGTGCATACGGGGGTAGATTATGCTGGGCCTTTAAAAATACTTCTTACGCGACGACGTGGACAACATGCTCAAAAGGCATATATCTGCCTGTTTGTTTGTCTAGTGACCAAGGCGGTGCATATTGAGCTCGCAACTGATCTGTCGAGTGCCTGTTTTATAGCTGCATTTAAGCGTTTTATCTCTCGTCGTGGGCCAGTTTCCTTTATGTATTCGGACAACGGTACAAATTTTGTTGGGGCTCGTGTCCAATTAGATGAGATATATAATCTTTTACAAAATTCACAGCATAATGTCCGAATGAAGCGAGAACTTGAGGCGTATAAAATAGAGTGGAAAATGATTCCCCCTCGAGCTCCTCACTTCGGAGCTTTATGGGAATCAAATATTAAGAGTTTGAAAACTCATCTGTATCGAGTGATAGGGAATCAGTTGCTCACATATGAGGAGATGCAAACGGTGTTGACTCAAATCGAGAGTATCATGAATTCTAGACCACTAAGTGTCATCAGTTCTGATCCTCACCCTGACGTTATAACTCCTGCGCATTTCTTGATGTCCACTCCCTTAAAACATCTGCCTGCTTCTGAGCTACCTGACACACCAGTTAATCTCACTCAGCGTAAAAATCTCCTGGATCAAATCGTGTCATCTTACTGGAAGCGATGGAGGGTAGAATACCTGCACACTTTGCAGGTCAGACAAAAATGGCAAACCGATGTTAATGCAATTCAGGTAGGGACTGTTGTACTGATTGGGCAAGAGGACGCTCCTCCTTTGTCCTGGCCTCTGGGAATCATCACCAAGGTTTTCCCTGGGGATGATGGCGTGATTCGAGTAGCCACAGTAAAGACTGAGCAAGGTTTTTACAAACGTCCGGTCGTCAAACTCTACCCATTGCCGACACAATAGATTACTATTTAATTTCGTCTACTGAGTTAGTAGATCTCTACCATTGTACATATTTACCATGTTTAGAACTAATCTTATGCTTTACTACTAAGCTTATCTGTTAGAACATGTTAAATCTAGCTTATTATATTGGCTTAAGTATTTTTGTGTCTAACCTGCTTACTTGTAGGCATACTTATTATATTAATTATATTAAGTTTCTCTAGTTTAAGATTTTCAAACATTGATTGTAATTATACCTATATATCATTTCTCGAATATTGTTTGTAAAAATCGACATGGTTTCTTTGAATATCTGGTTTGTGTTGCAAAGCTTTTAACTTTAAGTCTTTGCAAAGGGGGGTGTATGGTGACGCACAATTGAGCGTCATCTGTTTTATTTTTAATTAATTAGTCTAAGAAGCGAATTGTCATTTGGTCTGTTGCAAACTGAAATAAAAGTGCAAATAAATCGCAAGATGGCAATATCAACTTTTTTTGACTGAGCGACGTGAAACTAGCAATGGATTGGTGACTTCCATTTCCGTCGTGTTCGCAAGTAGACACGTTTTTATATGTCTCTCGACCGATTTGAAATTTAACCGTAAAAATCTGTGAGTGAGTGTGATTGTTTTACATATAACTTGCAAGTGTGGCAGTTTGTGAACAGAGCTCAGCACCACAGGATCCTGAGAAAACGAGCATCATCTTGGACCAGCAGAGCACAATTTGAGGTGAGTGCGGTCCTTTGATTTTCGCTTCTTTGGTACGGGAAAGTCGTCCAACATTGAAAGCCACCTATTGAAGGTTGGCTTTTGTTTGAGAGAGAAAATACCATAGGCACTATATCTATGTATTTCATATCTCGCATTGGAGAATACGTTACAGTTTCTGCATTTGTTGTTTTTTTGTATTTATATACTCCACTGAGGGGCAAAACTTACACCTTGCCCCTCCAGTTATTGTTGTAACATTGCACTTGTTTGAGTAAATTGTTATGTTGGTTTATTTATGGGTATTAGACGTTTTGCTACCAAAAATATTCAAATTATTTTTTGTATGGAAATTTGTCACTTTGTATGGTGGCTATACTATATAATATTTTTTTGAAAAGAGTAATAATTAATGTATGTAGGTTTATATAAGAGCTTTTCAATTGTGCAACATTATTTTTTGCTTAACCCTTTCTCTGCCGAGAAATTAAAAAAAAAAAAATCTTGTATGGCAGCCCCCAAAACAAAGAAAATTATGAGGCAACAGTTATTTTTGTTACAATTATTGTTGTTACATAGCACTAGTATAATTACGATTACTCAAAAAATTAAAGAAAATCGTAGAAGGGTATCGCCGTCGAAATTTGTACCTTTTGTCTTGTGCGTGTGTCCCCTAATGATTTTCAGCTTTTTCATAAAAACTGGTGATATCTACTAAATTCTAAAATTATCAGAGTAAAGTAAATAAAAAACGTATCGAAATACAAAAAAAAACTGCAAAAGCATTAAGTGGCGATGTAATTAAAAAATAAAACAAAAACGCCTTTTTTCCATTCCCATACACATTTTACATGTCCGCAACCCGTTTTTGACCCTTTGATGGCATGATACGATCAAAATAGTCAAACGTTTTTAAAGTTGAGTATTTTTGCATATACCTTAGTAACGTATCTTTCATTTTTTGTACTAGCCAAAATAATATTTACTTATTTAAACACGAAATATTGATTGCTAAGGGTTGTCTTCATTTTTGGCTCCGAAATTTTTCTTTTAGTATGTTACCAATTCCATTGGAACTGACAAAAATCTTGCAATCCTAAGTATTTGTTCACGTATGGTAACTCTTTGATGCAGTGTGGACAACACAAAATAACTCATTCGATACCTTCATTTTCTTCTGAGAACGTTGTGATGAATCAAGCTTTTCATCAAAAATAAAATAAAATAATTGAAGTTCCTATACATGTGGGCGTATCAAACATGTGTAGGAAGATTTTTCTAGTCCATACGTATTTTTTTTCTATGGGACTATTTAAGTTCTGGAAGGGGGATGCAAGAGCGCTAGATCACCGGGAGAAAGGAATGGGATTTCGGATCGGGACAGTCAGCTTGGGAGCACGTGCTTGCAAGAGACTTAAATCTGGGCTAAACGAATGCGAAACAAAATATTTAAATTAAAATCGGTTTTTAATTCGGAAGAAAATTTAAATAGACTAAAAAGATTTTTCTCTTAATAAAGACGCCGCGAATCGTTCGTTCGGAATTTGAGGGAGAATAAGTATTTACGTGGTTTTAATAATAATAAAATATTTGTCGACATAATATTCCGGGAGTGTATTTTTCATGTGTGGTGTCTAAAACTAAAGTATGCTAAATATGTAATTTCCGTAAATCGCAGTGATTCTCAAACTTTCGAACGTAAAAATAACTTTTCGATTGAATTTTGGATTAAATAAAATTAAACCAGTGGTTGCTGAACGGGAAGGCGCATTTAATAATTTAATAATCAAATTCATTAATCCGCGTAAACACATAGTTAACTGAGCTGCTTCGCAGAAGGATGAGAGATTTCAAATTATTTTCTAACACACTAAACTAATCTAAATAACTTGCGTTCTAAAATGTATTCAATCTTCACATTTTGAAAATGATTTGTTGCCTATGTTTCAGTCCGAGAGACTGCTGTCGCCGAGTACTCCGATCTTAAAAATTACATTTCGTACTGTAAATAAAATGTTTTCTTTCAGGTCAAAAGGAGTGAATTCAACATAGCTTTCAATCAAGGGGCGCAAATGTCCTGAAATGCTTATAAATTGTTGTCTTTTTCCACAGCCTTGCAGTTACTAACAAACACACCTTCTCTCTCACAAAACACCTGTGTCAGAAAGAATTGAACGCTGTTTGCTTAATATCTGAAATACCGGAACCTAACGGTTCTTTTTGCTGCTATGAAGGAGTTCGCATTGTGTTGGAGGTGAAAGCTTTCGGCTTCCACAACTTTCCATCAAAACTATAAATCCAATGTTGACTGACAAGGAGCCATGCTCCGGAGCACGTCCTATGTTTCCTTTGGTTCATAGCTTGACCTCTCCTTCGGCCATGGTTATCTGCGTCCTCAACATCATCACTGAACGAGGGACGAGGTTACTACCAGACTTGTATCATGACTTGGATATAGCTTCCATTGTTCCTCTGTTATGGGCTGGAGTCAACTGACGTCATTCCAACATCACAACACCTAGTTCCTGCTGGATTCTGACACCAAAAATACAGTGCGAGCCTCGACATGGCGATCGAGTTTTAAAAAGTCTCCATTCATTGTTTTTGGCGTTCGGTTATTTCATGACGCGGAGTAAGGTTAGGGCCAGTCCCTTCTAAAATATCCTTCCCGTGGTCTGAAAGGACCAGGCCGTGGGGCCAACCTGTTAAATTCTTGGAGGAAAGAGGAAGATGAGCTTTCTTCGATTTTGGGTCTCTCTTGCTTACGAGCAAATGAGGAATCCCATTTACAAGGAAGCTGGGGTGAAGGGAGTCATCTTCTACTGGGCCGGTTTGTCGTACCAGTTATTAAAATCAATCCCTTCCTAAAACACACTAATGAAATTCTTCCACAGCAAAGAGAATCCACGAAAGGTAAGTGATCTTGGGGCGAGAAATGTTTACAACCGCTGGTTGGAACTACGGCGCAGGGAGAGAAAGAAGCAGAAAAGATCAAACCATATTTTCTTTAATTTTGCTAAAACAATACTAACCAAATAACTATTATTCAATTGATGTTTGATTATTTCCTGTTTAATTGAGCTGTTATTATTGTACTTGTCTTTGAAATAAATTCATCTGCATTAACTGGCGTCAGATTTTAAATAAACGAATCTCGCGGAATTTTGTCAGAAATAAAATCGAACGCGCTACTACGCGAATGCAAAATCGTGCATAATTCGGCATTGTAACTTTTGGGCTAGTTAATTAAATTAATTAAAATATTATTAAGCTAGGCACATCTGTATTCATCCTCACCATCATTAAAGAATTTGGGTCCACTACAAAGGTAGGTTTTGAGACAGTAAAACAAAAAATGACACAACGTTCTGTTTCTACCTATCGCACATCGAGGGGTCATAACCGTAAAATAGACGATCACACAAATGCATCAAGATTATTGGCCATAATCTTATAATTTTCACCTAAGGGTGAATTGACTGGTTTCACTTCAGTTGAACCGTGAAGAAGGATTGTTCCCTTTTCAAAGGGAGTTTTTCCAGCAGGTCAGGTTTCATTTAAGCTGAGCCGTGACCATGAATCCCCTTATTTTCCTCCGGATTTAATTGAGGAGGCAGAATCTTTTCAACGTTTACATCAGACTCGGGAATTTGTCGTGAGTGTTTTGAGTGGAAGTTAGCTTGGCATTATTAAGGTATGTATTCGAATATGTTGTCAGTTGTATATTTTTTACTTAGATCCATTAATTCTTCTAATGATTGTATGTTTTTATCATTGCTGACAGTATTATTTTTCAAATGGCACAAGTTTAAGGTAATGTCGGGCGGTTTTTTATTTACAATCTTTACCGTATGTAACCATATTAAGGTGTATTCACGTAGGTTTAAAAAAATACACCTACTTACCGTTAATTTATGGTTGACTAACAAATAACATTGACAAATATAATTAGTAGATAATTGAAACATAAAACTATCTAATCAACCTTACTACATGCTATTAATATTTTAAATGCACCGTTTGATGTTTATTATTCAAAATAGCAAAAAGGTTTATTCCGTGATCTGTGGGCTAAACGGATTAAATGAAATTTGGACCACAGAGGTACCTAATTTTTATATCGGTGCTGGATACTGTGAAAAATGTACGCAAAAAAACCATTGCCTATCTATCTAAATCTATGATAATCTATAATCTACATTACAAAAATATATTGCATTTAAGACTTTAAGTTCGTACTGAAACATGCTGCATGTGAACCTACAATATAAAACCCAATCTCAAATGAACATAAACCCTGCAACTCTTGCCGACTTAACCTGACAGAATGGTAACATTGGTAAAGTGAACCATTTTTTACAGTATGAGTGGTCAGCTTCATACTAACCTATAAGTCAAGGAAACTTATTGAAATACAATAAACGAACGATTTTAGGTAGTTATTAAATGTGCGTATTCATATTTTTATTAAAGCGTCGTCCAAATATGGGTATCGACGTTTAAATTTGTACCATAACTGTCGACCGGCAAGATTCAAGAAAACGAAAACATAGTGAATTAAATTAAGGTCTATTCAAAATGACATTCAAAATGGTGCTCTTATATTTTTAATGAACAGTGTTTACGAACTGCTATAAAATCTTGTATTCGTCGTCGAAAAAAGAAATGAGACATCGAAATGTAACAAAACCTAATTTTTCGAACCTGTCCGTCATTTTGAATAGACCTTAATTTAACTCACGATGTTTTCGTTTTCTTGAATCTTGCCGGTCGACAGTTATGGTACAAATTTAAACGGCGTTACCCAGGAGCCATTTTGGAGCAAATCTCATTTGAAACTTTCAGCTGTTCGGAAGCCATCTTGAATTTTCTCAAATTTTAAAAATGTTTCACTATGAGTTATAGTGAAAAGAGAGTTCTTTCTATTCAAGTTAATAAATATTAAAGTTTTTTGCGTTCTGATGGGTTTTTGTAGCCTTTAAATTTCAATTTTTGATATCACGTAAACGGCCCTTTACATTATTTGTTATAAATTTTTATTTAATTTCTTTATAGAATGTTATAGTATGTATAATATTGTAGAACATTATTTTTTTATGAACGCTTTCACTTCTGAGAAAATCACAATTATTTATTGTTTTCATATGGCAACTCAAAGACGCCGATTAGCAAGAATGTTGCCAAAACTAAATTTGGTAAGAATGTATCAAGAAATTTGTACACTGAAAATTAAAAAAAAAATCGTCGGAGCCGTTTTTGAGAAAATCGCATTTGAAATTTTCAGCTCTTCAGAAGCCATCTTGAATTCTCCAAATAGTGAAAAAAAAAAAAATTGGCAAATAAGTATACAAAATTTTCTTTCTTGTGAACTTAAAACGAGTTTTAAAAAATCGTGTTTTTATGGGCCTTTTTAATATTTACGATAAAAAAATTGAGATCGTGTAAACGTTACTTTAAGTTATTTTGTTTTTAAAGTGTTTTTTAAATTTTCGTAGAAATTTATATTGCGCGTAATATTGTTGAATATTATTTTTTAGTCAACTCAGCCATTTCCGAGAAAATCACAATCGTTTTTTTCTTTCATATGGCAACCCATAAACGCAGATTGGCAAGGGTGTTGCCATACCTAATTTTCTTCATGCCAATTTAAGCAACGACCACACTGAAATTTTAAAGAAAATCGTTAGAGCCGTTTTTGAGAAAAGTGCAATTTTATGTTTTTTTCGTATGGCAGCCATCTTGAATTTTCAGGTTGGTGCCATGCCAGTCGGTTCATCAAAATCTGTGGTGGTCAATTCTCTAAATCCAAAAATTGGTGTCTCTGCGATCAGTAGTTCCGGCTGGGACATACATACATCCATACATCCATACGGACGGACGGACGGACAGGTTCGACAAATTAGGTTTTTTTGCATGTCCTGGTGCAGGACAACTCATTTCCGTTAAAACCTCATTTTTTTTTTCGGACGAATACAATACTTTATAACAGTTCCTTTGGACTGCTATAAAGTAAATAAATTGTACAGTGGACTGCACATGACTTTATAGCACAAATTACGGTCATGTTTAGGTCATAGCCAATTTTCATAACAAAACATTTAGTTGTGTGTAAGTAATGAAGCTAATCTTTTTAAGCAATCGTCTTTTTGCGGTATTATCATTGATCCCGTTTGTATCACAACTAACACTTTGTTTGGTGGGTACCTATACTTTTCATTGATATTTTGGAAAGTTATGATTGATTATTATATGGGTACAACTTACTAGATTTTAAGACTCGTAGCCTAGTCTCGTATTTTATATTAGGCGTTTTAGTACCAAGAATATTACAATTATTTTTGTATTAAAATTTGTCACTTTGTATGGTGGCTACACCTTATAATATTTATTTGAAAAAAGTAATGATTAATGTATGCAGGTATATATAAGAGCTTTTCAATTGTACAACATTATTTTTTAGTTAACCCGTTCTCTGCCGGGAAATTTTAAAATATTGTTTTCTCTTGTATGGCAACCCCCAAAACAAAGAGTATTAAGAGGCAATGCTTATTGTTGTGATATAGCAATTGATTGAGCGAATTGTAATGTAGGTTTATTTATGGGTATTAGACGTTTTGCTACCAAAAATATTACAATAATTTTTTGTATGAAAATTTGTCACTTTGTATGGTGGCTATACTTTATAATATTTTTTTGAAAAAAGTAATGATTCATGTATGTAGGTATATATAAAAGCTTTTCAATTGTAGAACATTATTTTTCAGTTAACCCTTTCTCTGCCGAGAAATTTAAAAAAAAAAATTTCTCTTGTATGGCAACCCCCAAAACAAAGAAAATTATGAGGCTATGGTCATTGTTGTTACATAGCAATATTATAATGACGATTATGCAGAAAATATAAAGAAAATCGTAGGAGTCGTTTTTGAGAAAATCTCATTTGAAACTTTCAGCTGTTCGGAAGCCATCTTGAATTTTCTAAAATTTGAAAAATGTTTCACTATGAATTATAGTGATATAAAAGTTTTTTCTGATAAAGTTAAGAAACATAAAAGTTTTTTGCGTTCTGATGTGTTTTTGTAGCCTTTTTATTTCAATTTTTGATATAATGTAAACGGCACTTTATGTTTTTATTTTCAAAAGTTTTATTTAATTTTTATATAGAACTAGCAGACTGACCGTGCTGCGCACGGTTGTCTGCTAGGCCCTTCGGGCAGTGTAAGTCTGGCTTCGCAATAATTTTTCCTCGCACCTCCTTCATAGTAATTAAATGCTTAAAGAAGTAATTTGAAAAAAAAATTGCGGTAAAAGGGTTATTTAGTTCTTTCATGTTCTGAGTATCTTGTATGAAGCATGAGGTATGAGGCTGACCTCCCATACCTAAAAAAATGTTCACTGAACGAATGTTTCTGTGTTCCTGAAAAGGTCGGCAAAATTGCAGGGCTTATGGTCAAGAGAGGCTGAAATTTTTATTTGTAATTACACATGCAGCGTTTGTAAGCGCAAACTCACTCATGTCTGCTTGGGGGCATGCATTCAATATGAATTATAAAATGTATGTATGCAACTTAGATTTATATTCTAAAATTAAAAACATCAAGTACCACAATTATATGTTAGCGTGAAAGAACATTTGCCAGCTTGTGGGTGTGCATTGTATTTGAATCATCAAAACTCTTTTTGCAACTTAAGATTATAAATTAAGATAACCGTTGTTTAAGGATTTTTCAAACCCAAATTCCTTGACCTAAGGGTTAGTATGAGGCTTACCACCCATATCGCATAAATGGGTTCACTTAACTAATGTTCCCCCTGTTTCTGAATAGGTCGGCAAAAGTTGCATGGCTTATGGTTATGAGAGGCTGAAATTTTTATTTGTAATTACACATGCAGCCTTTGTAAGCGCAAAGTCACTTATGTCTGCTTGGGGGCATGCATTGAATATGAATTATAAAATGTATGTATGCAACTTAGATTTATATTCTAAAATTAAAAACATCAAGTGCCACAATAATTTCACGGTAGTTCTAATTTATTTAAAAGATCAATTTTAGCTATACTTGAGCAGTGAGTATCCCTTCCCCTTCCCCTTCATTTCTTCCCTACTACTTCTATTTATATTATTTTATTATTGTTGTTTGAATTTTTGAATGTTGTATTCCGTTTTAAAAAAAAATGTTTTTATCCTTAGTATTTAAGTGAAATTATTTTGATATTTTTGTGTGCTTTTTTTATCACATTGTATTACGCTTACACCGGTAATGGGGTGCAACATGATTTCTTCTTTTGTTAATTTGCCTAATGTGCTATTTTTATGTTGTGCCTGTTGGTGTATGATTGTGAATAAATAAATAAATAAATAAATAAAATAAAATGTTAGCGTGAAATGACATTTGCCAGTTTGTGGGCGTGCATTCAATTTGAATCATCAAATAACTTTTTTTGCAACTTTAGATTATAAATTAAATTTAACATTGTTGAAGGATTTTTTAAACTCAAATCCTTGACGGATAGGTAAGTATGAGCTTGAATACCCATATCGCAAAAAATGGTTCACTTGACAAATGTTTCCCCTGTTTTGAAAAGGTTGGCAAAAGTTGCAGGGCTTATGTTCATTAGAGGCCTTAATTTTAATTTGTAAGTTAACATGCAGCATTTATAAGCGCGAACCCACTCATGTCTCCAGGGGGGCATGCATTGAATATGAATTATAAAAGTTATTGTATCTGTGCAACTTAGATTATATATTCTAATATTTAAAAAAAATCAAGCGCCACAACTATATGTTAGCGTGAAATGACATTTGCCAGTTTGTGGGCGTGCATTCAATTTGAATCATCAAATAACTTTTTTTGCAACTTTAGATTATAAATTAAATTTAACGTTGTTGAAGGATTTTTCAAACTCAAATCCTTGACTTATAGGTAAGTATGAGCCTGAATACCCATATCGCAAAAAATGGTGCACTTGACAAATGTTTCCCCTGTTTTTGAAAAGGTTCAAGGCAAAAGTTGCAGGGCTTATGTTCATTAGAGGCCTGAATTTTAATTTGTAAGTTCACATGCAGCATTTATAAGTGCGAACCCACTCGTGTCTCCAGGGGGGCATGCATTGAATATGAATTATAAAAGTGATTGTATCTGTGCAACTTAGATTATATTTTCTAATATTTAAAAAAAATCAA
This sequence comes from Agapetus fuscipes, assembly GCA_951799405.1. Taxonomy (NCBI): domain Eukaryota; kingdom Metazoa; phylum Arthropoda; class Insecta; order Trichoptera; family Glossosomatidae; genus Agapetus; species Agapetus fuscipes. Next base: position 15,673,207 of record OX637333.1, on the reverse strand, counting down.
GCGCCACAACTATATGTAAGCGTGAAATGACATTTGCCAGTTTGTGGGCGTGCATTAAATTTGAATCATCAAATAACTTTTTTTGCAACTTTAGATTATAAATTAAGATTACCGTTGTTTAAGGATTTTTCAAACTCAAATTCCTTGACTTAAGGGTTAGTATGAGGCTTACCACCCATATCGCATAAATGGTTCACTTGACAAATTTTTCCCCTGTTTTTGAAAAGGTTGGCCAAAGTTGCAGGGCTTATGTTCATTAGAGGCCTTAATTTTAATTTGTAAGTTCACATGCAGCATTAATAAGCGCGTACCCACTCGTGTCTCCAGGGGGGCATGCATTGAATATGAATTATAAAAGTTATTGTATCTGTGCAACTTAGATTATATATTCAAATATTTAAAAAAAATCAAGCGCCACAACTATATGTTAGCGTGAAATGACATTTGCCAGTTTGTGGGCGTGCATTCAATTTGAATCATCAAATAACTTTTTTTGCAACTTTAGATTATAAATTAAGATTACCGTTGTTTAGGGATTTTTCAAACTCAAATTACTTGACTTAAGGGTTAGTATGAGGCTTACCACCCATATCGCATAAATGGTTCACTTGACAAATGTGTCCCCTGTTTCTGAAAAGGTCAGCAAAAGTTGCAGGGCTTATGGTCATGAGAGGCTGAAATTTTTATTTGTAAATACACATGCAGCATTTGTAAGCGCAAACTCACTCGTGTCTCCGAAGAGGAGTGCATTGAATATGAATTATAAATTTTAATGCGTCTATGCAACTTAGATTGTATATTGTAATAATACTTTAAAAAAATTAAATGCCGCAAAAAGTACGGTTTCATATAAAAAGTTGACCTAATCGATCGTCATTATTTCTAAAAAATACATGTTATAACTGGTTGAAGTATAATTTTGAAATAAATAAAGAATATAGGTAGGTACTCAACGGAATTCAACCGAAAAAGAATCGACTTGGCAATGGCAACGATGGCAACTCTGAAGCCTATGTTGAAGTGCTGGCAATTTATTTGAAATTCGAATGTCAAAATGAGTTTTGTTTCTCGCATAGGTTTTACATAAAAAGGTGTTGTGATTGATCATGTTTATTTATTTAAAAAACAACAATTTAAAATCTACTAATGATGAGGAAGCACACCCCAAGTCCTGAACAATATTTGTTGTGAATATGACGTGCATCTGTTCAGGAGTTCTTCAGTTTGAATGCCATTAACGCACAATTATTTTGTATGGGGAGGCCGTTGAATTTTATATTATAGGGGGATTTGATGTTACGTATCATATTGTAGAACATATCTTTTTTGTCAACGCTTTGACTTCTGAGAAAATCACAATTGTTTATTTTTTTCATATGGCAACTCATAGACGCAGATTAGCAAAAATGTTGCCATAACTAAATTTGGTAAGAATGTATGAAGCAACTACTTAACTGAAAATTTAAAAAAAATCGTTCGGGCCGTTTTTGAGAAAATCGCATTTGAAGTTTTCTCCTCTTTGGAAGCAATCTTGAATTCTCAAAATAGTGAAAAACAAATTATATTGCAAAGAAGTTTATAAATTTATCTTTCTTGTGAACCTAAAAAAAGTTTTACAAAATTGCGTTTTTATGGGTCTTTTTAATATTTTCGATGAAAATTTTGAGATCGTGTAAACGGTACTTTAAGTAAAAAAAAATTTAAGATATTCTTAAAATTTTTGTAGAAATTAATATTACGCGTAATATTGTTCAACATTTTTTTTTTGTCAACCCAGCCATTTCTGAGATAATCACAATCGTTTTTTTCTTTCATTTGGCAACCCATAGACGCAGGTTGGCAAGAGTGTTGCCATACCTAATTTTCTTAGAAAAAACTTAAGCAACGACCAAACTGAAATTTTAAAGAAAATCGTTAGAGTCGTTTTTGAGAAAAGTGCAATTTTATGTTTTTTTTGTATGGCAGCCATCTTGAACTTTCAGGGTGGCGCCATGCCGGTCGGCTCATCAAAATCTGTGGTTATCAATTCTCTAAATCCAAAAATTGGTGTCTCTGTGATCAGTAGTTTCGGCTGGGACATACACTCATACGGACGGACGGACGGACGGACGGACAGGTTCGACAAATTAGGTTTTTTTGCATGTCCTGGTGCAGGGCAACTCATTTCCGTTGAAACCTCATTTTTTTTTTTTCGGATGAATACAATACTTTATAACAGTCCTTCGGACTGCTATAATATAATACTTTATAACAGTCCTTCGGACTGCTATAAAGTAAAAACGCAACTGAAAGCAATCCGTAAAAAACAGTCTAGCCGTTCTTTTTTTAAAAACAAAAACAAAATGCAACTGAAAGCTAAACATTATGGAGTCTGTGAATAATTGAAGTTGTATTGTAGTTTGTCATGTATGTTCCTTGACTTATAGGTTTTTATGCGGCTGACCACCCATACTGTAAAAATTGGTTCACTTTGCCAATGTCACCCCTGTTTCAGGGAAGGACGGCAAGAGTTGCAAGGCTTATGTTCATTTGAGATTAGGTTTTTATATTGTAGGTCCACATGCGGCATGTGTTAGCGCGAAATTATACATATCTGCTTGTGGGAATGCATTTAATATAAAACTTAAATGATATATATCTTTGCAGCTTAGATTAGATTAGATTAGATTAGACCGATTTGTTTCAAGTTTCTATGAATCCATCGATATAAATAATATACATAGATGGAGCGCGTGAGTGTTTTCCTATACAAACGGTTGTGCCACAAAACTGTAGAAGGAAAGAGAAAGAAACATTAGAAATTTTGTTATGTTTCTGTCTCTTTCTGATCTCCATGACAACGTCAGGGTCCGTATATTCCGTGATCTGTGGGCCGTACTCAGGCCGCCACATTAAAAAAATACATAAAAGTTATTTCTTGTAAGCAAAGTATATTTATTGAAATTACAATTTTTTTTTACTGTTTAATTGTTTAGAGTTTATTTGTTTTACATATTTGAATGTATTAATTGCTTGTATTCCTTGACTGATAGGTTGGTATGCGGCTGACCACCCAAACTGTGAAAAAATGGTTCACTTTGCCAATGTCACCTCTGTCTCAGGGAAGGACGGCAAGAGTTGCAGGGCTTATGTTCATTTGAGATGGGTTTTTATAATGTAGGTCCACATGCGGCATGTGTTAGCGCAAAATTATACATGTCTGCTTGTGGGAATGCACTTAATATAAATCTTAAATGATATTATATCCTTGCAGCTTAGATAAGATTAGATTAGACATGTTGGTTCTTCAATAGTTTGAAGATTTAACGGCAATTTTAATGCATAATCGGCATACTTCTAACAATGTGGCTACTATTCCAAAGGAAGCAACTGCAACCGCAATGCTGGATCTCGCACGAACAGTGGCTAAAATTACTGACATGAGGAATGTCTTACCAGTTCCACCAGGGGCGTCCAGGAAATATAAACCACAATTTTCATCATCAATTGCATTCATTAATGTATCATAAGCTTCCTTTTGTTGTTGATTTGACAGGGGTACATTTGTTTGAACTATTAAATATAATTCCTGGTGATCATATTCTCTTTCCAGTTCAAATTCTCGATTAAATGCGTCATTTATTTCACGATTTAGCGCTTTCATTCCTGATTTGACTAATAAATTACCGCACATGAGGTAACACATGTCTTTGGTTAAGATCAAAGCCTGATTATGTATCTCCTCATTCATTTGAAGGTCGGAATTTCTTGAACTGACACGAATTTGATGCAAAATGTCTTCCGACATATTATCCTTGTCTTTGTAACACAGGTTAGATGGGTTCGATGGAAACCATGTCGAAATGATGATAGCAAATAATGTGCGTATCTGACTTGGAGATGCAGAGATAATTGCTTTAACGATTGTCGTCGCCCAATGGGTATGCACATGCAGCACGATATGTTGGGAATACGGTAGCATTAACAGTCCGAAGTGAATCAAATGACGTTGGCCCACGCACATTTACCAGCAACAACCGCAAATAAAAACATTCATCATTATTTGGATGAACTGTATATATATACGACCAAGAGCATCAGTAGAACACACGATGGCAGTTGATCTTTAATGTTGGCGGCTAGGGTTTATTAAAGGGAAATTTGTTGTATGTTTTAGTTTTTGATGTCCATATATATTATTATTTATTGATTTAAAAAATGTAATTTGTCGTGTATGTTCCTTGACTTATAGGTTGGTATGCGGCTGACCACCCATGCTGTAAAAATGGTTCACTTTGCCAATGTCACCCCTGTTACAGGGAAGGACGGCAAGAGTTGCAGGATGTATGTCCATTTGAGATTTGGTTTTTGTGTTGTAGGCTCACATGAGGCATATGCAAGCGCAAACTTGTCCATGTCTGGTTGTGAGAATGCATGTAATGTGAATCTCCAATGTAACATATATTTGCAACTTTGATAAGATTAGATTAGATTAGATTTGGCATGCGTTCCAAAGCACTCTTAAACAGCCTGACCAACGCATGATGTTCATGAAGTAGTTGCTGTAGATCTTGAAGAATTGCTCTTTTCATTTCTGCATTCATCTCTTGACATCGATCAAGTTGTTTCCCAAATCGCTTCATTGCAGTTCACATACCGACGCGGCGCTCTTCACGCGCAATGCATTGTTCTTTTTTACTCCTTTCACTCGCAATGTTTTGAATCCTAAATGCATTACAGCTTCGTCGGGAAAGATTTGATCCCCTTGGTGGTGGCATGGCTTTCTTAATATGTTTTGGGTACATTAGAATAATAGAAACTTGAGGCTCCATTTATTGTTAAGGTAATCAATGGATGCCTAATGGATGCCACTGTTCCTCCGTCTTTGAAGGTAGCACACATCACGCCAATCCTTAAAAAGCCACAGTTGGATCCCGGTGATCCCTCAAATTATAGACCTGTGTCAAATCTGCCATTCTTGTCGAAGGTGCTGGAGCGGATTGTCTCGCGGCGGTTGGTATCCTATCTGGATGCAAGCGGCCTAATGCCTAAGAGGCAGTCTGCATACCGGAAATATCACTCAACAGAAACCGGTATGCTCATGCTTGTATCGGATATGATATCAGCTGTGGAGTGTGGTAATCTAGCCTTACTGGCGCTTCTTGATATGAGTGCGGCCTTTGACACAGTAAGTCACCCAATTCTTATTGAGAGATTGGAGGTGTCATTTGGTTTGACCGGAGGGGCTTTGGCGTGGTTTTCTTCCTATCTGGTGGAGCGCAGACAGGCGGTGCGTATTTGTGATAGTGTTTCACCTACCTACTCGCTGTCTTCCGGGGTCCCACAGGGCTCTGTGCTGGGTCCGATCCTTTTCATATTGTATACTGCTGAGATTGAGAGTATTGTTGAAAAATGGGGCCTCATCGCACACTCATATGCAGATGACTGGCAAATATACTCTCATTCTCGGCCAGACATGGCTGAGGACCTCAGTTGCAGGGTCTCTGGGTGTATCGCGGAGGTCGGTGGGTGGATGAGGAACAATGGCCTAATCTTAAACATGGATAAGACGGAGATACTCTGGGCAGCCACATCGAGGCGTGACCACCTTCTGGTGAATAGAGTACCACTCTCCATAGGAGGTAAGCTAATCCAGCCTTCTGATTCGGTAAGACTTCTAGGAGTCTTACTGGATCCTAACCTGACACTGGATAGGCAAATAGATGCCACAATAGCTTCTTCTTTTTTTTCGCTTCGCCAAATAAAGGCAATAAGAAAATGTCTGCCGTCAGATGCGGTTAAGACCCTGGTGAGTGCGTTTGTGATGTCTCGGATTGACTATTGCTCGACGCTTTATAGTGGTCAGCCGAAGAAACAGTTTAATCGCTTTCAATCTGTGTTGAATTCGGCAGCAAGACTCATATTCGGGATTCCCAAATTCGCTCACATCACCCCGCTGTTAAAAAAATTTCATTGGCTTCGTTTCCCGGAGAGGGTGGTCTTCCGTGTTTGTTTAATGGTATTTAAAGCCATCAATGGCTTGGCCCCACCTTATCTGGCTGATATGATTTCACCTGTTGAAATGGGTGTTAGGAGGCAGACACTCAGATCTGCGGGTGATGGAGTAGTCAATTTGGTTCAGCCGCGCCGTCAGATTCGTACAAACTTCGGAGACCGCGCTTTCCGTGTTGCGGGGCCGGTGGAGTGGAACAGACTGCCACCCGGAGTGAAGAACTCCAAATCTGTGGGTGTATTTCGAGGAGCACTCAAGACACACTTGTTTAGAAAGTCTTATCCATGATCGGAGAGGGCCCTTGAGGTGTGACACACACAAAAACGGCGCTCTCTTATCATGTGTAATTTAAAATAAATCAGCCTGTTATTATTATTATTTATTGAAACAAATCGGTCAACTTCAATTATTCACAAACTCCATAATGTTTAGCTGTCAGTTTGTTATGTTTAGATTGAAAGGTATCTTCAGGATACTTACATCCGGCTAGCTCTCATCAGCATCACTCTCAGGGCGTGGGGTTCTTTCTCTGGTATTGCTTACTTATATCTTGGGAAGGTTGTATAATTAAAACATAAGTTGTACATGAACAAATGAGGGTTTATTTAATCTACTAATATGGGGAAAAAGGGGAATTTAGGGAATGGCGGTGCCTCCCGAGGCGGACGCCTCTACACGTGGGAGCCCCTGGGTGGGCGCTCCTATGCCTCTGGTCCACAAGGCGGGTACCTTGCTGGCAGGAAATCCAAGTAGATGGGAGGGAGGGGGCTCCATTGTAGTGCCCCCTCTTGCACCGCTTGGTGCTTGGTCGCTGACGTCTTAATCCGTTGACATCTTGCCGGGAACTAACGAACGACGGCCTGATTAGTTCACACGGTGCAGTTCGGCCGCTTCCGTGACCGTTCGGCTCTGTTCGGCCCACACACACACACACTGCACACTTCGAGATTGTTTCTTTTTAATGTTATTTTAAAATAACATAACAAGTTGCATTTTGTTTTTTTTTTTAAAAAAGAACGGCTAGACTGTTTTTCACGGATTGCTTTCAGTTGCGTTTTTTTTAATTTATACCTACCACGTTTTCTGTCACTTAAAAAAAAGTCTTAAAAAAAGTATAAAAAGGATATAAAAAGTATCCTTTATCCTTTTCCTGGTTAAAACTTAAGTATGAAGAGGAGGTAGCTTAAAAGCTACCTCCTCATCAAGTTTCAGCCAAATCAGTTTAGCCGATCTTGAGTTATGGATAGTGTAACTAACACGACTTTGTTTTATTAATCCTTTATTATATTACCCTTCATCGACGTCTTTCGTCGTCACTCGCTTTGAGTTTCGATTTTCAAAACTAATGCCGTCACAGCAGATGAAATACATTTGCAAACATAGAAAAGAAAATTTTGTATATATGCTGCAAAACAGGACCATTCATGTATGTGTTTGAGAAACACACTCGAATACACTATAACTTCTTTCAATATTTACAAAAAAAAAATATTTTTTCGTAAAACAGTAGTTTTTAGTAGAAGTTATTATAATTTCTGAAAAAAGTATTTTTTAAAAAGCCGCCACATTTTTTTAAATCTGTTTTTGTTTTGTATTGAAATGTAAGAAAATGTATGCAAAATGGCAAAAAACTAAATAGACATCTAGCGGCAAAATTCGAAAGTTTTTTTGTTTTTAGGATTTTTTTTTTATTTGATACAAATCAAAAAAACAACAAACAAAAAAAATATAAATGGATTTAAATCTATAATCTTAGTTGCAAAGATATTTTACAACATTCTTACAAGCAGACACGTATAAGTTCACACTTACACATGTCCCATATGGACCAAAAAACCCAATCTAAGATATTATGTTGAGCTTACAGATACTATAATATAATCTATAATATATAATCTAAGTTGCAAGGATATATTCATTTACAGCTCTCAGATGCATACCCATAAACAAGCACGTGTAGTTCGCACTTACAAATGCTGAATGTGTACTTACAAATAAAATCCAAACCTCAAATGAACATAAGCCCTACAACTTTTGCCGACCTTCCCTGACACAGAGGTCTATAATCTAAGTTGCAAGGATGTATATAGATTCAAAGCTCATATACGATGCATGCCCACAAACAAACTTTTGCCTGTAACTTTTGCCAACCTTCCCTGGAACAGGGGTCTAATCTAATTTAATCTAAGCTGCAAAGATATATGTCATTTAAGATTTATATTAAATGCATTCCCACAAGCAGACATGTATAATTTCGCGCTTACACATGCCGCATGTGGACCTACAATATAAAAACCCAATCTCAAATGAACATAAGCCCTGCAACTCTTGCCGTCGTTCCCTGAAACAGGGATGACATTGGCAAAGTGAACTATTTTTACAGCATGGGTGGTCAGCCGCATACCAACCTATAAGTCCAGGAACATACACGACAAATAACATTTTTTAAATCAACAAATAATAATATGTCTGGACATCAAAACTAAAAACAAAACCAATTTTATTTTAATTTGGATCTGTTATGTGTACCTATTTGTAATTAAGAATTTTTGTAAATCATTTATATTTTTTTGTGCTCCTTAATTGTTGGTGTGAGGCTGACCCCCCGTGCTGTAAAAATCGGTTCACTTTTGCCAATGCCACCCCGGTTCAGGGAACGGCGGCAGGAGTTGCAAGATTTATGTTCACGTGAGGGTTTGTTTATTTTTATGCACACATGCAAAATGTGTAGGCGCGAACCTACATGTGCCTGTCTGTGGGCATGCATTTAATATGAGTCTTAAATGTTAACATATCTTTGCAGCTTAGATTATAGATTATAGATAGATAGCCGCCAAAATTACAGATCAACCGCCATTTCTTTCTGTCCTTAAATACTTCTTAAATTTCCTCCAGAGTAATAACCTTCTTCATACAGGCTCTTCTTTTGTTGGGTGACATTGGCAAAGTGCAACATTTTTTAACAGTTTGGGTGGTCAGCCTCATACCAACATATAAGTCAAGGACTATAATGGAGCAAATTAAAACCGGTTTCTTTTTTTTATTTGCTTTTAGTTTTCTTTCTTTTGTTAAAAGACTTAAAAAAAAAATTTGTTACAAAAACTGCATTTTTTTTACATGTTTTCTAATGATTGATTTCCTAGATGCAAAACTATGTGCAATATACACATTGCCTAATGTTAAGGGGTTGGGCTGCGTAGCAGCCAGGGGCGGAGCCCCTAGTATAGATTATAATGCCAGACCTGTAGTACTTTCGGTAAAATAGGCAATTGAATTACGATTTTGTCAATTACAATAACAAAACACAAAAACATTGCTCCTGTAAAGTTAGCTCAATGGCGTTTACAGTAAACAAGAACTAAGGCAGCGATCTATCTGAAAGTTTGTAATAACAGTAGTACTTTATTCACCGATGGACTCGATGCCATGTAATTTTTTTCGTAGTGAACCATCGATATAAATAATATACATAGATGGAGCGCATGAGTGTTTTCCTATACAAACGGTTGTGCCACAAAATTGTAGAAAGAAAGAGAAAGAAACATTAGAAATTTTGTTATGTTTCTGTCTCTTTCTGATCTCCATGACAACATCAGGGGCCGTACTCAACATGGATTTGTAAGGACTGGATGGGCTGAGAAAGCAATCCTTTGTGAATTAGAAATGCGCTACCCCACTCATCGTACAAAAATCCAAATTCAATCTATCGGTAACCTTCCAACTATTAACAGGTGTGTTTCCTAACTGGAAAGAAAAATCATCAAAATGCCAAGCCACAAATTTTCCAAATGCACAAACAATACGAGAAATTGTAATAAAAAGTCTGGAGTAACTTTTCACTCGTAATTACCAGTGAATATTAATATTTAAGTAAATTCAATTGATATTTTATCTGCCGATGCCTTTAGCAACAAAACAATAGCCCCGCTGTCAAACCGTCGGCCATTTTTAGTGATAGAGATGTGATGATGATAAAATATAGTATCTGATACCGTCACGGGAGAACATTTTTTTTTGTGAAATGTATGTATTTGAAGTGGTCTGTATTTCGAAATTCAAAATTTCAATTTCTACCCTACACTTTTTGTTTCATTTATTCTTTTATATTTCAAGGAAATTGGATTAAAAAGAATATTTTTTTTACTTCGTCTTCTATAGGTATTACTCCTAACATCATTGAAAAAACTTAAAATTAAAAAAATGTAATTGAAATAATTTTCACAAGTAATTATGTAACATTAAGTAAAATATTTACGTTTATGAAACAGAAGCATTAAAAAGTATCAGATATTGTCAAAACCTTTGACAACACTAAATTATGTTGTCAACGAAAATAACACCAACAATTCGTTGCTAAGCAATATTACCTGCTTACATAAATTAACGACGGAGTAGAGACGCATAACGTGATAGAAAAGGACAACAACAAAAAACGTATGTTGTGCGAGCGAGACAAAACAAGGGACAAAGTCTGGCGAAATTAGATTTCAGTGACTGTATGGAACACAGTGTTTAGAACTAAATCAAATAAATAGCCTCTCCATTCAATATAACTCCATGGTACTCAAGCCGAATTGAAGAAAACCTAACAAGTGACATCTGAGGCTGACGTCTCACAACATACGTTTCCCAAAATGTAAGGAAAAATAACTTAATACGAATAAATTCACATTTAAAAAAAAAACAGTGCATTATATTTAAAGTTGTGTAGGAACTAAAAAAAACTTAAACAAAAAAGACGCATTACTGACTGTATCTTACTTTTATGTAATAGAGTATTTTTTGATAATTTTATGAATATCAGCAGATTTTTTTCTCCGTTATTTTAAAGGAGCATTTCTGAAAGTTGTCTTATATGCTTATTTACATTTTAATATCTTTATTTCTTTTGTATTTATATCTAAATAAACCTTAAAAAATACGATTAATGCGTAATATAAGAAAAAAAATCTATCATCAAATAATGGGTATAAGTATGAAGAACTGAGTTTTTTTTATATTTTGTGGTTTTTTACTGTATGCTTTTGTTTGTAATAATGCATCACGCGCTTATCATGAGTTTTATTTCATTAAATTAACTTATTTCTATTATATGGGGAAATTAATTTTTTTTATGAAACTGTCAGGCTATCTTCGCATGATAGTTGTCTTCAATTTACATGTAGGTACCAATGAGGTACCTCGATGTTTCCTTGCCGACGCTTGGTAAACAACTGATTGCAAATGGGGCATACACTATCATTTAGGGCAACCATGATGTGGCTCGGATATATACGCTAATGCTCCATCTATATATTTTATTTAGATCAATGTAGTGAACAAACATCATTATTGTATAGAACTGCTATCCCTAGCAACCGATTACAAGATATTTGTTTTGGTTGTTATTATATCTGCATTCATTGTGAGTAGGTACCTACTCATTTAACTGTAATGATATTGTTTACTACATGTAGGTATATTTAATTCTCTTCTTTGGTCTATAGAAGAGGCCAAATAACATTATTTTTAAGTCGGCAGGCAGGTACCTAAACCGTCATCGTGTTGATTTTTCGTCCTGGGAGGACACCATATTACAATTAATACAAAAAACATACCTAAAATTATTGAGCATAAGATGCGCTAATTGATGAATCTAAAATCGAAAACCCCTAAAATCCGCTGATTGTCAAAAATATTTTGCAATATAGTGAGGCGCCATTGTCGCTTCTTTGTGTAGTTGTCAAATTCCGAAACAGTCGGCCTTTTTTGCGGTGATGTAGTAGAATATTGACTGGTAGGGGCGCTTAATTCTGGTAAGGACCTAAATTAAACAATTTTCGGAAGTGGGTAATAATATTGGAATTTGAACAAGAAAGTTGATGTTTATCAACTGATTTACGTTTATGCAACCAAATTTTTGATTTGATTGGAGAAATCACACTTAATTTTGATTTTTGTCTGATTGGAGTTTGGTGCAACAGGCCCTAAGCTTTTGTGAAACACATTAAAAGATTTAAATTCAAGAAGAAGTGATAACAACCTGCAGATGTCCATCTCTGTGCCCGGTGCTGCCGTACGCGCTATTCTTGGTGAGATATCTCCGGATGTTTCTCAGGGCCTCAGCCTCCCGCGCCAGCTCCTTCCGCGAGGAGTCGCGGGGCTCGAAATACACCAGCTTGGTGAGAGTGCCTCCGATGTCCATGCCAAACCATGGCATGGAAGGCTGGGGCTCCGGAGAGGACGAGTGCGAGCGGCTACCCATGCCCGAGCAGACAAAACTTCTATAAAATAAAATCTTATTCATAAAAATTGACTCTTTACTCATTGACACATTGGTCCAGTACACATGCAAACATTGCTCATGTAAAATTTTCTCAATGGCGTTTACGATAAACAAGAACTAAGGCAGCGATATGTGGGTGACCTGCATAGATGTACGGAGAAGCTTGCAGTCAGAACAGATAGATCTGTTTCTCATCAAAGTTTGAAGTCACTCTTGCCTTCTGCCATTGTTAAAATTGAAGTATTGTTTGTAGTAAAGGTAGGAATCTACAAGGTCAAGCAATGAGGTTGAAAAAGAATTCCTAGTATATCTATTTGAATATATACTTCGTATATCGTGAGAAATCATAATTATTGTTATATGAAAGTAAAAATGATCCTCTTTATGTACAGCAATAAAACTTCAAGCACCATCATCAGGAAATCTGAAATAAAATAGGCTAATCGTGATGGGCTCCGAACATTCAAAATATTCCTCGGCTATGTGATACCACCCATAGTTAACAAAAAACAGATTCCCGATAATCAGGAATTCTTTCTAGCTCACAGCAGTCAGCTCATACACTTGGCGGAAATTCTAAATGCAGTACGGTGCAGTTTAATGCTCCTGATATGTTCCTGATATTCTAATGTACAATGACCATGTATTTCTCTTTTCTTTCACTGTTTAACTATATATTTTGTTTGCTCTTTTTTCTCATATATTTCATCAGGAGGAGTATCTAAATTGCTATCTTCATATCTGAAAGGCAGATGTCGGACTGTGGATGTTGATGGTGAGTCATCAGGTATGCCCATGGACTGTGGCGTGCCTCAGGGATCTGTGCTCGGACCTTTACTTTTTACCCTGTACACAAATGATCTTGAGAGCACTGTACTGATGAACGGCACCAGCTACTATTCATATGCTGATGATATTCTACTTTGTCGTTTCTGTCAGCCATCTATGACAGATGCCTGTAGTCTTGAGATGGTCCGGTGCATTGAAGTGGTGGCTGAGTGGATGGCAAGGTGTCGCCTTAGGATGACTCCAGACAAGACAGAATTTATCTGGATGTCGTCTCCTGGTAGGAAACACTTGCTTGGCTCTTCACCAATTGAAATAATGGGCTTAGATGTATATCCATCTAGCTCAATTAAGTTTCTTGGGGTCCATCTTGACAACACTCTCTCCATGAGTACGCAAATAAGCTCGACTGTGAGCTCCTGTTTTTTTCACCTGAGGCAGTTGAGATAGGTCATAAACTGTTTGACATCCGAAGCTGCTAAGATTCTCATTGCGTCTTTTGTTGTGTCGAGACTGGATTATTGCAATGGTTTGTTCTGGGGTCTTCCAAGGTTTCAGCAGTCTAGACTGCAGTCCGTCTTTAATGCTGCAGCCAAATTACTTTTAGGAGGACGAAAAACTGACCATGTCTCTCCTTTGTTGCGGCGCCTTCATTGGCTGCGGGTCCCAGAGAGGATTGAGTACAAAATATGTGTTTCTGTTTTTAATGCCCTCAGAGGAGTTGCCCCATCGTACTTGTGTGAATTGTGCAGAGTCGACCAGATAGGTGGAAAACGATGCACTCTTCGTTCTGCACAGAGTGACGCCGTAAACAGGCTTCAACTGCCTCTTCGACGGAACAGAACCGGTTTCGGAGACAGGGCTTTTAGTTCGGCTGGTCCATCCTGCTGGAATAGTCTACCTCTGGAGTTGAGAACAGAGACCAGTGTTGGCAGTTTCAGGAAGTTGCTTAAGACACATTTGTTTAAAAGAAGCTTCAACACATAAAAGCGCCCTTGGGGTGGCTAGTGCCACTAAACGGCGCTGTATACAAATTGTCCAATTATTATTATTATTATTATCACATATTTTCATGTTTCTGCATTTTTATAATTTTCTATGTACTTTTTTCTATTGATGTATTATTTTTTTATGGCTGGTCAATGGTCATGTATTGCACCCTCCACATGACCAAGCTGGAATAAACGCATATTGTTATTATTATTATTAATATTAATGCCTTTTCAAACTATTTCCATAATATTGTTTTTAAATTATGGCGCTCTTTAGCCGGGCCAGGTGAAATCACAAATTCCATTGTTAGTTATAGGTTAGGGATAGGTTGCTTACTTTCTGAGTCTGCGGCGCCGTGTTCTTGCGGTCGCCGCTAGGGCACCTTCACGCTTCCGCAGCAGACGCATGGCCCCCCCACCGCACACCTGTAACAATACATAAACACAATCAAATAAATATCACGGTGATAATAATATTGTTATTAGGTGGTAGAGATTGATTAAGGAGGCCAAGATCCATCCCAGGTTGTTGTTTCAGTGATGATACTCTACATATATTTGGTTGTTTGAAAGCCTCAAAAGACAGCTTTGATGATGAATATAAAGAACACAGGGCAACCGAAAGCAGTGGCAGAAGCACAGCAGTCTTCTGCCACTCTCTTGGATAGAGTGGCAGAAGACTGCTGTGCGTTACAAGTATGAGACTGAAGAAGACAAAAAATGAACAGACAGCCATAGAGGCAAGAGACTAGGACTCAGCATGGGCTATTTAGATTGTATCCGGATGTCTAAATTCACATCGCTCCGCTGTTTTGGCTACACTTTACAATGAGGTTGATCTACAGTGTTTGTCTGATGGTACATAAAACCATAAATGGCTTGGCTCCACTGTATTTGACTGACGTGACTTCAGGCATTGAGTTGGGTGTGAGGACTGTAAAGATCTGACTCTATCCATATTCGTTTATACATCCGTAATTCTATACAAAGTATTATATATCTTTCTATGACACTTAAAGACTTGAGACAAAAAAGGTACCCTTATAAAAAAACCTTGAGCTGTCCTTTGACAAATGCTTTGCTGGGTTGAATTCAGTTTAGTTCTGAATCCGTGGGTAACGTGTCTCTTCTGTGTAAAATCATTAGATAAAATCCTGAAAATTGCTGTTTAATATTTGATTTGTGGGTGTTTGCGTGGAGATGAAGCTAAAATGGACCTGAGATGCTGCCGGGAGAAAAAAATTAGGCTGATTGCACTAAAAATAACTAATTGCGCGAGAATTAATACAAACTTAAAACCAGTGGCGTGTTCCTGTTACGTGAGTAAAGCGGTTTGCACAATTATTTTTCTACCATTCGAATTTCGATTGGTTAAGGCATTATTTATGGGGATGTGGAAAGGTCTTTCGTAATCTGTACTTCGGGTCTTCCACCCATATCGGGTTTTCCCGATATTGAGGTGTACCAGGATCAGGTTATGGAGTAGATATTTCCACAAATATTGTTTTGCCAGGTTTTCTTTATTTTGGCATCTGTCTCGGGTCTACTTGGCCGGACTTGCTGAGTATCAGACGGTGCCATGGTATTGCGAATTTTGGTAGAATGATGGGGTAAATTAGAAGATGTCTTCTCTAACAAAAGCAGCTTGGAATAGAGTATGGAGTAGGCGCGCGTTAAGTTTTGGTAACGGGAATGCTGAAATATCTGACCCAGTGGGGTAACACTTAGTCAAAGCCGGTGACAAGACTTCCTTTCCTTTTTCCAAGAATTGGCGTGCTAAAGTCCTGTGACGTTTCTTTGGTGAAGAAGGGGAGCGTTGAGCTTGTAATTCGATCGAAGAACCCTACTCCAGAGGTCGCAAGTCCACTGGCTTCTCCATTGGAGCTAGCAGGCAGATTTTCTACTTAGAGGTGGGTCATTAATTATTGTAATTATGGGGTGGGTGGAGGTAGATTTACGAAATGTAATTTATTCATATTTATGTTATATTATTAGTTTGTCAATCTATGTAATCTGTTAAATAATAAGACTAACAAAAATTAACAAATCAATTAACTTGTATTGTCCGCGATTTGCGTCCCCCCTTTTTCCTTGTTCCCCATTTTGTAAACGCCTTTGAATACGTTGACTGCCGTGTTTTTTCTATACGCCGTGACCTTGCCAGAGCGGGTTCTAGTAATTTCACAGATAACAAAATCCCATTAAAAAATGAAAGTCACTTGTTTAAAAATCGGTTTTAATATCATATAGTCATTTTGCATTACACGTAACTTAAATCTCGTAAGCTTTTTAATTATAATTTTTAATTTACAATTTAGTTAGAAAATGCGTATGTTCCACACCAAACGATAACGAATTTGGGTTTGCCACTAAAGTAGATTTTGAAACGGTAAAACAAAAAATTACACAACGTTCCGTTTCATTATCTTCCACACGACGAGGAGTCCTAACCTTAGCTAGACGATCACATAATTGGCCAAAAAAACTATGATCCTCAGAGGAGGCAGCGAGGGATATTCACCATCAACAAGGCAACTCTGCAGAGGCTCTGGCCACCCCTAGCGGAATGGCGACAGAGTCACAGTTAACATAACAGTATTTCACACCAGGGAGGGGGGGAACTCTTCAGGACGTAGACACTCAGATCTGCAGATTATGCTATCGATTTGGTTCATCCGTGCAGTCACAAATTTCATAAACCAAATATTTTCAGATTGGAGTTTGGATGTAGAGGAACAGCTGTCCAAAACGAAAAACTCCAAGTGAAAATGAAAAACCCCCTGTGGGTGTGTTTCAGAGAGCAGACACATATTATCAGGAGGTAATTTTCAATAGTGGTCAAGTCCATTTTATGCCAAATTGAGAGAAGACGACATTAGTGTTCTGTCATGATGTACTCCGTTGTGATGCTTAGAATGGTAACTTTAGAATAATGTGGAGTTCAGGATTAATAAAATATAACAGAAATAAAGTAAATGCTTGTATTTACGGAGAAAAACCCGAATAAAAACCGTTTTGACTAGTTTTGTTTCCAAGGTGTGGATTTGACCATTTTTTAATGAAAGCGAAATTGATTTGACCAATTTTGTTAGGAAGCGGTTCGGATTTGACCACTTTTGACCGCTCGATGTATGGAGAATGCAAGATGGCGGATGCGGTTAGGAGCGACGTGATTGGCTCAAACGGATCTAGCCATGTTTGAAAGTAAGGTGGTCTGGAATAAGCTAATTTTGAATGTAAAGTTGATATTTGTTTATTGTTTTTAGGGGTTAAGGCTGGATTTGGTTAGTTAGGATTGATATGAGACTATAAAGAATTCTTCCTAGAAAAATGTTGTATACTTACTTCATCTACTCTATCTACTCTATCTACTTCTATCTATCTATCTATCTATCTACTATTCTATAAAATTCAACAGCCTCTCCATACAAAATAAATGTGCGTTAATGGATGAAAAACTGAAGAACTCCTGTACAGATGTTCATCATATTCACACTAAATATTATTCAGAACTTCGGACGTGTCTGTCTTTTATCAAAAGTCTTAAAAATGATGTTGCTTTTTTAAATAAACTAGCTGTCCCGGCAAACTTTGTCTTGCCTCTATTTGTATAAATTAGATACAATATTTTTGTAAATCTGGTAACGGCTGTTAAAAAAATGAAAAAGGAATGGTTAAAAAATTGTTCCTTGACTTATAGCTGGTATACGGCTGACCACCCATACTGTAAAAAAAATGGTTCACTTTGCCAATGTCACCCCTGTTTCAGGGAAGGACGGCAAGAGTTGCAGGGCTTATGTTCATTTGAGATTGGGTTTTTATAATGTAGGTCCACATGCGGCATGTGTTAGCGCGAAATTATACATGTCTGCTTGTGGGAATGCATTTAATATAAATCTTAAATAATATATATCCATGCAGCTTAAATTAGATTAGATTAGAAACGATGAGAAGAAAACTTATTTCGAAGTCATCATTGTAACTATTTTAGTGAGACAGCATAGCTCAATAACTTGAAACAATTGAGCGTGCATAATATTGTAACGATTATGCTGTGTGAAGGAATATCCTCTAAGCGACTAGTGCTTCTAGACTAAGTACTTGTAACAATAATTATTATTCGAGAACAATTAAGATCCATATAAGGAGAGCGGACAGTCGCTTGCGGGCATTCGGTAATTCAGCACCGACCTGTAAAGTACTAACTGAACATTGTAAAACAGAACAGAAAATAAATCTAAATAAATAAAAATCCTCGTTTTTATTAAACAAGTTAGTTAAATCTATTGAACCTGCTAAAAACGGTACAATTGGTGTCAAGTGGGAATAGAATTTAAATAAGATAAATAAAAGACGTTAAAGTGATAAGTTCTAAATTTAAAAAAATCTGCATTGACAATGTTTTAAAAATTAAAATATTTCGTGGACATTATAAAATTTATAATTATTGTGCGTAACTAATTACCTAGGTACCTGCAACATTCGCGAATTCAAAATTATTATTGACTATTATTATGTACCTACGCTGTTGTTACTGACAGCCGAAGTGATATTGTGTTTGAAGCAGGTAGGTACCTACTTGTGCAAAACATTTTTGAAATAAAAATAAATTATTATTGTAAACAGTGAAAGAATTACAAAAACCCACATAGTTCGGCATTCCATTTAAATTTTGTTGTTTTCGTAAATAAAAAAAATAAATAAAAAAAAAATACAAATAAATTGAAGTGAAACATGGCCCAGTATATTGCCGTGTTGGACTTAAAAGTTTGTGAGCTAAAGGATGAGCTCATTGAACGCGACCTTGAAAGCACTGGCAACAAAAATGCCTTGCAGGCGAGGCTTATGGAAGCCCTGGAGAAAAATGGAGAAGACCCGAACGCCTTTGTTTTATTATCGGGAAAGAATCGCGGCTTTGACGAGCTTAATCTCAGCATCATCGAGAGCTCCAAAAGTTTGAAGGAAAAGATGGCCGACAATTTCAGAACCCTGGAAGAGAAGCTGGGGACCCTTAAGAATGAGATGGCTGACAACTCTAAAGCCCTTGAGGCTCTGGCAGAGAATATGGCGGAGAGCAACAAAAATCTCAAGGAGGAACTGAGTGGTTTGATGGCGCAGAACTTGACCAGTCTCGAAGAAAAGCTCGATGAGAAGATTTCTGAAGGTTCCCGAGCGGTGATGGAAATTGAGGCACGTGTTGCAAGCCTTGAAAACCGTCTTCGTGCCGCCGTGAGTAGTGAAAAGCCTTTGCTGGATGATAAAACACGGCATGAACTTAACGAAGACACCGTGACTGGTAAAACCATTCCTACAAAACATGATTTACCAACTTTCGATGGGAAGTCATCCTGGGAAGGGTACATGACATTTAGCGCCCTTGGAGTGACATTGAGTTACGAAACGGCGCTGATAAGGAAATCATCATAATCATCATCATCATCATGACCCTATTCGAAACGGCAGCTATGTTTTGAAATTGGTCTCCACAGAGCAAGGCGTCCATGCTCAGCCTGTCACTTAGAGGAGATGCTCTGCGTGTGCTGCAGTCCATTCCTTTGGAAAACCGAGGGAATTATTTGGAGCTGAAGCAGCGCCTAGACATGCGTTTTGAGCACAAGTACCTGGAACAACTTTACAAATCCCAGCTAAATACCAGAGTACAGACAGCAAAGGAAAGTCTTTAAGAATTCGAGATGGACATTGCCCGACTAGTGAGAGATGCATACCTCTCAGCCCCTGACGACATTTATGAGAGTCTGGCCGTGGACAAATTCCTTAATGGACTGCATGAATGGGAGACACAACAAGCGGTGAAACTGGCCCACCCAAAGACACTTAATGAGGCTTTAACCCAAGCATTGGAGTTTGAGGCCATCAAACAATCGATCAGAGGACATGTCAAAGTACGCGGTGTTGATGCAGAAGAGGCCAAGCCACCTTCGATTGAAGAACTAATCGAAAAGGTGTTGGAACGGCTAAGGCCCAGGAGGCGAGGAGTACGCTGCTGGAACTGCGGCCAACTGGGTCATCTGAGCATCAAATGTCCAAAACCCCAGAAACCCAACCACTAGGCGCAATGTAATTTATTCATATTGTTATTATAATGTTATTTTGTAAATTTATGTTATCTGTCAAATAAAAAGACTAACAAAAATTAACACATTAAGTAACCATTCGCGATTTGCGTCCCCCCTTTTTTCCTTGTTCCTCGTTTTGTATACGCCTTTGAATACGTTGACTACCATGTTTTTGTCTATACGCCGTGACCTTGCCAGGGCGGGTTCTAGTAACTTCACAGAACACAAAATCCCATTAAAAATTTAAGTCATTTGTTTTAAAATCGGTTTTAATATTATATAGTCATTTTGCATTACACGTAACTTAAATCTCGTAAGTTTTTTAATTATAATTTTGAATTTACAATTTAGTTAGAAAATGCGTATGTTCCACATCAAACGATAACGAATTTGGGTTTGCCACTAAAGTAGATTTTGAAACGGTAAAACAAAAAAATACACAACGTTCTGTTTCATTATCTTCCACACGACGAGGAGTCCTAACCTTAGCTAGACGATCACACAAATGGCCAAAACTACGAAGATTCTCAGAGGAGGCAACGAGGGAACTTTCACCTCCAAGATCTCTGATCTTCTTCATCATGGACCAAGGACTAAGGATCTTCAACAATCTCTCTGAGAGGGAAGATCTCACCATTTGCAGAACTATGGATGTCAAGAAGGCAGGAGCACGGCCGTTGGCTCGCCTGTACCATGGAACTGACGGGCGGAGCAGCCGGTGGTGTCAGATATGTGTCCAGCGCCAGCAATCACGTAACAAGTCCCAGTAAACAGTGCACAAAACGAAAACACAAACCACATATTACATCCAAAAATCAATGCGGGGGCAGACTGCCTCTCGTTGGAATACATGTCGAGAATCCCGCCACAATTCACTATTCACACTTTTGAATTTTTGTTTGGAATAGAATACACAGCTTGAATTTTATTTGAATTTGGAACGCGTACGCATCGGTGAAACGTCAGACGTGATTTTGAGGTTAGTCGCACCCGATTTTTACATTTTAATAAAAAGTAATGATCACATTATGACACGTATTGTACAATTTTCTTTTTGCATGGAATCATAAAGCTGTAATATAAAACTCGTTAGCTTTTCAAAGTTCGTGCAAAAAACGTGTGATTGTAAATTTATCAAAATCATCGAAATTCAAAACTTTGACAGCTGCAAACATCACGGTGTGTATTATCGCGATTCATTACTTTTATCTGGATAAACTTCTTTCCCTCATACACAGTTAACTTTTATATTTTTCACCACCATTTTATATTTTTACAACGTTCAAATTCATGCCGTTTATTTATCGTTCTAATTTTGAATATAAACTTATGATGAGATCAAAATTCCGATCCCGTTCCGTCAGCCATCTTGTACTCCGTCTACTCTGCGGCTTTTTGAAAACATTTTAAAAACATTTTTGCAAATCCGAAAAAAACAGACGCAAATACCCCCAAGAATTTTATACATAAGATGATTCAAATTGAATGCATACCCACAAGCTGGCAAATGTCATTTCACGCTAACACATAATTGTGGCGCTTGATTTTTTAATATTGAATATATAATCTAAGTTGCATAGATACCATAACTTTTATAATTCCTATTCAATGCATGCCCCAATGGAGACACGAGTGGGTTCGCGTTTATAAATGCTGCATGTGAACTAACAAATTAAAATTAAGGCCTGTAATCAACATAAGACCTGCAACTTTTGCCAACCTTTTCAGAAACAGGGGGAACATTAGTCAAGTACCTTACCTTAAAAGTAAAACGAAATAATTGACATATTAAGTTAACAAGGATTTCTAGGATGATAAAACTTTTTCTACGAGAGAAAACACTAAACGAGTGTGAAAACCCTGTAATTTAGAAGTTTTCATCGTTTCCTTATATTTCATTCACTTACTATGAGAAGTTCTCCGCAATGAAATGTTTTATCCACGATTTCGCAAATCAGTGAATCTAATCTAATCTTATCTAATCTAAGCTGCAAAGATATATATCATTTAAGATTTATATTAAATGCATTCCCACAAGCAGATATGTATAATTTCGCGCTAACACATGCCGTATGTGGACCTACAATATAAAAACCCAATCTCAAATGAACATAGGCCTTACAACTCTTGCCATCCTTCCCTGAAACAGGGGTGACATTGGCAAAGTGAACCATTTTTTACAGTATGGGTGGTCAGCCGCATAACAACCTATAAGTCAAGGAATATACATGACAAATTACATTTTTTTTTTAAATCAATAAATAACAATATATACATAATCATAAAACCAATTTCACTTTAACAAACCCTAGCAGCATACACTTTCTTCGTCAGTCTTTTTTCATTCATTCCCTCCATATGCCCAAACCATCTTAGCAAACTTCTTTTAATCTTCACTTTCACACTTTCTCTTGCACCACATTCTTCTCTTACAAAATCATTCCTCACCCTGTCACTCTGTTTTTTCCCAATCGTACACTTAGAAAGTCTATTTCAACAGTATGGACTTTACTAATTTCACTTTCATTCACCGTCCAGGCTTCGCATCAAGGTGGGTAAAAGTATGCCACTGTGTACCGCCAATCGAGCATTTTTTTATATGTTTTGATTTTTGCCGATACAAGCTGTCGCACCCAGTACACACCTGCCCTTCATTACTCTTCTTTCAAGGTCACCTGTCATTCTTCCATCTTTTTCAAACTTACTTCCCAAGTATACAAACTCATTTACCACATCAACATTCATTCCGTTTATTCTAAATTCATAGTTTCGAAATAGCGAGTGAATGGAATATCCAGAGTCATAATAAAAGGAGAGCTTGTATGAAAAAGGTTATGACTCTGGATGAAATGAAAGAAGTATGCAAGGACAGGAAGAAGTGGCGGCTAATCTGCAATGCTGATTTGTAATGTTGGTTTATTAGTTTGCTACATTTTTTGCATAAGAAATTTTTGACTTTTTTTGTATAGATTTATTTTTAAGGTTTTGTTTTTTTTTTTTTGTAAACTTAAATGTCATTTATTACTCGTATTCCTTGACTTATAGGTTGGTATGAGGCTGACCACCCATACTGTAAAAAATGGTTCACTTTGCCAATGTCACCCCTGTTTCAGGGAATGTCGGCAGGAGTTGCAGGGCTTATGTTCATTTGAGTTTGGATTTTATTTGTAAGTACACATTCAGCATTTGTAAGCGCGAACTACACGTGTTTGTTTGTGGGCATACATCTGAGAGCTTTAAATGAATATATGCTTGCAACTTAGATTATAGATTATAGATAGTTCGTATTTTCTTCATTTCTTTCAAAAATCAAAACTTTCGTCTTACTTGCATTCAATTTCAAATAATTACCTAGCAGAGCTTCGTTCAATCTAGAGAGCATTGTTTGCAATTCTACTGCTGAATCAGATACAAGAACTGCATCATCCGCATACAGTAGAACACTCACTTTGCTCTCTCCTATCATTAATCCACAATCATCAAGTCTAGCATCTCGAACACACTTTTCCATGACTATGTTAAATAGCCATGGGCTCATCACACATCCTTGCCTTACACCCTTAAAAACTTCAAACCATTCACTATACTCATCATCAAAACGAACACATGCCATACTATTTTCATATTTAGCATGTACCGCATTCAAGAGAGCCCCATTCACTCCATATGCTTTTAAAACATCCCACAACATTCCTCTGTCTACTGAGTCAAAAGCCTTTTCCAGATCCACAAAGGCCGTAAACAGCTTTCCCCTCACCGACAATTGTTTTTCAACAAGTTGTCGTAGAATAAAAATCTGATCAATACAGCCTCTACCGGCCATAAAACCGGACTGTATATCGGAAATCCTTTCACAAGTAGTCAGAATCACATTCTTAATAATAACATTACAGAAGACTTTCCCTGGTATACTGAGTAGACTGATTGGTCTGAAGTTCTGACAGTCTTTTTTGTCCCCTTTACCTTTGTAAATAGGAACAATGACTGCTTTCCTCCAGTCCATCGGTACCACTCCTGCATTTACACAAAGTTTACATAGTTCATACATCCATTCACCACCTGCTTTCAACATTTCACCATTTATTCCATCAAACCCAGCAGACTTTCCATTCTTCAAACATTCAATAGATACTTTAATTTCTTCTTTAGTGAATGAAGCACTTATTCAGTTTTACCTTTAATTTGGCGATATAATGTCTGTCTTTTCTTTACAAGTTACAGAAATTAGCTTATCTATTACATATTCTAACATTACAGGTTCTTCAACTGCAAAAAATATTTTCAAATTCAACTGAAATGCGTTTTCTATGGATCCAAGATACTCAGAACATCTGATCTAATTTGCAAAGATATTGTTATCCCCCTATAATATAAAATTCAACGGCCTCCCCATACAAAATAATTGTGCGTTAATGGCATTCAAACTGAAGAACTCCTGAACAGATGCACGTCATATTCACAACAAATATTGTTCAGGACTTGGGATGTGCTTCCTCATCATTAGTAGATTTTAAATTGTTGTTTTTTAAATAAATAAACATGATCAATCACAACACCTTTTTATGTAAAACCTATGCGAGAAACAAAACTCATTTTGACATTCGAATTTCAAATAAATTGCCAGCACTTCAACATAGGCTTCAAAGTTGCCATCGTTGCCATTGCCAAGTCGATTCTTTTTCGGTTGAATTCCGTTGAGTACCTACCTACCTATATTTTTTATTCATTTCAAAATTATCTCTTCCCCCTATCTATCTATCTATCTATCTACTATATTATAAAAGCAACGGCCTCCCCATACAAAATTGATGTGCGTTAATAACTATTATAACTAAATATATATAACGTTAATAACTATAAACTAGCTAACTGAAGAACTCCTGAACAGATGCACATCATATTCACAACAAATATTATTCAGAATTTCGGATGTGCAACTCCATCATTAAAAGTTTTAAAACTGTTGTTTTTTCAATAAATAAACATGATCGATTACAGCACCTTTTTGTGTTAAACCAAAACAAGCACACAAACATGAAATTTGAATTTGGAACACATTCGGAATAAAAACCTAACAAATAAAAATGTGCTTTATTTTGAACACATTACAAATCCTACGGATTTTATAGGTAGGTACTTTTATTAGCCTACCAAGATCCTACAATAATAATATTATTCTTATAAAATTTGAATTTGGAACACATTCGGAATAAAAACCTAACAAATAAAAATGTGCTGTATTTTGAACACATTATAAATCCTACAGATTTTATAGGTACTTTTATTAACCTACCAAGATCTTGCAATAATAATATTATTCTTATGAAATTTGAATTTGGAACACATTCGGAATAAAAACCTAACAAATAAAAAAGTGCTTTATTTTGAACACAATTATAAATCCAACAGTTTTTATAGGTACTGTTACGAAATTAGGGTTCAATTGTCTTCAAATTAAAAATACACAGGTCTTCTTCAATAGTTATTTATTTTACACAGTTACAAAATTTATTTTTACACTACTTTCTCGATTATTCTACTTGGTTTCGGTTCACTGATCAGATGGCTTCGATGTCTTTGTTAGTCGCTATGATACTGGCCCGCTCTGCAGGCCATTCGCACCTTTATACTCTGTAGAGCAGTATGATCTAGAACCAAAGTTGCTAGACGGTTCCAGAGTAATTATTACTTCTCGACGCTTCACGTACTACCTAGAGATACAACCAAAATCCTACCTACAAATGTAACACAGTATTCCTATAATTATAACAAATACCTACTTAGCCTAGAGAATTCTACACTTATACATAATTATCGATCTTACCTACCAATACTTTTGAGGATTCTTATAACTATAACTATCCATACTTATTTCAATATTTATATTTACATAACACTACCCCCCACCTAGACTGTTTCGTCCCGGAACAGTCTTGACTCTGTGTAGGTAGGGGCATGCTGATCCACGTCGACACCCTGTGGTCAGGAAGAAGTGGCAGTCCACGGATTTCTCCCCACTGGCTCTCGGCTGCGCTTGCTCGCAGCACACCATGACGCTGATGCCGACTCCCGAGAACACTGCTTCAATCATACTCCGGATTATCCGCCAGTCTCGATTAGCGCGGCCGCCACCCATCTTCGGTATTGCCAGACGCGCCTGCTGATCCTCCAACATGTAGTCACGCAGCTCAACAAGGCCGTCCCACAATGCCTTGTAGTCTTCTTCCAGGTTGCTGGAATCCGGGACAACCAGGCAGTATGCTTGTTGACGCCCCTTCGGTAGTCTCAGAGCTCTTCCTTGCGGGCTGCTCGAGGGTTGCGGTTCTCCGAATTTGTATCGGAAGACCCGTGCAATTCCTCTAGACATATCTAGATCTTCCGGTACACTGCATGCCAGTGTGTGGTCCCTAGTGACCTCAAATAAGTCCTTGTGGACTTCTGTGGTCACTCCATGGCGAAACTTCTGCCCTGCCTTCGCGTTCTCCCAAAACGTCTCAAAGGCTGGTGATCTTTCGGATGCGACGCACTGTCGTACTTTTTGGGCTGGTTGGTCATCATTATCGCCTAGGTATGGTGAGAGGCGATTGTAGTGCACGACCCTTGGTTTTCCGTTTGGTCTCTTTTTTATGCGGTAGACCACATCGTTGATGCGCTCCAAGATCTCGTACGGCCCGTCCCAGAGACGCTGAAGTAATAATTACTCTGGAACCGTCTAGCAACTTTGGTTCTAGATCATACTGCTCTACAGAGTATAAAGGTGCGAATGGCCTGCAGAGCGGGCCAGTATCATAGCGACTAACAAAGACATCGAAGCCATCTGATCAGTGAACCAAAACCAAGTAGAATAATCGAGAAAGTAGTGTAAAAATAAATTTTGTAACTGTGTAAAATAAATAACTATTGAAGAAGACCTGTGTATTTTTAATTTGAAGACAATTGAACCCTAATTTCGTAACAATTGGCGTCAGGTGCGGAATTGTCAAGAAAAACTAAGATCTTCTTCCTAAAAATAAATAAAATAAATTAAATAGTGTTAAAATGAACTTTATTCAAATTGAACTTTGTGTGAACTGACTTTTGTGAAAACAAGTGTTTAAATAAATTTTTGTTAAAAGAAAAGACGCAAAAGCAAGTTGCTTATAAATTCTGGAACATCATATGGAACATAATTCTGGACATAACATAATGACTATTTTACCGCATTGAGAAAGTCATCAAATTGGACCATAGTTTTTTTATTATTGTGTGTGATTAAAAAAATAAAATAAATAAATAAAAATCTTGAAAAATATTACAAAAGAACGTTCCAGATTCATCGAGAAAAAGTTTTTGAATAACTATCCTTTGTTTACAAGTGTGGGAATGTACATTAAGTACCTACCTGTGTGTTTGAAAGACTTGAGACGAAATAAATAATTATGTACTATCAGACATTATTATGTTAAAAATATTGGTGAATTAAAAATAAATATTAAAAGACAGTACCTACCTACCAATCAGTGTAATCAGACAAATTATTATTTTTGCTAAAGTACGTATTCAAAACAGCTATATATATAAAACTCAAAACTTGTATTAAATAAATTTGAAAATATTTTTGTTTTGACGTAAATTTTGAAAAAAAATGGCAACGAAAGTGAACGTCAAGGACCTCAAAGTCACTGAGCTTAAAAATGAGCTTCTGGAGAGGGACCTGGAGACCTCAGGAGGAAAGGCAGCCTTACAAGCACGCCTCATAGAGGCCTTGGAACAGTCAGGCGAAGACCCGGCATATTTTGTCATGGCGTCTGGAGGGGACCGCGCCTTGGACGAGCTAAATATCAGCATCAACAGTAACCTGACAGGACTGAAGACTGAGATGGCTGACAACGCCAAGACCCTGGAGGAGAAGATGGCTGACAACGCCAAGACCCTGAAGGAGGACCTGACCGGGCTGGAGGAGAAGATGGCTGACAACGCCAGGACCCTGGAGGAGAAAATGGCTGACAATTCCAAGACCCTGAGGGAAGACCTGAAGGCGGAGATGGCTGACAACGCCAGGACCCTGAAGGCGGAGATAGCGGATAGTCTCACAACCCTGAAAGGAGAAATAGAGGAGAAGATGACAACCAACCTCTCGGCCCTGAAGGGGGAAATGGAGACTCGGATGTCAAACCTGGAAGACCGTCTGCGTGCCGAGCTGGCTGACAAGTGCCAGATGGAGTCCACCAGAATCTCCCCCAAAGGCGGCCTTCACGACGAGACCGACCAGGGATGCTCAACTCCAACCAGGATCACAAGAGGGGATGATGACCCTTCCCTAGCCAAGCACAACCTCCCAACCTTCGACGGGAAGACGTCGTGGGAGGAATACTTGACCCTCTTTGAGACGGCTGCCATGATGGGAGCCTGGAGCCAGCAGAAGAAGGCTTCGGTTCTCAGCCTGTCGCTCCGAGGAGACGCTCTCAGGGTTCTGCAGGCCATACCCCTGGACAACCGTGGTGACTTTGGGCAGCTGAAGCAGCGCTTGGATATGCGCTATGGCCACAAGTGCCTGGAGAAGCTGTACAAGTCGCAGCTGAACACAAGGGTGCAGAAGCCCAACGAGAGCCTCCAGGAGTTTGAAATGGACATCGCCCGCCTGGTACGAGACGCTTACCCGACAGCCTCCGACGACATCTGTGAGAGCTTGGCAGTGGACAAGTTCCTAAATGGATTGCGGGAATGGGAGACGCAACAAGCCGTAAAACTGGCCCATCCCAAGGCTTTGAACGAGGCGCTCAGCCAAGCTCTCGAGTTTGAGGCTGTCAAACAGTCCATCAGGGGCCACGCCAGGGTTCGTGCAGTCGAGGCAGAGGAGGTCAAGCTACCTACAACCGAGGAGCTAATTGAAAAAGTGCTGGAACGTCTGAGACCTCGAAGACGAGACCCACGCTGCTGGAACTGCGGACAGCTGGGCCACCTTAGCACCAAGTGTCCCAAGCCTCAGAAACCCAGAAAACAGGCTGCGGAAAACTAGAAAGGGTTAATGGGAAGGGGCAACCGTTGACCCACGCTGGAGAGGCCCTGAAATCTGCTGCTACTGTCGCAACCGTGAGAGGAAAAGCCAGCAGCATTTTTATCAATGGCATAATAGATGGAGTAACTCGTGAACTACTGGTGGACACGGGAGCAACCAGGACAATTCTGAGACGCGACATAGTGGCACGAGGCAAGCAGATTGCACCAACAAAGTGGTCTCTGCACACCGCCACGGGAGAGTCAGCACAGGTGTATGGGGAGACGATTGCCACCTTCCAAATTGGCAGCACCACTTTTGATCATCGGACGTTGGTGTCCAACATTGAAGAAGACGTTATATTGGGAATGGACATACTGGACAAATTTGGGTGCAGTTTAAATTTAAAGAAAGGGTCCATTAAAATTGGAAATGAAGAAGTCATCCTGCAAAGACGGAAAGAACTGGCTGCACGTGTTATCCTAGCCAAGAATACCGAAGTGAAGGGGCGATCCGAGATGATAGTGAGTGCCCGCCTGGATTCCAGTAGTACAAATGACCAAATCTGTATGATAGAACCGGAGAACATGGACAATGTTAACAAAGGAGTCATGGTGGCAAGAACAGTGATTCGCGCAAAGGAGACCATTCCTGTCAAGATCATGAATGTGAACAGCTACCCAGTTAAAATGAATGAAGGTTTTGTTTTGGGCAGATGTGAGAGGATAACTTCCATTGTGCAACAGATGACAAACATGTCATGCGAAGGAAACAAATTGTCAACACAATTGGAAGCCCTGGTCCACGACGCTTCCCAAGGTCTAACCGAGGAAAACAAACGGAGAGTGAGGAGTTTGATCTGCCGCTACCAGAACATTTTCGAGGACTCTAATGGCCGTCTGGGAAGAACCAAGGTAGTGCGACATAGCATAGACACCGGAGAAGCGAGACCAATAAAACAGGCTCCAAGAAGACTACCCTTTGCAAAGCGGGAAGAAGCTGACAAGATCATCAAAGACATGAGCAAGGATGGCATCATAGAACCATCAAGTAGCCCTTGGACATCCCCGGTGGTACTGGTGAAAAAGAAGGATGGTACCACGAGATTTTGTGTGGACTACAGACTGCTCAACGATGTTACGAAAAAGGATAGTTACCCTCTGCCAAGGATTGACGACACCTTGGACACATTGGCAGGATGCACCATTTTTTCCACATTGGACCTGAAAAGTGGCTACTGGCAAGTTGAATTGGATGCCAAAGATAAGGAGAAAACTGCATTCTCGACTGGATCTGGACTTTGGCAGTTCACCGTGATGCCATTTGGCTTATGCAATGCCCCCGCCACGTTTGAAAGGCTGATGGAGAATGTGCTGCGAGGACTGTCATGGGAAACCTGCCTGGTATACTTGGATGACATAATCATCCTGGGAAAGGACTTCAACCATCAGTTGAGAAATCTGGAGCAAGTTTTCGGGCGACTACAAGACGCTGGACTGAAGCTCAACCCGAAAAAGTGTAACCTGTTCAAGAAACAAGTAAATTACCTGGGACACATAGTTTCTCAACGTGGAGTTGAAGTTGACCCTGCCAAAATCAAGGCAGTAAGAGACTGGCCCGTGCTGAAGGACAAACATGAAACTAGGAGTTTCCTGGGGCTGTGCACTTATTACAGGAGGTTTGTGCCAAGATTTGCGGACATTGCAAAACCGCTCACCAAGCTTACGGAAGAAAACAATCGCTTCCATTGGAGTGATTCCTGCGCACAAGCATTTGAAGAGCTTAAGGGAAGATTAACAAGTGCCCCCATCTTGAGCTACCCACGAAAAGATGGAAAGTTCATCCTGGATACCGACGCTAGTAATGTGGGGATAGGAGGCGTCCTTTCCCAAATACAGGATGGGCATGAGACTGTTCTGGGTTACTTCAGTAAAGTGCTTTCCAAGCCAGAACGAAATTATTGCGTGACCAGACAAGAGCTTCTTGCCGTGATAAAATCAGTGGAACACTTCCGCAAATACTTGTACGGGAGAAAATTCACACTACGGACTGATCATGCTGCACTGGTTTGGCTTCTGAAATTCAAAAACCCAGAAGGGCAAGTGGCTAGATGGATTGAAAGGCTCCAGGAGTATGATTATGACTCCGAACATAGACCTGGCACGCTTCATCGAAATGCGGATGCATTATCCAGACGACCATGCGCCAGTGACTGCAAACATTGCAGCAAGATGGAGGACAAGGTAGCAATTGTCCAAAGGACGACCACCGAAGATGAGGACTGGCAAGATGAAAAATTGGCGCAAGACCAACTGAATGATCCGGACTTGAAGTATGTGATGGAATGGGCGCGAGAAGGAGAAAGGCCAACCTGGGAAAAACTCGCCCCCTTATCACCAACTGTCAAGGCTTATTGGGCTCAATGGGGATCCATAGTGATAGAAGGAGGGTTTCTGAAACGAAAGATCGAGAAGGAAGACGGCACACTTAGAAGAAAGCAAACCCTCGTTCCGAGGAGCCGAGTACCGGAAATCCTTGGACTGCTGCATGGAGGAACTTCTGGAGGACATCTAGGCGTTAAGAAGACGCTGGAGAAAGTGAAAGAGCGATTTTACTGGATCAACTGCAGCGAAGACGTCAAAGATTGGTGTCGAAAATGTGTAACCTGTGCAACGGCCAATGGACCGCAAAGGAAAAGGCGAGCACCAATGCGTCAGTACAATGTTGGCAGCCCCTTTGAAAGAATTGCCATCGACATAGCTGGCCCATTTCCTACAACTGAGAAGGGTAACAAGTACATCATGGTGGTGATGGATTACTTCAGCAAGTGGGTGGAAGCTTACTCAATCCCTAACCAAGAGGCCGTAACCGTGACTGAAGTTCTAGTTACCGAATTTATCAGCAGGTTTGGCGTACCCCTGGAATTACATTCTGATCAGGGAAGGAACTTTGAAGCTGCTATCTTCCAGCAAATGTGTGAGCGGCTAGGGATCTACAAGACCAGGACCACTGCGCTACATCCACAGTCTGATGGAATGGTGGAAAGGATGAACCGTACCGTGGGGAGGTACTTGGCCAAAGTAGTGTCCAGCCATCAGCGGGACTGGGACCGACATCTGCCTTTGTTCTTATTGGCTTACCGGTCGGCTGTTCAGGAAACGACGAAGAAGACTCCCAGCAGCATACTGTTTGGGCGAGAAATGCGACTTCCTTGTGATCTCAAATTTGGCTGCAAACCAGGTGAAGACCTAGCCGGAGAAGACTATGTGACAGACCTTCGCAGGAGGCTGGATGACATCCATGATCAGGTCCGCATGAACATCGGGGAAGCCAGCGATCAAATGAAGGAGCGCTATGACACCAGAGCTGACAGCATGGGGTACAAAGCTGGTGACTGGGTGTGGCTTTTTGACCCCAAGAGGCGCCAAGGATACTGTCCGAAACTTCAGCGTTCCTGGGACGGGCCGTACGAGATCTTGGAGCGCATCAACGATGTGGTCTACCGCATAAAAAAGAGACCAAACGGAAAACCAAGGGTCGTGCACTACAATCGCCTCTCACCATACCTAGGCGATAATGATGACCAACCAGCCCAAAAAGTACGACAGTGCGTCGCATCCGAAAGATCACCAGCCTTTGAGACGTTTTGGGAGAACGCGAAGGCAGGGCAGAAGTTTCGCCATGGAGTGACCACAGAAGTCCACAAGGACTTATTTGAGGTCACTAGGGACCACACACTGGCATGCAGTGTACCGGAAGATCTAGATATGTCTAGAGGAATTGCACGGGTCTTCCGATACAAATTCGGAGAACCGCAACCCTCGAGCAGCCCGCAAGGAAGAGCTCTGAGACTACCGAAGGGGCGTCAACAAGCATACTGCCTGGTTGTCCCGGATTCCAGCAACCTGGAAGAGGACTACAAGGCATTGTGGGACGGCCTTGTTGAGCTGCGTGACTACATGTTGGAGGATCAGCAGGCGCGTCTGGCAATACCGAAGATGGGTGGCGGCCGCGCTAATCGAGACTGGCGGATAATCCGGAGTATGATTGAAGCAGTGTTCTCGGGAGTCGGCATCAGCGTCATGGTGTGCTGCGAGCAAGCGCAGCCGAGAGCCAGTGGGGAGAAATCCGTGGACTGCCACTTCTTCCTGACCACAGGGTGTCGACGTGGATCAGCATGCCCCTACCTACACAGAGTCAAGACTGTTCCGGGACGAAACAGTCTAGGTGGGGGGTAGTGTTATGTAAATATAAATATTGAAATAAGTATGGATAGTTATAGTTATAAGAATCCTCAAAAGTATTGGTAGGTAAGATCGATAATTATGTATAAGTGTAGAATTCTCTAGGCTAAGTAGGTATTTGTTATAATTATAGGAATACTGTGTTACATTTGTAGGTAGGATTTTGGTTGTATCTCTAGGTAGTACGTGAAGCGTCGAGAAGTAATAATTACTCTGGAACCGTCTGGCGACTTTAGTTCTGGATCATACTGCTCTGAAGAGTATAAAGGTGCGAATGGCCTGCAGAGCGGGCCAGTATCATAGCGACTAACAAACACATCGAAGCCATCTGATCAGTGAACCGAAACCAATGGAATAATCGAGAAAGTAGTGTGAAAATAAATTTTGTAACTGTGTAAAATAAATAACTATTGAAGAAGACCTGTGTATTTTTAATTTGAAGACAATTGAACCCTAATTTCGTAACAATATGTTACATTGGAGATTCACATTACATGCACATAACATGAAAAGAGCTCAATTATATTTTTACCGACAAAATTTTTTAAATTACTTCTTGAAGCATTTAATTCACATAAAGAAGGTAAAGGTAAAAATGATTGCGAAGCCAGACTTAAAACTGCCCGTAGGGCCTAGCAGCCAACCGTGCGACAGCACGGTCGGTCTGCTAGTTTTCTAAATTTGGAGTTGACCACTTTTGAAAATTACCTCCTGATATTTAAAAAAAAGTCTAATCTGTGAACGGAGAGGCCTCTCAGGGCAGACAGAAAAATGAGACAGTGAATAATTATGCATAATGAAAAATTCACTACCCTAATGGCCGGATCATTTTGGAAAACCTTGAGAAGGAATTTTAGTACACAGACACTTCATTAAAATGCAGGCTGGCAAGTGAACAGACAAAAGAAAAAATCACTTATTATTAAAATGAGCACAGTTATGCAGGGAGCTCATACAAAACATGTCAACAGGTCAAACAAATTCGAATAACACAGGCTTTATTGATTCTTGTTTAAAAATACTCTCTTGATCAGCTAGGAAACCATGAATGGATCTATAATCAAAGTTAAAAAAATACATATATTAAGATTTCTATTAAATGCTTATCTACACGCAGATACGT
Organism: Agapetus fuscipes; assembly: GCA_951799405.1. Taxonomy (NCBI): domain Eukaryota; kingdom Metazoa; phylum Arthropoda; class Insecta; order Trichoptera; family Glossosomatidae; genus Agapetus; species Agapetus fuscipes. Next base: position 15,638,751 of record OX637333.1, on the reverse strand, counting down.
GTGTGCTCGCACTTATGCATGCTGCATATGTGCTTACAAAATAAACCAAACCTTGATAGTCTTACAGTCTATAATCTACAATCTAGGTTGAAAAGATATTTTGACATTTAAGTAAGGCTCAAATTTCATACATGCCCACAAGCCAAGCAGGTACATGTAAGTTCGGGCTTAAACATGCATGTGTACATAGAAAATAAACTAAACCTCACATGAACATAAACTTTTCAACTCATGCCGCCTTTTAATATTACCGATATTCGGTAGGTAAGAATTACCGTGGTGATACGACTTCCAGCCCTGAGGTAGTTACTTCCTTTTTGAAACATTTGTGCTGCTAAGGTGGGGTAGGCAGCGACAGTCACTGTTGTTCAAGCTGCTGCCTGAATCACTTCATCTACATATTCCCTTCTATTATTTATTACATTCTTTCAATCATGAAAGATAATTATTGTGCTCATTTAATAACTTTATTAGCTATTAACATTTAATTTAAATCTAACATTTAATAGCTATCCATGTCTAAAGAGCCAAAGAGATTTTGGTCATATCTTAAGGGTGTGCGAAATTCCAGTTCACTACCAAGAGAATTATTATTTGAGGGGCAAGTGGCCTCTGATGCTTGTAGTATGGCAAATCTGTTTTCAAAATATTTTAGATCTGTTTACACTGATTTATCTACTATCGCTTGTCCTCAGTCCTTTGGTGAATTGTCTACAAATCAAAACATTGCTCGTGGACTGGCGGTTACTCCCATTATGGTTTGCAAATATTTAAACACACTTGATGCTAGCAAAGGAGCGGGTAGTGATGGCATTCCTTCGTTTTTTGCAATTAGTTGCGCTGATGAACTATCATCCCTCTGGCAATGATTTTCAATAAGTCCCTAATTACAGGTATATTCCCTGATGCCTGGAAGAGGGCGCACATAGTTCCAATACACAAATCTGGTCCTAAAACTTCTGCAGAAAACTATCGACCTATATCCATCTTACCCGTATTTGGTAAATTGTTTGAAAAGTTGATCTATGATCAAATATATAATTTACTCGTTTCTCAGCTACCCAAATCCCAACATGGTTTTCTCAAAAAAAGATCAGTCGTCTCCAACTTAGCAGTTTTCACAGATTAAGTGTTTGATGAGATGGAAAAGGGTGGCCAAATTGACGTAATCTACACGGACTACTCAAAGGCCTTTGACAGGGTAAGCCATAGCATATTATTGGATAAACTACAAACACTTGGCGTGCATGGGAATCTGTTGCGGTGGTTTGCATCATACCTGATAAAAAGATCTCAAGCGGTTGTTGTTGGTGGCTGCAAGTCGGACTTCTTTAGTATTCCGTCTGGTGTCCCCCAGGGCTCTCACCTCGGACCGCTTCTTTACAATGTATATGTCTATGACATTGAACAGTGTTTTAATTTTACAAAATGTTTATTATATGCTGATGATACTAAAATTTACTTAGTAATTAATAGCATTTAGGACTGCATGAAGCTGCAGGATAATTTGGACAACCTTACACATTATTGTATTAAAAACAAATTAGATCTTAATGTATCTAAGTGCCATAAGATATCTCTTACCCGCAAGACAAACCCCTTAAAGTTTAATTATCAACTCAAGGGTGAATACCTTGACACTGTGACTGGGGTGAGGGACCTTGGTGTTTTTATGGATGCTAAATTAATCTTTGATGCCCATATTTCCTCTACCACCGTTAAATCCTACAAAATGCTGGGACTTATTTTAAGGACCTGTGAGCCCTTCAGGGGTTCTAATGCCGTTAAGATGGCCTATTGCGCGTATGTTCGCAGTAGGCTTGAATTCGCTTCACCTATTTGGAATCCACAGTACAGTGTTTATAAGGAACAAATAGAAGCTATACAAAAGAAATTTCTGAAGCATCTAAATTACAGGGAACATTTAACTTTTAATAATTATCATGATGCTTGCCGTCATCACGGTTTTATGTCCCTAGAAGCCCGTCGAACGCTATTAGATATGGCTTTTCTGGAACTACTATCCACGGAAAGACACTTGAGGTTTACGTTATTATGAAATTAAAACGAAATTATTTAGTAACACAAACTCTTCCTTGTTGATCGCTATTTTGACGATTGATTTCAAAATGGCTGACTTCTACTTGTCTATGACACAGGAGCGTTCAAAAACTTGATTAGTTTTTTCATTGGATTGGTCTGTGTGACATTCATCCATGGATAGTGACAAAATTATTGATTTGCAGGTAAAGACAACTTAAAAAAAAAAAAAAAAGTAGTTAATGGTTATCTGTTGCATTAAAAATAAATCATATTTTATAATATTAAATTAATTAGAAGCATTTTTTAGGTATAAAGGCATGATCTTCCTTAGATATTTCGTATTTCTGTTACTAAGTAAGAATATAACATCCATGGACAGTGACATTTTGGGGAAGTTTTTTTTAATAAAATATTTGGTAATATGTATTTTTATTAAAATTTTATTTGTTCTTGTAGTTTGAATGAGACACTATCATTTGATGTAAGGTATGTTTCATCTAAGGTAACAGTTTTTTATATTCTCACTGATAACATTTTTTTTGGTTAAAATAGGAAATACCCGCCTGTCTGTATGCATTTAATATGAGCCCTAAATGTTAACATATCTGTTCAGCTTAGATTATAGATTATACTAGCAGACCGACCGAGCTGCGCACGATTGGCTGCTAGGCCCTTCGGTCAGTTTAAGTCTGGCTTCGCCATAATTTTTCCTCACACCTCCTTCATTGTTATTAAATGCTTTAAAAAGTAATTTGAAAAAAAAATGGTGGTAAAAAGGTAATTTAGTTCTTTCATGTTCTGAGAATCTTGTATGAGGTATGAGGCTGACCTCCAATACCGTAAAAAAATGTTCACTGAACGAATGTTTCTGTTTCTGAAAAGGTCGGCAAAAGTTGCAGCACTTATGGTCATGAGAGGCTAAAATATTTATTTGTAATTGCACATGCAGCATTTGTAAGCGTGAACTCACTCGTGTCTCCATGGGGGCATGCATTGAATATGAATTATAAATGTTAATGTATCTATGAAACTTAGATTTATATTCTAATACTAAAAACATCAAATGCCACAATTATATGTTAGCGTGAAATGACATTTGCCAGCTTGTGGGTATGCATTGAATTTGAATCATTAAAGATTTTTTTTTACAACTTTTGATAATACATTGAGATGAACGTTGCTTAAGGATTTTTCAAACTCAAATTCCTTGACTTATAGGTTCGTATGAGCCTGAACACTCATATTGTAAAAAATGGCTCACTTAACAAATGTTCCCCCTGTTTCTGAAAAGGACGGCAAAAGTTGCAGACCTTATGTTCATTAGAAGCCTTAATTTTAATTTGTAAGTTCACATGCAGCATTTATAAGCGTGAATTCACTCGTGTCTCCATGGGGCATGCATTGAATATGAATTATTGAAGTTATTGTATCTGTGCAACTTAGATTATATATTCTAATATTAAAAACATCAAGTGCCACAATTATACGTTAGCGTGAAATGACATTTGCCAGCTAGTTGGTCGCGCCATATACAATTTATGGCTATTTGTAATTGGATTTTATTGTAGTTGATGGGATTTTGGTAGGTTAATCTAATATCTATAATAGGAAAAAAGAAAAGCGTTGTACACAAACTATCATAACTTGCAATCAACAACAATAATATTTTTTAAATTTCAGGGAAAACGATTTTGTGTTTAGATGTTTACTTAAGTACGTGGCAATTCTTTATAAAACGGAGTAGGTACATATGTTGCTTGACGAAAGAAAGAGACAGCTGTAGTGGTTTTATGTCAGTTTAATGATAAAAGAACTGCACATAAATACAGCATATGATATGATTTGCATATCCTTTAAACGTTGGACTTAATAACCAGACACGTATGTATTCATATTCATAATTCATAAGGTCTTTATTGATTTTATCAATATGTACAAAATATTACAATGAAAATAAATTTAAAAAAAATCTAATTACAATAAAAAATACTCCCCAAAGTAAGCATAGTCTGTGTTTTGGGGAGGATTCCAACTTATCTTAACATAAAATTAATCACTAACGGTGTTATTCTTACTTGTCATATTTCGCCGTCGGCCTAACTCACGACTACTTAGTCTGGGTACAGCGCCGGACTAGACCAAATTTAAAATATTGATTGTCGTTCACAGTGTAACGAAGGAACAGTTAAGCCTGCGACCAATTTTGGACGGCTGAAATTACGTCCGTTCAATGTCGTATTTCAAAAAAAAATCTGTTCTAGAGATGTCACTTTATAAATATTATTTAAAGAGTAGGGTACTATCGTAGGGTAGTATAGTAAAAAGTAGAGTAGTATCACTTCTCATCCAGCTGCCGTGGCGTGCGGACATGTCTAACGCTGCTCCGTGTTTTTTATGAATTTAAATTACTTAAAGGCATTACTTTGCGATTGAAGTACCTTAATTTGTTCCGCGTGTTTAGTGTCCGTGTTATAAAACAAGAGAATTTTAATTAATTAATTGTTTTTGTTATATTTACGCCTTTTTTTTCTTCAGAAATAACCACGTGGTGTGAACACGTGGTTATCTAATTTGTAAATTCTATTTTTTTCTCGCTTCTCTCGTGTTAAACGTTAACTTTAATATCTATTTTGTTCCGCGTTTTAGTTTTAACCTTTATACAATCGATGTTTATTGACTCATGAACTGTTTGCAATTTTAAAAATATTACGCGACCTTATCAAAGTTGCAAATAATACACTTTAATAATATACTCAAGTACTGGACTCACCGGTGTGTGACTCTGTTTCAGACGAGACCCATTCTATCCGGATTGATAATGGTTTGTCTATGGATTACGGCGATAGAAGTCTAGTAGCGTATGAGAATATGTTAAAAAAATGCTAAAAAAGTATTTTTTAATTAATTTCACACATTTGACATGGACAATACGTTTTAAAGAATGAAAAAAACGGATTTTACTGACCGTGCAAAAGAGAAGAACGATTTTCTCTATGTTTCGTCGGAGTCATATCCGACGTCCTCAAGAGACGTGTGTCCTTTATAAGGAGGAACCACAAACTGTTGAATTATTGTTGTTAGATCGAGGCCTTTAGTAGTGACCTTTACGAAGAAGTCTCGGAACAAGCGAATAAAGCTGCCGTTGTAGCTGGATGCTTGCGTACTACTGTATGGAGAAACGAACACATGCTGAAAGAAAGTAAAATGAAGATATGCAAGACCTGCGTTAGACCGATAATGACATACGGTATCGAAACCAGAGCCGACACCACGATAACGAAGAGTGTCCTACGAACCACCGAAATGAAAACTCTCCGCCCTATCGCAGGATTGACCATGCGAGACAGAATACGAAATTCCGAAATTCGAAGGATCTGTGATGTCGAGGATGTCGTGCGATGGGGTAGAAACAGAAGACGTTACTGGAGAGGGTGTCACGACAAAATGTCCATTGACAGAATGTCCACCGACATAATGTTCACGGACAAAATGTCCCCCCGACGAAATGTCCACCCGACAGAATGTCCACCGACAGAATGTCCACCGACAGAATGTCCACCGACAGAATGTCCACCGACAGAATGTCCACGGACAGAATGTCCCCCCGACAAAATGTCCACCCGACCAAATGTCCACCGACAGAATGTCCACCGACAGAATGTCCACCGACATAATGTCCACCGATACAATGTCCACCGACAAAATGTCCACCCGACAAAATGTCCACGCGACAAAATGTCCACCGACATTATGTCCACCGACAAAATGTCCACCGACAAAATGTCCACCGACCAAATGTCCACCGACAAAATGTCCACCGACAAAATGTCCACCGACAAAATGTCCACCGACATAATGTCCACCGGCATAATGTCCACCGACAAAATGTCCACCGACAAAATGTCCACCGTCAAAATGTCCACCGATAAAATGTCCATCAAAAGAATTTCTACCAACTAAATGTCCAGTACCAACTAAATGTTCAACGAGATGATCTATATTTGGATTCAACAAGTCTGTAGTATAGTGGCTAAAGCTACATGCTCAAAGATAATTTAAAAATCGTGAGTTCGATTCCCGGCGGAACACATACTTGGTTTAGAGAAATACGTTTACCTATATATCAAATATGACCACTATATGTGGCGCTGTTAGTGTTAATTATTAAGTTCGGTACGTACATAGTTCAGTGGTAGCACTTCGGACTCTGAATGGGAAGGTCCATCCAGCCTTACAGCAACTGGGTCTTGCTTGAGATTTGGCGCTCAGTAGCGACGACGATCAAGCTCGTAAAAAGTTTGATGGCTCAATTAGTAGAATGCTTGCATTCCATACCGAGAGCAAGGGTTAGATCTCAAGGCTTACTCAGCCTTCACAATAAATGAGAACCAGTCCCCCCGCGAGCTGGGAGACCCCCGCTTCAAATAAATTGGTTGGTGTAAGGCCGGCCCCCTTACCTGTAAAAATAAAATAGGTCCCGCATCGCCACATGCCACCCCTTCGGGGACAATGCAAGTAAAAAGTTACACTATATGTGTAGCTTAGTTGCGTTATATCATTCAATACAAGCGGAACTATAGCATTATTACAAGGAGTTAATCCGTTAAGCTACGTTTCCCAAAATTAATGCTTTTTATCATGCATTCTTCTTCATTGACAACCCCAAGTTTTATTTCTGTTTCATTCACGAAAAACGCTCACACGAAAAATATTATAAACAGTGTATATTCAAAATTGTAATATTATACATATTTACTTAACTCGGCATTCACCTAAAAGTTTTAAGACTAAAATGTAACTTCATCATAACGGGAAATCTATAATCTGACTGTTGAATGACCGCCGCACACACTGGTATTTCCGCGATCTGGGCGGCCAAAATTATTTTTGTGCATAAATAGGTCGAAACTAATGCAATTAAATAAAATAACATGAATTTAGCATATAAAACATTATTTACTACCTTGAAACAAAAAAAAATACAAATATTATTGGATTATACTTTACGAGTACTGATATAAGCATATCCTAAGTTTTAAAAAGCCATAAATTTATAGTACAAATCAGTATTGGCCATATTATACATTGACATCTTAAATTTATATCTTACGAGTATATACACATTTGAAAACCAATAATTGAACATTATAGAAACAAATGTTGAATAGTAAGTGTAAAAATATACTTTGCTAGAGTCACATTTTCGAAATCTTTTTCACCCGAACTTTTTCTATTGTATGCCTCTAAAGGCAACAACATTTCAATGGTTTTACATAAAAATGTACTTATTTTGTTTTTTAATAGTCCTTCCGCCACTAAGCAAAGGATCGGAACCTAGCAAGAGTCTATTCAGTGTGACTTGATTAAAATAATGCGTGACAACTCAAGTGAAAAATTTCATATGAAGTCTTGACGATACGTTCTAAAATGATTGTCAAGGGCCTCTCCTGCTTCTTCACTCAGTTGTCCAATGGGTAGCAAGGCTGTTGATAAAATTACTGTGCTATAAACATACACTTTGTGCATTGTGGGAGTCATGGGGTGCCAAGGATACGAACTTGTTTTAGAGATGATCGCTCCTTGTTGTTTTGTTCGAAAAAACACTCTTTTTTACTTTGTTGTCCGTGTTGGAATATTTGTAATATATTTTTATTAAAAGATATTACAAATAATTTGCAAGCATTTGTTTTCCCGCTTTTTCCTAGTTCCACCTGCGCAACATACAGAAATTAATCTTTTTCAAAACACGAATGGAACTCTTCAATCGTTCCTCTTTTACTGCGCTCACTCTATATTTTTGTATAATCTAAGTTGCAAAGATATATAACATTCAGAGCTTATACCAAATGCATGCTCACAAACAAACACGTGTAATATTTTTCAGGGTTTGGTGGTTTACACAGTGAAAGTCCATTGTATAATTAATCAAATAAATAATATACTGTTTTAATTCACTTTTTTATTATTTTATTTTACATATGTCAAACAGTTTTCGCCTAAAAAGGCATCCTCAGGACAATCAATGTCCTGAGGATGCCTTTTTAGGCGAAAACTGTTTGACTTAATTAAAATAAATAATCTTGTCTTGTCTTGTATTCTGCCGCCTTTCCTCTAGGGGTGGCCAGTACCTCCACACAAGTGCCTCCACTTGACTCTGTCCTTGCATACTTCTTTCATCTCATCTAATTTCATCACTCTTTTCATGCATGCTCTTCTCTTGTTTCCACTCTGTAAATTCCATTCATTCGCAATCTCATTTATCTGATCAATCCATTGTTTCCTAGGTCTTCCCCTTCCACGCTTACCTATTACATTCCCTTTTATACACTCTTTTTGTCAGTCGGTCTTTGTCAAATATTTTGACATGGAAAAAATAAAGGCATTGCCATCTATATGCATTTCAGATAACCTTTTTTGTTAGCATTTAAGTGGTAGGTAACAACCAACAATTTATATTCCTAAGAGTTGGTATTACTGTAATTTTGTCTTTATTAAGTTTCATGCACTGTTTTTCTTACTTCCTACTTGTCTGTCAAAGTGAAACAACACAAAATTGTCTTCCAAATTTATATCGTAAAAATCTAAATAAATCTCCGCTCAAAATAACCATCTGGAATTTTAATAAAACCAACACCTTCGAGAACCAGCCATACAAATCTCCTGACCGATCAACAACTTCGCCAAGGTCCACCTCACGGATCAAATCTTCTCCATGCTTCTCACGTGTACTCACGCAGGTCCACCTTTAAGGTCCACCTCACGGATCAAATCTTCTCCATGGTCCATCTTCACCGGACATCTGCGTGAGTACACGTGAGAAGGAGCGCATCAGACATCGCATAAGCCATCAAGATCAATCTTGTCGGATGGATGATGGATGCGTAAATCCACGTTTCACCATAGCAGGAAGGAAGCCGTATTTTTCAAAAAGTACGTAAAAATTGCGGAGCTGATCGACTCAACGCACGGCACAAGTTCGTGTAACAGAGGCGCAGCACCCAACCGTCAGGATATCCCGCACGCTAGGATATCCCGAACACACCAACGCCAGGATCCCGCACGCTAGGATTCTGGATTGCGGAGCTGATCGACTCAACGCACGGCACAAGTTCGTGTAACAGAGGCGCAGCACCCAACCGTCAGGATATCCCGCACGCTAGGATATCCCGAACACACCAACGCCAGGATCCCGCACGCTAGGATTCTGGATTGCGGAGCTGATCGACTCAACGCACGGCACAAGTTCGTGTAACAGAGGCGCAGCACCCAACCGTCAGGATATCCCGCACGCCAGGATATCCCGAACACAACAACGCCAGGATCCCGCACACCAGGATTCTGGATTGCGGAGCTGATTGACTCAACGCACGGCACATGTTCGTGTAACAGAGGCGCAGCACCCAACCGTCAGGATATCCCGCACGCCAGGATATCCCGAACACAACAACGCCAGGATCCCGCACACCAGGATTCTGGATTTCGGACGCTGATCACAAGGCACGACACAAATCGTGCAGCTGAGGAGCAACATCCACCATCTTCAAACAGATAAGTCAATTTAGATCACTTTAAAAATGACTTCATTTGCGGCATGGGTGCAAACCATGCCAGCACGTCTGAAGGTGTTTGACACCGAGCCAACTCAGGGTACCAGCGCGGACTACCAGGAAGGCATATTCCTGGAAGTGAAGCTGGAACAACTAAAAAATCTAGCTCATAGATTTAATAATTTGTATGATCAAGATTGTGCGCAATTTGCTAATGATGAGCCATTAATTGCACGTGGGCAGAAGGTGGAGCACAAAATTATGACTTTAATAGCTACCTACGAAAGTTTATTAAAAAAAATGCAACCTATCAATTCTACAAGTGCTCCGCACAACCATGTGCAGAACATTCAATTAGAGCGCCTTGAAATTCCCAAATTCAGTGGGAATTATGATAACTGGATCACATTTAGAGACACTTTTATTGCTCTAGTTGATTCAAACCAAAAACTTAGCAGCATAGAAAAATTCATGCACCTCAAAGGCGCATTAACGGGAAGGGCTGCGACGGTTGTTGAACAATTTCAGTTGTCCGATGACAACTACCAAGCAGCGTTACAGTTGCTGAAAAAACGTTTTGAAAATACCTCACTGATTTTGAAAGCTCATCTTGACCAGATTTATAAATTAAAAGTGATACCAAATAGTGTCAATCAATTGATATATTTTGCAGATGCCTTGACAGCAAACTTAAGCGCCATCAAGGCCTTAGGGATACAAACACATAATTGGGATACTCTCCTAATTTATCATTTTATAAAACATTTTGACCACACCATGGTGGCAGAATGGGAACGGATGGGTTCTGGTTCATTAACCGAATTTATTGCGTTCATCAATGACAAAGCACAGCATTTGGAAATAGCTGCTCAACATGTCACACCTATGTACAAAACAAGTACCAAGAAGGTACTTGTAGCTAGTAAACATGCATGTATCTTATGCAAGGAGAACCACAGATTAGACAAATGTCACAGGTTCCAAAAATTATTAATTAACGAACGAAATAAATTTGTTCGTGAGCATAACATGTGCAAAAATTGCTTGACCAAAGGTCATCAAAACAACAACTGTTACTCAAAGTTCACCTGTATGCACTGCAATAAGAAACATCACTCCATGTTGCATATGGAATCACCACAAGTAGCACTTACTGCTACCAAAATGGCAGATGAATCATTGTTAACAACTGCCATCGTTAACATTATTGGAAAGAATGGACTCAAGGTTCCAGTTAGAGCCATTCTGGATAACGGATCACAGGCTAATTTTATCACTAAGAGCCTTGCATTAGAACTAGGATTACCAATATCAAAAATCAATTCACCGATTAAAGGGATCCATCAAACCACTGTTGCAATTACTGAAGCAACTAAAACACTTTTTGCCTCACGAACCACCAATTATAAATTGAATGTTTCATGTCTAGTTGTTAAATCAATAACCTCAGACACCCCTCAAAACTGTTTCAGGGTTGCAGTTCCTTTTCCGAGGAAGCGTCTAGCAGATCCGAACTTCTCCACTGCTGCTCCAGTCTCAATGCTGTTAGGAGCGGACGTCTTCTGGAGGATCCTGAGTACGGACAAACCATCAGTAAAACAAGGAAACATCAATTATTTTCATTCCAAACTGGGATATTTAGCTGCAGGGCAAGCACCTTTGCAGGCTCCTTTAATCTCCATGCTTACCACTGTCGCAACATCTCTCCAGAGGACGTCGGACTCAGCCAGCAGAGGGACTATTGCACTATCCAAGGCAGTGGAGAAGTTTTGGAAGGTAGAATCAATTTGTAACGAACCCACACACTTATCCTTAGAGGAACAGGCATTTGAAGAACTGTTCTCTTCAACTACCACTCGGGTTGAAGATGGGAGGTTTCAAGTTCAATTGGGTTTTAAAACTGATCCAAATGTTTTGGGTGAATCATACAATAAAGCTTTAAAATGTTTAATAAGCATTGAAAGGAAACTGAGTCATAATTCACACCATGCTGAACTCTACGACCAGTTCATAGACGAGTATATTCAGTTGGGGCATATGTCCATCGCACATACACCAAGTGGATATAATCCGTTTTATTTTCCTCATCACGCAGTGATGAAGGAAAATTCTACCACTACTAAATTACGTGTAGTATTTAACGGGAGCTCAAAAACAACGTCTGGGCTCTCCCTCAATGACATTCTCATGGTAGGACCCACAGTCCAACATGATATTTTTAGTATCCTCCTAAGATTTCGTACTCATAAATGGGTAATGACTGCCGATGTTGAAAAGATGTACCGGCAAATAAAAGTAGCGCCCGATGAAAGTAAACTGCAAAGAATTCTTTGGAGAAATAAAAAAACGAGATTAATTGAGGAATACCAATTAAATACGGTAACTTATGGCACTGCATCAGCACCATATTTAGCAACACGATGTATTATACAATTATCTCAGTTAAATGCTGAACAGCATCCATTAGCTTCAAATATAATAAAAACAGACATGTATGTTGATGACCTAATAACAGGCCACGACGATTTACAAACATTAGAATCTCTTCAAGTTCTGTTACTTCAAATATTTCAAGACGCTGGCATGTCACTGCGCAAATGGATTACAAACTTTCCTGAACCTAAGCAGGAATACAATCAAGTAACATTTGGTAATCCAGACTGTTCAAAAACATTGGGTTTACAATGGCAACCTACTAACGACGTATTCAATTTCAATCTAAAAATCGATTGTTGTAACGCCATCACCAAACGCTCCATTCTATCAACGGTATCAAAGATTTTTGATCCGCTGGGTTTGTTAGCACCAATTGTTATAACAACAAAAATATTTATGCAACGATTATGGCAAGAGTCTCTAGGTTGGGATGATGAATTGTCAACCAACACCAAGGATGAATGGATTAAATTTTCCAACCAATTCAACCTAACGGAGTCTATTAAGAGGGAACGACATGTATTGTCAACATGCGTTAACCCCACGATAACTATTCATGGGTTTGCAGACGCATCTGAAAAGGCTTATGGAGCTTGCCTCTATCTAGTAACTTATAATCCCTCTAGCGATAAATATTCTTCTCATTTACTTTGTGCAAAATCAAAGGTTGCTCCTTTGAAGCAAATATGCTTACCTCGCTTAGAATTGTGTGCGTCATTATTGTTATCAAACTTATATAAGCGTGTCATCGACACCATCAATATAAAGTTAAGCCAAGCTTACCTTTGGACTGACTCAAGCATAGCACTGGCATGGATTACAGGCCAACCATACCGTTGGACGCAGTTCGTGGCCAATCGAGTTGCTGAAATACAAGGTATCTCAGTATCTGCCAAATGGGGCCATGTTAAGTCAAAGGACAACCCTGCGGACTTAATTTCAAGAGGATTAGATCCTACAGAATTAAGAACTGAAACATTATGGTGGAATGGTCCGGAATGGTTAACGCAACCAATCTCCAATTGGCCAAACTCATCGCCATTACAAATGGCTAACATTCCAGAAACAAGAACAGTTAAAAAAATCTTTCTTGCTACTGAATCTCCCAATGATGGTTTCATTTTCCACAGGTTTTCTACATTTTCAAGACTGTTTAGAGTCACTGCCTATATGTTACGGTTTAAAACAAGGATACGTGGACCTCTAACTACAATAGAAATAAAAACTGCAATCACCTCCCTGGTGAGAGTATCACAATCAGATAGCTTCGCATCCGACATAGCAAAACTGCAGAAACACCACCAAGTGCCAAACGGCAGTAAACTAATATCATTAGATCCGTTTATTGATTCCAACAACCTATTAAGAGTTGGAGGAAGATTGAATCATGCTATGATTTCAGAGGATAACAAACATCCTCTCATACTGGACTCCAAACATCCACTAACTCATCTCATTGTGAAGTATTACCATCGTAAAATGCTTCACACGGGAACTCAATCTTTACTTGCATTCATTCGCTGGGAATATTGGATAATTTCCGCGCGCAGTCTAGTAAAAAAAATAATTAAGGAATGTACTGTATGTTTCAGGTATAGTCCAAAAACTGCGACCCAATTAATGGGCCAACTGCCTTCCACCAGAGTCAATCCATCACGACCATTTAGCGTCGTTGGAATTGACTACGCTGGGCCGCTCCAGTCCAGAGACAGGAATCCCAGAAGCAAAACAATCTATAAGAGCTATATAGCCGTATTCATTTGTTTTTCAACAAAAGCGATTCATTTAGAACTGGTGTCAGATTTGAGCACCAATTCTTTTCTGAACTGCTTTAAAAGATTCATTGCTCGTAGGGGTAAACCATTACACATTTACTCTGACAATGGCACCAATTTTGTTGGTGCCAAATCCGAAATAAAATCATTTCAGGAACAACTGAAGCTGCAAAACAGTTCAGTGCATGATTCGGCATCAGCAGAAGGAATAACGTGGCACTTTATACCTCCCAGAAGTCCTCATCAAGGAGGATTATGGGAAAGTGGAGTAAAAAGCACTAAAACATTGCTCTTAAAATCAATTGGAAATCACATTCTCAACTTTGAAGAGATGTATACCATTTTAACTCAAATAGAAGCATGTTTAAATTCCAGACCCATATCACAATTATCCAATGACCCAACGGATTATCTCCCATTGACACCTGGTCATTTTTTAATAGGGGCACCACTACTCTCTCTTCCTGAACCCAATCTGCATACAATTCACACCAATGCTCTCAATCGTTATCAATTACTAACACAAATGTTACAGAGCTTTTGGAACCGATGGTCCAGCGATTACTTGAATTCTCTTCAGACTCGCAGCAAATGGACCCAGTCAAACACGTCATCTGTTCAAAAAGATGATTTAGTCATTCTCAAGGAAGACTCAACACCTCCTCTGAAATGGAACTTAGGCAGGGTAGTCCAATTGCACAATGGAACCGACGGTCTCACTCGAGTGGTATCTATCAGAACTGAATCTGGAATTGTCAAAAGATCAATCCAGAAAATATGTCCTCTACCTATGCCACAGCCACTCTAATATCTCTGTATTAACTGAGCTCACCTTCTCCTATGTTCTCTTTTTCTCCGCATGTTCTTTCAGTTGAAGTGTATCACTCAAGCTAAATATAATATGTGTCTAATTAATAGGTTATATACATCAATTAGTTAAGACTTTACAACATTTTCTAATAAATTCTTGTAACTTGCATAATAGTGTGTAACATAATATGATGATATACATCACCAACATTTCTAATAAATGTCACAACATTAATGTAATTTACATGTTAGGTATTACTATGTTTACTTAAGAATTAATGTTATGAATAATATTATTATTCAGAAGTTATAACCTTCAAGTTCATCCAATGTTAATACACTTTGTAATAACATACTGTTTTCAATCAGCATTGTACTTACACAAGCCAATGTATAAATAAATCAATGTCTCATATCAATGTAAATTTGAGAAATCAAACTACTTGTTTAACAGTTCAACTATTTATTGACTTAGTTCAGTAACATCATTTGTACAAGTACCACTCTATTGATTTAATATGTAACAACTTCTCTATTTTTTCTTATACATTTTAAGGGAAGTATTATATAAACTTAAATTCATATGTCACATTTGTGACAATCAACCACCATTACAGTCCACTTTCTACTTGACTATCAATTGTAATATTTTCAATAAATAAAGTCATTCGATCGATTGATTCATTTATGATAACGAATCAATCTCTTTGGGAGTCCCCCAGTATGTCAAATATTTTGACATGGAAAAAATAAAGGCATTGCCATCTATATGCATTTCAGATAACCTTTTTTGTTAGCATTTAAGTGGTAGGTAACAACCAACAATTTATATTCCTAAGAGTTGGTATTACTGTAATTTTGTCTTTATTAAGTTTCATGCACTGTTTTTCTTACTTCCTACTTGTCTGTCAAAGTGAAACAACACAAAATTGTCTTCCAAATTTATATCGTAAAAATCTAAATAAATCTCCGCTCAAAATAACCATCTGGAATTTTAATAAAACCAACACCTTCGAGAACCAGCCATACAAATCTCCTGACCGATCAACAACTTCGCCAAGGTCCACCTCACGGATCAAATCTTCTCCAGTCTTCATTCATCCTTTCAATATGTCCAAACCATCGCATCACACTTCTTTGAACTTTCACTTTAGAACCCATTCATTTCTCACTCTATCTTTCAGTGTTTTTCCTGTCATTCTTCTCAAATGAGCCATTTCTACGGTGCATACCTTATTTACTTCTCTTTCATTCAACGTCCATGACTCACTTCCATACATCAGGGTCGGCAACAAAATACAATTGTGTACCGCCATTTTCATTTTCTTTGGTTTCCTTTTATTCTTCGCTATTCTACCAAACGCTCCTATCACGCATCTTCCTTTGCTGGCACGCTTCTCTAATTCCTTCGTCATCTTACCATTCGCCTCAAACTTGCTTCCTAAATAGTCAAACTCATTCACTACTTCAACTTTTATTCCATTCAAATTAATTGTAAGTTCCTCACATACTTCATTCCTGTCAAAAACTAATACTTTTGTCTTATTCGCATTTACTTTCAAGCTATTCTTACAAAACGCATCATTCAGTTTGGTTAACATCGTTTGGAGTTCCTCCGCCGAGTCAGCTAAAACTATAGCATCATCAGCATAAAGAAGTACTCCAACTCTTGTTTCACCCACTTTCACTCCGTACTCTGATATTCCAGCTTCTTTTATGCAACTGTTTATGATTATATTAAACAACCATGGACTCATCACGCAGCCTTGCCTCACTCCCTTATATACATCAAACCAGTCACTATATCTCCCATCCACTCTTACACATGCCGAACTATTTTCATAGATGGCACGTATCACATTCAGAAGATTATCATTCAAAAAGTGAATTAAAACAGTATATTTATTTGATTAATTAAACACGTGTAAGTCTGCCCTTACAAACGCTGAATCTGGACTTACAAATTAAAATCCAAGCCTCAAATGAACATAAATCCTGCAATTTTAGCCGACCTTCCCTGTAACAAGGGTGACATTGAAAACGTGAATATTTTTTTACAGCATGGATGGTCAGCTTCACACCAATCTAAAAGTCAAGGATATTGCTCAATTGCACAAAAGGTTTATTCAGTCAGCCTGCTCGTTTTTGGGCACGTCCAACCACAGGAATCTCGAACGCGCCCTCAAGCAAAGACTTGTGATATTTTAGTTAACACATTTTTCTTTATTTTTCGCCAGAATCCTTCTTTGCTTCACATCCGATTTGAAACAGGCGATGCTTTTTTTTAAAGATCGCGACTTAGTCTTCATTAAAGTCAGACGATGACAATTGGACCTTGAAGTTTTCAAGTTTTCTTCAAGATTTGGCAAATTATCAACGTTTTTGAGTTCTAACAAGTATTTATGAGTAACTAACTTGCTTCCCGAAGATACAGCTAATTCCAAAAAAAAGATAATAAATTAAAATCACAAACTTGATAAAAAAACTTTTTTACAGATGAAAGCACTAATTATTTTCAAAAAGCCAAAAACATGCTTATCCGGATATGATTTTTTTGCAAAAATATATTAATTTTAATTAAAAAACTAAATTGTAGCCGGGTCTTGCCGGGCCATATTACAAATACTCCACCAAAATCAAAAAATATACAACAAAAACAAGTTTTAAAGAACATGATTTTTTTGTTATGGTAAATGAATAAAATAGCATTCATTTTATGCCGTTGTGAAGAAATTTACTTGAGGTATTAGAATCCATCACTATCAAATTTCAAAATGAAAAACACAAAAAAATATTGACTGTAAAAACATAGGTTTGTAAAATGCAGGTTAGAACGAAGACTGCAACGCAAGAGCATCGATTTCAAACTCACAAATCAGAGCGAGGTGTTTAGGGAGAAAAAATAAACTTTCAGATTTGTAGTCGGTGTTATAGCCGCGGGGATCAAGACAGGTTATTTGGAACCGGATAACGCTGGTTCGAATCCCGCGACGATAACTTCGACCCTGGTTCAACAGATGCCGTTACATGCACACAAGCTTCTGCTTTCGCATGAAGACAACTAGCCACGTAAAATAGGTTGGTGGATTGCATTCCTTTCCACAAATCTATTTTTATAATAAAAAATAATAATAAATTAAAAAGATTAAGTGCGTAGGAATGTGAGCTTTCTATTCTCATCCTTTTTTTTATTGATTTCGCAAAATCGATACTGGGACTTATGGCCGCCCAGATCGCGGAAATACCAGTGTGTGCGCCGCTTCGGTTATTCCGAAACTTGAAAGGGTCTTTTGTCTAGGTTATATGAATAGATTGGGTGTCCTTAGCACACCGGTAGCTTTTTCACTATTCTTGAGAAAGTAGTACCTGGGTTTTTTTAAGTCGATGTAAGCTAGGTTAAAATAATACTGATATTTAAAATAACATGTTGAAAAAGATGGAAAGTAAAACGTAGCCTACAACGTATTATCTCGCTTGATAACTTGGTACCTATGAGGCTGAACACACATACTATAAAAATGGTTTCCTTTGAAAATGTCACCCCTGTTTTAAGATGGTCGGCAAGAGTTGCAGGTCTTTTGTTCCCTTGAGATTTGAGTATTTATATTGTAAGTTCATATGCGGAGGGCGTATTAACATGTAAGGTTTGGTTTATTTTGCTAGTAAAATGCAGCATCTATAAGTGTGAACTTACACTTGTTACTAATTAGGCTGATTTATTTGGTGAGCGCTGTTTTTGTGTGAATCACACCTCAAGAGCCCTTTCCGAGCTTGGTCGTCGCTGTAGAAAGCGCCAATTCTCAAGCAATACCTAGTTGTTGTAAGACTTGTAAGGCTGGGTGGACCTTTTGATGACCGGTCTTTGGTAAAGGTTTATGATTTTCTCAACCCAGCGAAGAGCAAATTTGAAAATATAAATGGTAAGTATATTTTTTGTGCTCCGCCGGGATTCGAACCCACGACCTTCCAGTTACGAGTCCGAAGTGTTACCACCTGAACTACGGAAGGGCGGCAAGAGCTGCAGGGTGTTTGTCCATTTGAGACTTGGTTTCTTTATTGTAGGTTCACATGCAGCACGCGCAAGCGCGAACTTGCAGTACGTGTCTGCTTGTGAGAATTCATTTAATATGAATCCCCAATGTTACATTTCCTTGCAACTTAGTTATAGTTAGTTCTTTTTTTTCTTTTAAAAAAAAAATGGGTTTGTGAAGAGGAATGCAATTCACCAAGCTATTCTGCCTGGCTAGAAACAGGTTGTAATATCATCAATTAATAATTCATTATTGTTTTTATTAATGAATTATTAATTAATAATTACCCAATAACATCTGTTGAACCAGGGTCAAAGTTAAAGTCAAGTGACACAAGCGGGGATCGAACCAACGTTATTCCATTTCAAATAAGCTAGAACGATCGGCCGCTTGGCCCCCGCGGCCATAACACCGACAAATGGTTATAGTTCAATAAAAAAAACCGGCAAGGCTTACTCAGCCTTCAAAAGGAATGAGTACGAGAGTACCCGAGGGGTTGGGAGCTGAGAAACCCCCACTTCACTGAAGTGGTTGGCGTAAAGCCGGCCCCCCTATCTGTAAAAATAAATGGGTTCACTCGCAAGAAGTTACACAATATGTGTAGTTTATGCTGGAGTGAAGTTTTCCGGGATCTGTTGCCGTGGTCTGTGGGAGCTGGAGCTTCCGGACGTTTCGCCCATTTCTACGATGGGCTTCTTCAGCGTGAAGTATGATGATGATGAAGATCTTGATGAGAACTGTGATGTTAGTGTGTATGTAATGAGGGCTTATATTTCTACCATCTTGCTTCTACAGTGTGTGTTTGTTGTTTTGAAAGCACCATCTATGAATTGCATTGCGAAACTATGAATATATGTAAGAGAAATTACACATATAAGGACTTTTTCTACATATCATCACCCCCTGTATTATTCGTCTTCTTCCGTTTTTCGGCCAAGCGTTCAGATTTCCTTTGGGACAACTGAACATTGGAGTGAGGAGAGTGGTTTTCCAGCCCACAGTCATTAATGTTTGTTACATAATTTTTGTTAAGACAAGGCTTCAAGGGCTTGATTGTGCAGCGACGTAGAGCTGGATTCCACACTTTGTCGATTCTTGTCGTTTCCTCCTTCCTATTGAAATTGTTCTTGTGTTTGAAGATCTCTATTGCTTCTTGGGCCATTCTGGTGTGATAATGTCGGGTTGAATGTAGAAGGCTGGTTTCAGAAAAACAAATATCATGCCCATCTTGTAGAGCATGTTCTGCAACTGCCGATTTCTCTACTTGTCCCAGCCGGCAGTTCCTGTTATGTTCCTTCAGGCGTGTATTCACGCTCCTTAGGGTAGTACCAATATATACCTCTCCGCAAGAGCAAGGAATTCTGTAGACACCCGGATTGGAGAGGTTATCCTTAGGGTCCTTAGCAGATCGGAAGCATGCCGACAACTGCCTTGTAGGTTTAAAAACAGTATTTATGGCGTGCTTTTTCAATATTTTCCCTATTTTGTCCGTAACTGCGTGTATATAAGGAAGATATGCTGTACCAAGAAGGACCGTCTGTGAAT